>PVHT020003144.1:8118336-8150058 GCA_004024745.2 Catagonus wagneri | reverse complement strand
AGAGGTCAGTTTCATTGCTGGCTGCTTTAAATGACTTGTCCTGTTCTTTTAACTGGGAATGGTTTTTGAGCTTCTTCATCTTGTTTGTGGTTTTCTTTTTCTGTGAGTTTGGGGAGGCCACGCTGTAGACTTGGAAGGCTACTTCTAGGGAGGAGCTCCCCTTTGTATTTTTTGGTGGGGTTACTATTTATTTTTGGTGCAGGAGTTTGACTGTTTGATGTCTATTTCTTTGGCATGAGCAGGCTGTTACCTCAGTGGTACTCTTGAATGTCCTCTGTGAGAGTGTAGGAATGAATGGCTAAAGTCGACAGTGGGAGCCTAGTCTCTACGCTCTCAATAGCAGGAAGGTGGCGCTGTCCACTCCTAGCTGCCCAGCCCTGGGATGTGGTCTCGAGCTCTAGGCAGATCTACCAGGTGTCTTAAACATTTGGCAGTAGAAGCAGCAGGAAGTATGATTTCCACTGGGAGTGAGAGCCACGGGAAAGTAGTGTTTGTTTGCAAAGTCCTCTTTGAGATGACTGGAACCCCAAGGGGTACCCGTCACAGGCTGGCTCAGCAGGCTGGCGTTTGTTCCGCCCTTCCACTGATGCTTTCTCGTCAGATGGGGCGGTTTCCTGGCAGCAGCGGCTGGTGCCAGCCCCGCTCCTCTGCGAAAGCTAGCTCCGTGTGGTCTCGTACTGCTCCACCCGCCAGAGCTACCAACTCTGTGGGCTGACGCAGTCGCCTAGGTCCGTGGACCGGCCCAGGGTCCCGCCACCCCCGCCGATGCTGGCTGGTGCAGGTGCCTGGGTCCACAACCTGGCACAGTGCTCTGCCCATGGGCTTCAAGGCACTGCTCCACTCCCGCTGCCGCAGCTGCAGCCTCCACTGGCTCCTCCCCACTTCTGCTCTCTTTGGCGGGTCACCGTCGCCCCGCCCTGCGCACTAGTTCAAGTTGCTTCCTATGGCGGCCAGCCCCTCCTCCTCTCCTCTTCCCTAACAATGGAGGCTTGCCTCCCCTGTGGGACCAGACTTCCTCGGTTCCCTCAGGCCTGGTTTTGCTCTCCACAAATCCTAGAATATCGCTGTTCCTTGTCCTATTCCCGCAACCGCCGCAGCCACTGACCTCTGCCCTCTCGCAGGGACTAACCTTAGGAACCTGTGTCTTAGCTCCCAGGCACCGCCCGGCTCCTCAGGCTGTAGTATCTGCGCTGGTATTCAGGACCTCTGAGTCTCTATCTCTGATTTTCCTATTTCAATCCAGCTGCTGCGTTTTTCTCAGGCTTTGATGTCCCTCTAGTTCCGTTTGTCATTGATCCGTTGATCGTTGTTTAGGTTTCTTCCTAGGAAACTTTTCTTTTTCACAGCTCCCTCCCTGCGGTGCTGGCTACCGTCCTAATCGCTTTTCTCTCTCTCACCTCTTTTTTTTTTTTTCTTCAGTTGTTCTACCCAGTTATTTCAAGGGTTTCTTGCAGTTTTTGGAGGTTTAAATTAATCAGCATTCAGATGATGATTTGTCCAACTTGTTTTATATTTAGATGCGATTTTTGATGTATTCGTGGGAGAGGGTGAGCACGACCTCTTACTCCTCCGCCATCTTGCTGCCTATCTCGCATTTCTTGATAACAACGGTTCTATATGGAATCAGCTTGATTCTCGGGCAGGCAGGTGGGGGGTAAAATATAATAGGACACAGTGCTCCAGGAACGGGTCCTGGTCACTGGAGGCCAGGAGTCCTCAACCCTGCCTCCCCAGCGCTGGGCACTGGAGTTCTCAAGAAACAGAGGGAAGCTGTGTCAGCAACCACCCAAGTCACGTATTTCAGGACAGGGGTCCCAGGGTCTTTTTCTCCCCAGTTGAAGGGAGTGTGTTGACCTGAAACTCCTTCAGACTCCTTCCCCATTCCCTTTGGAAATAGTTTCTGTAACTCTCCTTTCAGGCGCAAACCTCCCAGCCCTGGTTACAGCCCCGCGGGGCCCAGCCGGGCACGTACCTGAATTGAGGGGCGGTGGCAGAGCCCACTCGATGAAAGGGTGCCGGTCGAAGGTGTTGGCCCGCTGGCACTTCTGCACGTCCCCGTCATTCTGGATCATGTCCACGATCTCCTGCGTCCAGGTCGTGCCTAGAAGGATTAGTCATCCTCGAGTCCACACACTCACCGTTTGCCCGAACTCTGTGTCCTGGATTATCTGCGTATTCAGCCAAAGTCACCTTTGCTGACTGAGCAGGAGCAGCTCGCTGGTCACCTCCTCTGCGTGGTGCCCGGGTGGACAGGTCTGGGCTCACTGTCCAGGCCTCTCATAGACCTGTGTCCTTGTGAAACGGAGGCCTCTACCGAGGCAGGCACTATCCCTTTTCTCTGTGCCTCATGCCTTGCTAGGGTTTTGCACGTAGCAAATGTAGCTCGAGTGAAAGAATATTGACTTAATAGATCATAGGGAAAAGCATCCATGAGCCCCGCCTAATGAGTTGCAGGCTCCCTGGACGAGATAAGACATGACCGAGACCGCGTCTCGCCTGCTCCATATCCACTCTTCCCTTTTCTTTCTCAAATTAACGGGGCCTCAGTTTTTAGTTGGGCATATGCCGCTTGACTCAGAGGTTCCAGTGCTTTAGTCTTTCTTGCAGCTGCGTGTGGCTGTGCCATTACATTTTGGGAAGTTGTCTTTGAAGGGCAGGAACATGACCTTACCCCTCCCTTCCTACCTCCATGCTGCTGTTTGGAATGTGCATGTGATGGCTGGAGCTCCAGCAGTCACATTGGTGATGAAACCAAAAGCTAAGCCCAAGATGGTGGAACAGAAAGTTCAAGGGACTCATGAGTTCTGATAACTGAGGCAGCTACCGTTTTAGCACTGGACTTTTAACCTCCCGACTGCCTTTTCTTTCGTGTTATTTTGAGTTTTTGGACACATATGGCCAAACTGAATCCTCACTGATATAGAAGAGGTGTGTGGACACGTGAGTGGGAAAACAGCTAGACTGTGTCCCTGTCCACCAAACAGCTCGACAGCTCCCCTCGAGGACCCAGAGGCCACAGAGACTTTCCCAGAGTGTGACAGCTGACAGTTCTTTCCCTCCCTTGGTCCCACTGCTTGAAATGATAACTATGTCACCCGGGGGCATCCTCAGAGCCGGCCTCTGGGTTCCTCTGCCTCTGGGTTCCTCCGGCCTCCGAGCTCCACCCCTGCACCAGCCTGGCTGCTCGGCTGCCTCCCACCCTTGGGTTCCGTAGGCTCCTCCCCTGTCCGTAAGATTCTGCTGTCACCCACCTCCCACAGCCGCCACCCCACCGTACTTGTGCAGATTGTACCTAACGCTATGCGCACTTTTCGCTTTGGGGGAAAGCGCTCAGCTCCACTCTATCTCCGCTTCCAGGAGAGATGGGGTTTCCTGTAAGAAAATCTGTACTATTTCTCAGACTCTGTGCTTTCAAGTGGATTTGTGATTCATGCAGCCCTGGGAGGATGGGGGATTCTGGCCATCTCTTTCTCTGTCTAAATATCTAAATATCTAAATATCATCTCCTAAATAAAAAGGAGGATCTTGGATCCTGGGGGCTTGGAGCCCAGCAGGGAGTCTGGCTTTCATCCTTCCAGGGGCTGCCCTGGTGAAACTCCCCGGTTTAAAACCTGAGGCCCCACCCCGCTGCCACCGCCTCGAACCTACCTGCCTTTGCGTAGGTGGCGATGAGCAGATCGTCAGGTTTTGCTTGGAAATTCCAGATTTTGTCCCAGTTGTCGCTCATCATCTTGGTCATGAGGACTCCGTTCATTTCTGTGGTTTCCGGCGGCGGGCGTCTCTCATCCAGCTGGAGAGCCTTCATTTCCTCCAACGACATCTTTCTCTGTGGACCTGTTTCCCAGGTGCTGAAAAGAAAGATGTGCATGTGTCCTTTCTAAGCTTTGAACAGCCATTCCAGTGTTTTTTTTTTTTTCCCTCCCAAAAAGCAATTCTATGCAAAAATTAGGAAAGGCACACTGGGAATTCCTGACTGTTTAAGGTTCAGCGAGAGAAGCAGATGCCGGGGAGCCCGAAGCATTCTAAATAGCTTCGTTTCAGGATGTAAAAACAGGAATGTGTTTCTGAGGGAATTAAATGCCTAGAGGGACATGCGGCTGGGAGGTGGGTCAGGCAGTGATGGCTGAGTGAGGAGGGGACGGCCAGCCAGTGCACGGGGGTGAGGCCCACGGAGACACTTGTCGCGTTGGAGAAACAAGAGGCTAGAATGGAGCCAGCAAGTTGGTTGGGTGGGTACAAACCAGCATTGAAGTGGCCTGGGGGGCAGGTGGATGGCAGGCGTGTGTGTGTGCATGTGCGTGCATGCATGTGTGTGTGTGTGTGTGTGTGTGTGTATGCACGTGAGTGTGTGTGTGCAAGCATGTGTGTGTGTACGCGTGTGTGTGTGCATGCGTGTATGTGCATGCATGTGTGTGTATGCATGTTCGTGTGTGTGTGCATGCATGTGTATGTGTGTATGCATGTGCGGGTGTGTGTGTGTGTGTGTGTGTGTGTGTGTGTGTGTGTGTGTGGTCCCTGTTGGCACAAGGGAACAGGGAAAGGCCTCGGCGTGGCAGCCTGGGTCTGTAGCCCCAGATCTCATGTCTGCCCCAAACCTGCAGCCAAGGGCAGCTATTTCCTGGGTGCGGGGGTGGGGCGGGGTGGGTGGGGATTAATCCCGGTGAGTTTGGGATGGGGCGATTGGTCCCTTGGTAGGTACATTTGTCTCAGTTTCTTGAAATCCTGAATTCATTATAGAAATGTGATACCGTCAAGCACAGCACTCCCGTTTTTAGGCTTAAGAATCATCTGGGCGTATTTAGTAAGTATTTACGATGCAGGAGGAACTTCCAGTGTATTGGGTTAGGTAACAGAGAAGCCTTGCTGGGAGAAGCTGGTACGCTGAGCAATTTAATATTTAAGGCTGGGGTTTTAGGTGGAAAGTTCAGAAAGCTTGACTTAGTTTATACGTGTTTAAGAGCATTTAAGAATCGCCGTCTTCCTAAGCTTAATTTACTAGATTTGTGAGATTTAGTTAAGTAATTAAACTCCCTCTAGCCACACTGGATGACTTTTTGTTTCTCAAATTTACGGACACTCATCTCATGTTTTGCTGATGTTTAATAAGT
Organism: Catagonus wagneri; assembly: GCA_004024745.2. NCBI lineage: Eukaryota > Metazoa > Chordata > Mammalia > Artiodactyla > Tayassuidae > Catagonus > Catagonus wagneri. Next base: position 8,144,950 of record PVHT020003144.1, on the reverse strand, counting down.
GGCACATTTCAAAGCGTACAGTTTGGTGAGTTTTGCATATGTCTACACCCATGAAACTAATATCACAGTCAAGAAGATGTAACCTAGGAGTTCCCTTTTGTGGCTCAGTGGTTAACGAACCCGGCTGGGATCCATGAGGATGCGGGTTTGATCCCTGGCCTCGCTCAGTGGGTTAAGGATTTGGCGTTGCCGTGATCTGTGGTGTAGGTCGCAGACACTGCTAGGATCTGGTGTTGCTGTTGCTGTGGTTGTGGTGTAGGCCGGCAGCTGTAGCTCCGATTCAGCCACTAGCCTGGGAACCTCCATACGCTGCGGCTGCGGCCCTAAAAAGACACACACGCACACAAAGCCTCATTTGTTTCCCAGACTCCTAGATAACTAAACGTGTGTGGTTTCTGTGTTTGGGGAGATCCTGTCTCTGCCCCTTCCCCTTGCATCCCCCCTCCCCTCCCCTCCCCCCTCCCCCATCGCTCCCCCGCCAGCCCAGGCAGGGGAGGTGTCTTGCACTGAGTTTATGTCTCCAAACTCTCAGTGCTCCTTCTGGCTGGGCCTCATCTATATTTTAAACACTGATGGCTACATATTTCCATGACCTGCGGTTCCTGGGGGGCAGGGGTGTGTCTTACTCTGCTGTCCTTGCTGCTGGTTCTTTCTCACCAGGTTTCCACTGGGGTTGGGAGTTTGTTTTCATGTGGACGCACAGTCAGCTCCTTGTGCAGCCTGCCAAAGGCTGGTCTCTCTAGAGAAACGCCCAGCAGTGCTCAGAGTACCGAAGAACCTGCGACTTAGTTTTTTTTTTTTTAATCATCTTTTTTTTTCTTTTCCATATGCACCCAAGGCATATGGAAGTTCCCAGGCTAGGGGTGGATTTGGAGCTGCAGCTGCCGGCCTACATCACAGTTATAGCAACTCAGGATCCGAGCCATGTCCGCGACCTACACCACAGCTCAAGGCAACACCCGGTCCTTAACCCACTGAGCAAGGCCAGGGATTAAACCTGCATCCTCATGGATACTAGTCGGGTTCGCTTCCACTGAGCCACAGCGGGAACTCCCTGAGACTTAGTTTTGTGCTAACTTGTTGCCTTGGGGTTGCTGGACCGAGTGCGCTGTGAAGCACAGGCCCAGATCACGAATTCCCAGGGGAGACTGGCTTCCTGCCCAGGATATGGCTGAGCCCCGCCCCACACACCCTGCCGATGCTTTCTCCTGAGCACTTCGAAGTGGCCAAGCCCGTGGGGGGCCTTCTGACTCCAGATGCCCTCCTGGCGGGCCGCCCCCTCCTGACCTTCATAGGTGGGTGTCTGCACCCACTGCCGGGTGGGGGGCTGTGGCTCAGCCCCTCTTCTGACGCCCGCACTGGGCTCCACACTCAGAACACTGCTGTGTGTCTAGAATTTCTTGGTGTTTTTGTGTGGGGAATTTTCTAGTAATTTTACCTTGTCATTGGCACTGGAAGTTCCTTCATCTATTATTTTTCGCTTAAGTAAAGCCTCTTTATCTTGTCAATTGGCAGGAAGGACCTCCCTGGTATTTAAAGTTTTTAAACTTCTTACACCGAGTCGGGAAAGAAATAAGACTTACCTGCAAACCAAATTCTTTCTTAAATTGAAAGCTCATCTAAACATATTCAGTTTAGAACCAAACAATTTCAAGGGCATAGGAACACACCGGTACTTGAGCAAACTGCTCTGGAAATCTGCCAAGGGACTAGCTTCAGCCTCTGAGCGCAGGGGCCCTGTCCTGCTCATCTGGTGACTCAGAGAGGGACCCGGCTTTATTCGCTCAGTGAAACCGCCACCTGGGGCTCCTTCTGGGAGGGGTGGGGGGGGGAGCTTGGACCTCGGTCCTCCTCCCTGGGCCGAGGCTCAGGGTCCTGGGACCCGCCTGCTGCCGGTCGCCCTCCCGCCCGGTAAAGCGCTCTGCTGGCCCTTCTGCGAGTCCCGCGGTGCCCATTTCGGGCCGGTCCTGGGAAAGCCAAGTCAAGGTAGGAATGCTTCCTGCAGCTGCAGGAGGGCGGGCACCCTTTGCTCAGCCTGGCTCTGCGGGATGCCCACCAGGGCCCCGAATCTGCTGTGGTTCCCCCACCCGTTCTTTCTAAAACGACCGCCTGCCAACAGCAGGGACGCCTATTCCGGGGCGCGGGGGGACGCCCTGGGCAGACAGTCCGGACCCGGGGTTCTGGGTGACCTGGGCCCCCACCCTGGAGACCCTGGCCTGTTCCCTGGAGGACGCACCAGGACAGGCCTAGCTCCGCGGAGGTGGCAGCCTGACACCCGTGCAAGAGGGGGCAGACCCCGCGTGGCCTTCGCTCGGGCAGCGAAGCGAACTCCAGGGAAGGCTGCCCTGGGACCAGGGACGGAAGGCTTGGGGAAGGGACAGAGGTTCACGGACCTTGACCTCCACTCCTGTTCTTTGGGCCCTTCGACCTTCTTCCTTCCGGCCCTTCCTCCGGGGGTTCCCCGCGTCTGCAGCCCCGGCCCGTGTGCGCGTGCGCGGAGGCCCCGGGGAGCGGCTCCTGCAAAGGTCGGTGTCGCTCGGTTCCCTGGAGCAGCACCTGCTTAAGACGGGTGGGGATGGGCGAGCCTCCGGCTCGGGGTGGAGGGTGGAGGTGAGGGAAGCAGCCAATGGCAGCCCTGGTCGTGGCCGGGGGCGGGGTTCCGGTAGCACAGCCTGGCATTTGGTTTCAGACTCTCCTGGCTTGTGGCCACCCGTTTCCTGGCCTTGGCAAACCGTCTGCAATCAGAGTGCACGGGGCAGCGGTTCTGTGGCAGATCCAGTGGCTTCTCTGCTCCTGGCGACTCAGTAACTGGCCGGGAACTCTTGCCCAAGGAGCCCGGGTGGGCCCGGGGAACCCTTTAAAGCCTTTTCCTGAGCATGACTTCCCATTGATAAGGTTTGGTTGAAAGACAAAGCCTGCTGGCCACCCCTGGTCTAGGCTGTACGTGATGTTCCAACAGAATCAAAGTCAGAGGTTAGAGGTGCCCTGCGATTTGTTTGTTTAGGACTCCACTTATTGATAACCGCTAACCAAACATTTTAATTTTGTTTTGCTTGTTTAATCGAATGGCCTGGGTACCTCGCACGATTCTGTGATGGGAAAATGTCCTTGTGGACACACTGTGGGGTATGCTGCAGGAGCAGCTGCACGTTTCTAAAATCGGTTTGTCTTTATTTATTTCTACGTTGCTTTACGTGTATGAGTATAATTTTAAAATCCTTTCCGCAGTCCTGCCGGATGGGAACTATCACTTGCCCGTTTTCCCTGTGAGGAATCCCAGTCCTGCAGAGCTCAGGGGACCCTCCAGAACCGAGCGTTGGTCAGGGGTTTTGAACCCAGCCGGCTGGGGTTCGAAGCCTCGTCGCCACTCTCTGTTCTTCCTCTAGTGAGGTGACGAGAGCAGGGCAAGGCCAGGATGCTCGCTTTGAATACAGAATCAGGCCTCGTCAGGGTTATTGGGTTCTCCCTACTTAGAAGCCATGACTTCAGCCTATGCAATTGGATTAGCTAATTCAGCACATTTATAATTGTCGTAATAACTATAACATTTTTTATGTGTTAAACTCATCATATTAAAAGCCTACCAAGCTATATACATGCATATTAGTAACAAATTTAACAAAAATTTTGTTTTATTGGAGTAGAATTGATTTACAAGGTTGTATTAGTTTCAGGTGGATAGCAAAGCGAATCAGTCGTACATATAAATATATCCACTCTTTTTCCTCATACTGCAAACTATTGAGTAGATTTCCCTGTGCTATGCAGTAGGTTCTTGTTAATCGCCTATTTTATACGGTAGTGTGTATGTTTTATTCCTACCCTCCCCCTTCTTCCCTCCCCCCAACGGTGTCAACGATGGTGACCCTAAGATTGGTTTCGAAATCTGTGAGTTTGTTTCTGTTTTATAAATATACTCTTTTGTATCATTTTTTTATTCGATTCCACATAGAAGTTATATAACAACTGTTCTTAAAGCAAATGTCTTCTCAAGGTACTTTCTCTACGTGTAAAACTATATTCTAAAGGACCACGTGTCTGATTTATGAGATCTGCTTGTTTCTGTCTGTTCTGGAGGAAAAAAGTGACATGGGAGAAACGGTATAGTTCTCTTTATAAGGGATGATGATTTCTGGAAATGTCATGCTGGGGATTTTCTGTGACACTTACTATTCATCAGCTCTTGAGATGCATACCCAGAATTTAAATAATGACATCTGAGTGATGGGGGCCTGTGAACCCCAGATTAAACTTTTAATAGCTGAATCGCTTCTGCTACCCACCGTCCAGGGCCTTAGGGTTTCTAACAGGACTAGGCTGGGCTGCTGTTCACGTCTGGATCACAACAACTGAAAATGGAAGTGGGTTCATTTGTGCCATATTTTAGATTCCACATATAGGTGATATACAGAAACTGACTCACAGACATAGAGAACACACTTGTGGCTGCCAAGGGGGAGGGGGAAGGGAGTGGGCTGGATGGAGAGTTTGGGAGAGTTTGGTACATGCAAACTATGACATTTAGAATGGAGGAACAAAGAGGTCCTGCTGTACAGCACAGGGAACTATATCCAATCTCTTGGGACAGAACATGATGGAGAAAAAAAATGTATATGACTGGGTCACTTTGCTGTATAGCAGACATTGGCACAGCATTGTAAATCAACAATGCTTTAATAAAAAATGTAAAAAAAAAGAAAACTGGAAGTGGGTTTGTGGGTCCTGTGGAGTGAAATAGAGGCACTTAGTTCTGAATGAGATCACTCTGCAGTTTTGTGTCTGAACGTTAGAGGTAGGTAGATGGTCCTTATTTGCCCATTGGTGAGTGCATCCATGACCCGCCCATGCACCCATTCATTGTCCCCAAAAGAGTGCCCAAACGCCTCCCTAGAGAGTGCTGGGCTCTGCCCAAGGCTGGTGCCATGGGATGAGACTCCTCGTCTGACACAGGGAGACAGGTGGTGACAAAACAGTAAAAAGGCTGAAGAGGGTGCCGGGCATGGGGAAGATAAGGAGAGTCACGTGATGAGACGCAATGGGATGCTGGCTGAGAAGCCGAGAGCTGCGGACCTGCTCTCCAGCAGGAACTGGGCTGGCAAAGAGCCTCCGCAAGGGAACGCCAGGCAGAAGGGCCGCAGGTCCTGAGATGCAGGCTGGACGGCTTCTGGAAGCAAGTGGTGGAGGCTGGAGCGACCGAGTGCGATGATCAGGGCAGAAAGGCAGGTGGGGTGAGGTCCAGCCGCTCTGGGACTGGAAGCCAGTTTGGGTTCTGTTCTCAGTCGAGAAGGCTGCTCTGGAAGGCTTACTGGTCCGCTCGCGGTCAGGGCTCAGCTTCACCAGGCCGAGAAGGGAGCAGGCCGGCCGCTGCTGCTGGCAAATGGCTAGCGGGGGCCAGAGACTCCAGTAGCGAGTGCAGGTCAGAAACTCAAGTCATTGCTCATCGGCATTTATTCAGCGTGGAGTAATGCTAAAAAGGCCTTCACTTTAGACACGCTCCGGGGTGCGGGTTTGGGCATTGGTTTCGGGGATGTGCACTGTGGCTAATTACAGGCCCCGAAGAGAAGGAGCCGGTCCCACTGCCCAGCTCCCGGCCCCTCCAGTGGGCACACCTGCGGGCGTGTATAGGGTTACCGTTTGAACACCTGCAGGGGCATTCAGTTCTCTCCACAATAGAAGTGTTTTCAGGGAAGGCCTGACTCCCTGCTCAGTTTCCCCGGGGGGACTTAACCTGATTTCGTCACGGGTGGAAATAAGCTCCATCGTTTGCAGCCACAAAGGGATTACAGACTTGTTTACTGCTCTGAGGAGGTGGTGTGCTCACCTGCGGGGCTGTGAGCAGGTGCACAGGCTGGGGAGGGGTGGGGCTGTCGGGACCACCCATGGGCTTCCTCCTTCCTCTCCGAAAGGACAGGACTGTAATTATCGGGAAGTCTATATTTGAAAACACAGCACAACACAACCAAAAATGCTCTAGGGGAGAAACTAAACTTTTCTGAGACCAGGAGTCACACCTCTGGACAATTTGCTCTCTCAGCGTTGATTTCCTTGGTAGATTCTTTCCTAAATACCGGGCCTCTGAGGTGGGGGGTGTGTCCCGTCTCGGGTCCTAGTGCCTCTTACGTGTCCCGCTTTGCAGGGCAGCTCGCAGGTCAGTGTGTGAGAGGAGAGCTCAGTGGGCGGGTCCTGGAGGTGTCACAAGGGGACCTTGGACTTTAGAAAGGGCTTGTGTTCCTGCCTGGTTAGGGGCCCGGGTTGGGCACAAGCACCTGGAACCAGCTGGGCCTTGGGGGGGGTGGTCAGACCCGGGATGGGTGACACGTGGATTTTTCCAGGAGTTCTACGGTTGGGGCTCCTGGATCAGCTCTGAGCTCCCTCCGACCCAGCAGGACAAGAGCACAGGGTCTCCCCCAGGCTCTTGGAAGTGTCTGATCCCCAGACTTCCCCGCCTCTGCGCGCTGGGCAGGAACCGCAAGGCTCAGTAGCATCTGGAGATTATCTCTGATGCCTTAGTTAAAGGTCTGGGAAATGGGCTTGGGTTGCCTGTAGGGGGCACTGTTTCCTCGGCCTGGACCACCTGTGGTGTAGTTTCTGGCTCAGGCCTCTGAGTAGCCGAATGGTGTCCCTGCAGACTCAGATGCCGAAGCCCTAGCCAGCATCTCAGAGAGTGACGGTGTTTGGAGACGGGGTCTTTAATTAGTCAGAACAAAGTCTTTGGGGGTTTCCTAGTCCAGTCTGACTGGGGTCCTTGGTGATCAGGGCAGAGACACAGAGGGCCACAGCCAGAAGGGGGCCGCCCGCAGCCGAGGACAGAGGCCTCGGGAGAGACCCACCCTGCCTCACCTGGACTTAGGACTTCTAACCTCCGGGCTGGTGGGGAAAGACATTTCTATTAAGTCACTCGGTCTGTATATTGTGTGTGGCAGCCGGAGCAGCCGGCACAGACCTGTGCATTCTCCAGGACAAAACTGAAGGCCCTTCCCTGGCCCGGGCCCCGCTTTGGACCCTTCTCCCTGGGTGACTGTATAATCTGTCACCCAGTCCGGTGAAAGGCGCCGTGTTTAGTAACTGCACGGCACAGTGGGTGTACTTATTTCCCGGGCATATGGGACCAAGAACCAAGAGTTTCCACACCTGTAAAGAGAGAAGCAAGGGTGGGTCAGGAGGCCTCCCACTGCTGTGCAGCTCTGCCAAGTTCACGGGCGTTACAGCGAGGGTCTCTGCAAAAGGTGCCCCTTAAAGGTGTTTCACGTGAGGCCTCGCTGCCTGGCCTGGTGCCATGCTGGGCCCGGCCACTGTGTGGGGCTAGGTTGGGGACATCATGGCCACGGCACAAACACTGAGGTGGGTCCAGCAGTGGGGGCTGAATGGAGACCAGCGTGCTGCCGCCAGTGTGAAGCACGGACCACAGCCAAGATCCAGCATCAAAGGTGCTGGACTGCACTTTTGGTGGAATGGTTTTACTTTCTTAGGGCCGCACCCGCAGCATATGGAAGTTTCCAGGCTAGGGGTGGAATCTGAGCCGCGTCTGCGACCTACACCACAGCTCATGGCAACACGGGATCCTTAACCCACCGGGCGAGGCCAGGGGTCGAACCTGCATCCTCATGATTACTAGTCGGATTTGTTTCCGCTGCGCCATTATGGGAACTCCTGATGGAAGGGTTTTAGACGGGGGACTGGCTTGGTGAGAGGCTGTTCAAGAGGGGGTCACACTGGCTGTAGTATGAAAAGGAACTCAAATGCAGATAAGAAGGGCGTCAGGAAAGAAACTGGTGAGAGGACCAGAGACTAGAGGGTGGTCATTGAGTAGTTTCGGAAATTTCGAGATTAGAAAATGACTGTAAACGCGGATGTGGGATCCCAGCTGCCGTAGGGCTGGGGAGGGTTTCAGATGCACCCAGACTGTTGCTGGTGAAACCGCCTGGCTTTGTTTTTGATTGTGAGGTGGAAGCAGCAGAAACAAGGACCTGAATTTACGTTTACATTTATCTAATAGAATTTTGAGTTTAGAAATTTGGGAATTAACTAGGAAATTCGCGACAAGGAGCCTTAGCCCTGAAACCTGCTGACATTAGTTTCTCTCTCGTCTCTGCTGCTGCCGGAGCCTGGAGCGAGCGTGGAACTGCAGTCTGTAGAGTCTTGTGATTAAGGGATTTGGTTCTGAAGTCAGGACTCACTGGTTTCAAATTTTGCCTCTGCTTCGTATTACACATCCATGGCCAGCAAAGCAAGCCCTTTAGGCCCAGTTTTTATGTAAAGAGAACCCTCCCTCCTAACTCAGGGGGCGTGCCTGCCCCCTGCCTACAATGGGGAGTTCGCATGATGCCCTTTCAACTGTAAATCACTTTCCATTAAGTCCACCATTTTATTTTTTATTTTTTTAATTTTTATTTTTTTGTCTTTTTTGCCTTTTCTAGAGTCGCGCTCGTGGCATATGGAAGTTCCCAGGCTAGGGGTCCAATTGGAGCTGTAGCCACAGCCACAGCAACGCCAGCTCCGAGCCACATCTGGGACCTACACCACAGCTCACGGCAATGCCAGATCGTTAACCCACTGAGCAAGGCCAGGGATCGAACCCGCAACCTCATGGTTCCTACTCGGATTCGTTAACCACTGAGCCACGACGGGAACTCCCAAGTCCACCATTTTAAAGCCTACAACTCAGTGTGTTTTTTTATTTATTTTTAAAAATTTTATTTATTTATTTATTTAATTTTATTTTTTTAGTTCCCAGGCTAGGGGGTCAAATCAGAGCCGCAGCTGCTGGCCACAGCCACAGCAACGCCAGATCCGAGCTACATCTTCCACCTATACCACAGCTCACAGCAACGCTGGATCCTTGCTCCACCGCGATCCGAGGACTGAACCGCATCCTCATGGATGCTAGTCAGCTTCATTACCACTGAGCCACAGTGGAAGCTCCCACAATTCAATGTTTTTAAAGGTACTCACAGAGTTGGACAACCATTCCTATGGTCTAATCGCAGAACATTTCATCACCCCAGAAAGAAACTCTGTAGCCATTAGCAGTCACTCCCCTCCTTCCCTCACCCTGGAAAGCCTGAATCTATCTTCCGTCTCTTTGAGCATTTCACACAAATGGAGCGTGGGTCTTCCTTTCACTTAACACTGCAGTGTTAAGTTTCATCCATGCTGTAGCCTGAATCAGGGCCTCCTTTTCATGGCTGAGTAATATTCCGTTGCATAGAGACACCACATTTTGTTAATCCATTTGTCAGTGGGTTTAGCTATTAGCTATGAATAGTGCTATGAATAGTGCTGTCTAAGAGCAGAATTATCACATGCAGATTAAAAATTTAAATATATTTCAACAAACTGTGTAATTAAAAAACAATTAGAGCCATACGGCTGTAAGGCAGGAAGTCTTAAAAAGAAGTATAATGGAAACGTTTTGGCTAGTGCTAAAAAGTTTTCTTTTAAGGATATTTTATGAAGAATTTCTGTGCCGAGACATAGGTTTTTCTAAATTTGAGAAATCTACCAAAATACCATGATTCTTCTTCAGGATGCTAACCTAAGCATAAATATAAACTAAAATTTGTAAGCCACTTGGCTTTATAAATATTTACCTGTAAAGACAAATTGTATCAATGTTATAAGCATATGTATGTATATAATATATAATACATTAATTAAATAATATTAATTATAAATATATATGAAAATAAAAAGAATTATATATGTTTTAAAAATAGGCAGCATCCCTCTCAAGGATCAGCAGACGTGAAACCAGGTATGGCCTGTTTTTGTCAATGAGCTGAGACTAGTTTTTATATTTTTAAAAGGTTGTTAAAACAAAAAGAAAACAAACAAAAAAAAGAAAACATATACGAGAGCCTGCATGTTCTCTGAATACCTAAATACTTTCTGTCTACCCTTCTAGAAAATGTTCACTGACCCCCCCCCCCCCCGCGCTTACAGTCAACAACTCATTATCACATAGCAGCTTGAAAACTGTTTTTCTCTAGAAGATAAAACAATGTTTTGCTGTCCGAATTTACCATTCAGCATCTAACAGAACTGTAAAATAGCGGTTTGGGCACTAGAGGGAGACTTTAATTTTGGTTTTGTTTTTTGATTTGGGGCACAGGGACAAAGAACACGCAAAGGAATGCTCCCCTTCCAAATGCGAGGTGAATCCACGTTAATTTGATGTCACGTGTTCTAGGACAAGACGTCGCAGATGGTGTTGACCAGTAAATGTCTCCTCGAGTCTGCCTGCAAGAGCTGCGGGGATCAGAGTTCCCGTCGTGGCTCAGCAGAAATGAATCTGACTAGCATCCATGAAGACGCAGGTTTGATCCCTGGCCTTGCTCAGTGGGTCAAGGATCCGGCGTTGCCGTGAGTTCTGGTGTAGGTTGCAGACGTGCCTCAGATCTGGCATTGCTGTGGCTGTGGTGTAGGCCAGCTGCTATAGCTCCAATTCGACCCCTAGCCTGGGAACCTCCATATGCTGTAGGTGTGGCCCTAAACAAATAAACAGACAAACAAAAGAGTTGCAGGAACCATGTGTTTTTCTAAATCTGGCGAATGGTTCTGGGTCAGATTCCCCTGGACCTCTGAGAACTCCCTGCCTCTGAGTGTCTGTTTTCAGCTCCACCCGGGCCCAGCTGTCTTCCCGCGGGTGCACCTGCGCTCTCCCTCTCATCCCGGCAGCCCAGAAGTGTGGGGAGTTAATTTTCTAAGAAGCGCATCTCTGGCCAGTGGGAATGGAAAGGCAGTGGATGAAAGATCCTTCCTTCAGCTCGTCCACGGGATGGTCCGACATGCTGTGGCCACAGCTTTTTCGGGTGTGTTTCCAGGGATTGAGGCATCAGTCACATTCTGCAAGGGCTAGCTGGGTGGGGTCCCCAAGTTGGCTCTAATATCCCCCCTTCCCCCCTAGTCATCTTGTCCCTCACTTCTGCTCACTTATCTTTTCAATAAAATAATAGCTCATAGACTCTGTACTTTAGGTCCAGCTTTTTGAAAAACCCAGGCTAAGAGAGATAAAGAAGAAGAAAAAAAGAATCAGCTTTGTTGCTCTAGACTCAACGTGGTTGCTTGGGTTTTGGTGTTAGAACACAAACCAGGGCTGTGGGGATGAACTGAAGAGTTATTTTGAGTCCTCAGAAGTTAATGGCCTATTTTATTCCATTTGTTGGTGCAATTAAAACGATGTTGATAGGAAGTAATTTAAGAATTGAGGTCATTTTTTCTGACATTTTATTTTATTTTATTTTAGTCTTTTTAGGGCCGCACCCACAGCATATGGAGATTCCCAGGTACAATTAAAACAATGTTGATATGAAGTAATTTAAGAATTGAGGTCTTTTCTCTGACATTTTATTTTATTTTACTTTGTTTTATTTTATTTTATTTTTGTCTTTTTAGGGCCGCACCCACAGCATATGGCTTGAATCGGGCTATAGTCACCGGCCTACACCACAGCCATGACACTGCAGGATCTGAGACTCGTCTGCGACCTACACCACGGCTCGCAGCAACGCCAGATCCTCGACCTGCTGAGCAAGGCCAGGGGTTGAACCTGTGTCCCTGTGGATGCTGGTCAGATTTGTTCCCACCGAGCCACAACGGGAACTCCTTCTCTGACATTTTAAGTGGCAGGTCCCTGAGAAGAAAAAGCACAACCTCCGTGGACCCTGATCCCTCCTCCGGGAGTTTATTTGCTGCCCAGGCAGGAATGGGAGGAGGGACGCACGGGGTGCGCCTCTGTGGCAGAGAAGGGCTCCTGCGGACACGTCGGGTCTGCGTTTCAGTACCCGGAAGCTTCTTTCCAGGAGGCAGCTGCCCTAGATCCCATCTCGTTCCGTGCTGTCCACGAGCTGCTGTCATGCCCCTTGGGTTTTGAGTCCACCAGGACTTCGGGGTCTCTTGAGTACTAAGCCCCAGCCGCATGCCTGGGCTTTTCTTGCATCCCTGACTTGATGCTGGGGTTCGGCCCTGGTCCGCCCGGCTCGGAAGGTCACCACGCCCCCGGGATTTCTACTCTCAGCCTCTCTCTCCACACGCCTCAACCTGTCCTTTGTTGAAACCTCAGCCCCACCTCGCTCTGGGGTAGAACCGGTGATAACAGTTTTAACTAGTGCCTCAGTCAAGAAGCAAGATCCGGAATTAAAAACAAAACAAAACAAAACAAAACAAAAAACCCCACAAAACTGAATTTGCATCCCAGCTCTGCTCCTCGTTCCACGTTGGACTACCGGGGGAGTCCAAAGGCTATTCTGAGTCGGTTTTCTCTTGCCTAAAATGAACATGACGATAATGGCTTATGTTTGGGTTATTGTGAGGATTAAATGAAAGTCCATCCAGAGGCCCTATCAGGGTACGTGTTCAAGGACTGTCCACTGCTCTGGTTACGTGGATCTCTCTGTCATGACCGACACCGGGAAGCCTGGCGACTCCAAACCGCAGCCTAGCCTCTCTTCCCACTGCGCGTGCGTGCGATCAGGGGCACAAGAAAGGTGAAGCATTTCGCCTGCTACAAGTAGGAAAGAGAAATAGGTGTTTTTAGTGGCCCTTGCTGCTTCCGACGACCTCCGCAAACCGCTGCTGGAGACCGAGTCACCGAGGGAAATCCCTGAGCAGGACGGAGCACCGGGATGGAGGAGGGGCTGCACGGAGGGGGCGCCCGGGTGGGAGAGGGCAGAGCGCGATCACGGATCCCCGGCGCTGGAAGGGATCTTGACGTTCAGCTCGTGAAAAACCCCTCCTTCACTCTTGAGAAGCTGCGATCGGGAGAGGCGGATTCCACGCTTCAGGTCCCACGGTGGAGCCGAGACCAGACCCTGGTTCTGCGCCTCCAGGAGAGGTCAGTGAGGCGCTTCTGCAACCCTGGTCCTCAAACCGTGGGCCCTGCAACAGCAGCGTCAGCATCACCTGGAACCTGGTCAGAAAAGCACATTCCCAGGTTCCACCCAGGCCTGCTGACTCGGGAACTCTCGGGGTCAGGACAGGCATCTGTATTAAAACAAGGCACCACCAAGGTGATTCTGCTGCAAAAATTGACTGGATTTAAGGATCACTGCTTTTTTTTTTTTTCCTTTTTCTTTTTAGGGCTGCACCCAGGCTAGGGGTTGAATCTGAGCTGCAGCTGCTGGCCACAGCAAAGTGGGATCCGAGCTTGGTCGGCGACCTACGCCACAGCTCATGGCAACGCCGTATCCTTTAACCCACTGAGCCAGGCCAGGGGGTGAACCCATGTCCTCATGAATGCTAGTGGGGTTTGTAACCTGCTGAGCCACAACGGGAGCTCCCTAGAGCCACTGCTCTTCATTATGTTGCTTGGTCGTTTTTCTAACCCGAGTATGTATATTTTTGCCAAGCAGGGTAGGTGTCTTAAAAAACCCCATAATTATAAGAAAACATACAGAAAGAAGAAAAAACAGGAATCTTTTGATATTAATTGAGACTGAATATTTACCTATACCTACTTCTATATTGTCTGTCTATACTGTATAGTTTCTTCAGAAGACAAACTGTACATTCATCTTATCACCTTGAGGTTCCCACTCCTAAAAGTGCTGCTTTCTTTGTGTGATTTGTTACAGGGACTGACACCATCCTGCGTCCAGTGTCACTGGTGGCTGGACTCACCAGGTCATGGACGCAGCTCTTCCCAGCATGAGAACATAAATACGCTGGAGAAGGCGGGAGGTGTGTGTGTGTGTGTGAGAGAGAGAGAGAGAGAGAGAGATATTGTTTGCTATAACTCTTTTGTGATTTTTTTTGTCTGAAAATATGACAAAGTGAAAAACAAATGTCAAAGTGGTAAGAAATTTCTGTTTCACGGTGAAGCCGACAGGCTCTGAAATGCTTCAACCATATCACATAGAGCTGTCAGTTTCTTCTCCCCAGGACACCTGTGGGTGATCTAGGAAATAAGTGCGTGGAATACAATAGTGATTTTTCACGAGTCTGTCTGGACAGATCTTTCTGAGGCGTCATCAAACCCTATGAAAGTGCCTGCTGATGTTTTAGCTCCTGGAGGGTTTGATTATTTAGGACAGAACTTTATAGTAAAAGCAATTGACTCTTAACAATCCCACGACAAAAGAAAAAAGCCGTTGGATTATTTGGGGGAAAGTCTGAGATGAACTGGTTTAAGTCATGGAAAGGCTCTGGGAAATGTAAACGAGTCAGATCACGGTCTCAGATTCTGACTTGATATGACAGGGGTATGGCTTCTGGAGGACTGTCTTTACAGTTTTGTGTGTGTGCTCTGCCGTTTTAGCCTGAATTGGAGTCTTCAGCGTCAAGGGGAATCTCGGACGTGGGTCCCTGAATCGTGGGAAGAACTGCCTCGTGTGGCGCCTTCTCCACAACCTGGGCCCTTGGCACCCTCACTCTGGTTCATGGTCATGACCGTCAGGATCATCAACGTGCCTGCAGCTGACACTGGCCATCAGCGGTGGGCCAGGCTCCACAATAAGTGCATTCACGTGCCAACTCATGCCATCCTCACCAGAACCTTAATGGACTTCCGTGGTCCATTTTGCAGAGGAAGGAGCTTAAACGAGAGGTTCCGTACCTGCCCAGGGCCAGTAGGGACTCAGCAGGGAGACCCAGGCGGCCGGCGCCCAGGGCCCACCTCTCAGCTCCACGGAATGCCGCCCTTCCATTTTATTTAATCCTGACCTTGAGGTGGAATTACGGGCTCACCATTCCCTCCGTACACTTGGGGATAGCGGGGCCAGGCGCAGAGAGAGGAAGGCCCTGGTGGGGTCACAGAGCTAAGCTGTGGTTCGTGTGCCAGCCCCCACTCTGCCCTCCACCTCCCACCCACACCCCCCCGTGTCTCCTGTTCTTTGCTTTTTGCCTTTGGTGTTAGTTTGGTGCATTGCTGTTCCCAGCATTTGTCCAAAAACCAGACAGGCTTCTGCTATGCTGTCCATATGTCCAAACGTGCAAACGTCCGTAGGTTCTTCTCAAGTGAAGACGTGGAGACTCCGCCTGCATACTTCGAGCCCCTTAATGTTAGAACACAATTCCAAGTGTTCAGAAGAAATACTCTGAAGTGTGGTTACAGAGTCAAAAGGATTACATGGGTTATTAATTTTTTAAAAATTATATATTTTAGATAAAGAAAAAAGAAACGCCATCTGCGGTTCTGTCTGCGTTCGTTGCAGACACTTTTTGCCAGCTCGGGGAGGGCAGCGTGTCGGAAGGTCTGAAAGCTGATGGATGGGTCTGACGAGTATTTTCTCTTGCTGTCAGTATGGCTGGCTCCTCAGCTCTGTCCCTGCTTCATCGAACGGGAGCGCTGGTCACATTTGACTTCACCCATTTCGAAGTTTTAAATGATCACAGCCTGTCAGAGAAGGTGACAAAAGACATCGTCAGTGTAAGCTGGTCCTGTCTGGATTGGCGAGACCCTGGAACGCGGACCTGTTTTCCTTATTAAGGCGGCCAGTCCAGAAGCAGCGGGCGTGGGCTGGGGCGTCTAGGTGCAGTTCTGAAGCCGGGGGTGTATGCGCATAGATTGAATTTTCAGAGCATTCTTTGTCCTGTTAGCAATGCTGTTCACTGGTTAGTGGGCCAGGATCATTCCTGAAAGGACTGATTTTCAGTGGCCACAGGACAATCCTGTGAGTCTGCTGGAAAGGAGAAAAGAAGTAGAGCTCATTAATTCATTTTGTTGTGGTTCTTTAAAAAAAAATTATTACCTTTGAGGGTCTGAAGCTTGACTCAGAGAATCAACGCTAAAATCAGTGTCAAAAAAGTCTCCAGCTGGACAGATGGCCAACAGGCACAGAAAAGGATGCTCAACACCACTAGTTATTAGAGAAATGCCCATCAAATCTACTGTGAGGTCACCTCACACCAGTCAGAATGGCCATCATTAACAAGTGAAAAAATAACAAATGCTGGAGAGGGTGTGGAGAAAAGGGAACCCTCCTACACTGTTGGTGGGAATGTAAATTGGTACGACGGCTGTGGAAAACAGTACGGGAGTACCTCAGAAAACTAAATATAGAACTACCATACGACCCAACAATCCCACTCCTGGGCACATAGCTGGACAAAACTTTCACTGAAAAAGATACATGCACCCCTATGTTCATTGCCCACTATTCATAATAGCCAAGACATGGAAACAACCTAAATGTCCATCAATGTCCATCAAACAACCTAAATGTCCATGGAAACAATATAAATGTCCATCAATGTCTTAATCCATGAATGGATTAAGAGGATGTGGTCTATATACACAATGGAATACTACTCAGCCATAAAAAAGAACAAAACAATGCCATTTGCAGCAACATGGGTGGAACTAGAGACTCTCTGTGTGTGTGCCAGTACGCACACATAGATATGTAATATGTCCTGAGCCCAACCAGGCAGACTTAGCTTTTAGTGTATTAAGAAGAATGGAGCAGGTTATTTTTAACCATTTACTCTCTTTTAAGATACAGCCATGAGAATGGCTAGTGTCGTTTACAAAACTGGCTGATGTAG
Source organism: Catagonus wagneri (assembly GCA_004024745.2). Classification (NCBI taxonomy): domain Eukaryota; kingdom Metazoa; phylum Chordata; class Mammalia; order Artiodactyla; family Tayassuidae; genus Catagonus; species Catagonus wagneri. Next base: position 8,128,468 of record PVHT020003144.1, on the reverse strand, counting down.
TTTCTGAAAACGTATTTCCATAGCGTGACCCAGTCTCTCTTCCATTTTGGGGATTGTGCTTTTGGTGGGTAGGTGGGGGGTTCTCAGAATTCCCCGTCCCAGGGTTGTTTTCTGCCCCTGCTGGGCTCCAGGGACTGCAGGTGCTTCAGGCGGCTGTGGGAAAAGCCTCGGGTGGGAAACTTGAGGTTGAGGTCGAAGATGTTCAAAATGTGTTCCAGGGTGAAACTGGCTTGGAGACTTTACTGGAAAGCCTTGAAACTATCTTTAGGCACAAAGGCAGGCTCTGAGCCCTGCGTTGCTCCAGAGGGGGCCCTGGCCGCTGTAAGCCCCACCTCCCTTCTCTGTGTCTGTCTGACCCCAGCGGTCAAGCTCTGCAGATTCGCCCAGGGATCCCTGGAAGCTGAGTGACCTTCTGGAAGCTCCTGCAGCAGGTGGATGTCCACTCTGGGGGGGAGCAGGTAGACGGGCTCCGGGCTGAGAACAGCTGGGACTTGTCACGTTGAGGAAATTGGGCCTCGCTTCTCTTTGACGCTTGGACGAGAAAGTTAATGGCAGGAGCTGAGCTCTGCTGGAGAAAGAGATAAGCTGACCCTTCAATCACTCCTGGGGTCAAGGAGCCCTCCTCAGTTACACATGCGCAGTTGGACTCCTGGGGGTCCGAAAGGGAGGGGCAATTATAGGCCCTGATACCGTCCCAGAACCCTTTGCTCTGGAGCCCACCTTGGCTAAAAGATGCGCCTGCATATTGGGGAGGGTCCTGTGTCCAGTTGGGTGTGAGAAATAAAACAAAATAACTGGCTAAAGGTAAACAAAGACCCAGAAGAACTGTCATATATATAAGTGATTTAAACCAGCGCCCCTCTCTCAGGGGAGCCCCCCACCTGCACTACTTAGGGTGTCTGTTAGTGCTTTGCTTCTGGCTTCAGTAAATAAACCGCTTCTTTGGTGGCTCTCCCACACGTCGTAGTGTGACTCTGACCATAAATTTTATACGTGTTCTTCCAGCCTTGGCCTCCTTGAAACATGCCTTCTTCCAACAGGGAGCAAGAATCAGGGCATTTCTGCTTCCAGCCTCTAGCTAGTCCAGTGACTGCGATTCCTGGTTTTCACCCAGGCTGCCCAGCTTCAACTCCTGGGCGGAGATTTAAGACGGCACTCACTGCTGTCTCCCCGAGATTACTTGGAGTCCCACTTCTCCCCCCGAGAAACGCCGGCCGGGGGAGCTTCCTCAGTGTGGCCGCGTGGGCAGCGAGCGGCTGCCCCTCTCCCCCTGCTGAGTGGTCCTTCTTCATCTCTGTTGCCCCGGGGGTGCTTCGGCCTCACCCTTGGGTTCTGGGATGTTCATGGTGGTGTCTTGTCCACGGGGAGTTCCCAGCTGGCCTTCCTGTGACAGGACTGGACTTGAGAACGACCTACATCCCTGTTTGACAGCGTCACTCCAGGGACTTTTTATTAAAACATTAGAACTGCAGGGCGAAGCACTCCAAGAAAATTATCTTATTATATACAGTTATTCAAAAGCGTGCCAAGAAGGTTGTCCTATTTCTTAGAGCACTTTCAGCTGATAAACGAAGATATGCTTGCTTACGACCTCCTGCCCAGGGCAAGGGCAGTCTGAAGTCTCTTCCAGGTCTATGCAGGCTGACTCAACCCGAATTTGAGAATGGTCTGACCTAAAGTATGTGTAGGCATCTCTATGGAAAAGAAAGTCTGGGGCTGACAGTGATATCCAGTACCCTGAGTTATGATATCTGATTAATGGAAGTTGAAAATATAGTGGTAGATGGTATTGCATTTTGCTTTGCTTTTGCTATTTTAGCTCATGCTTCTTCCATCTCCTTCCGAAACCACCGTTATTCAACTGTCACTCAAAGGGAAAGGCCCTCTTCTAGCCGTGAATCTGTCATCATGCTAATTACTTGGATGCCACATATTGAATCGATAGTGCAAGGTTCAAAGATGAATTCTGGAATACTCAAATAGAATGAATAATTCACACCTCAAAAAAAAAAAAAACACAAACAACAGTGTTCTTCGGTAATAATGGTTTCTGAATAGTCAGGTCTTTGATAGAAATTTGACCTATGAAGGATTTGTCAGATCTCTGCATACATAACCATGTCTTTAAGTTTTGATATGCTTTATAATACTGGAGTTGCAGCTCCCTAACTGCATTTCAAATAGGTGTTGTCAAAATGAATGGATTCAAGAATCTTAGTTATAATTACTCTTGGAAGATCCAAGAATCACCAAATATAGCCCAAAGAATTTGCAAGTGCTAATTAGAAAAAGTTTGAAAACCAATCCCATACGACGTTTGAGTCTATATTTTTTCTTATTTTCTGACACTTGTAAATTCCATGAGTTTTCTTATGTTTTAATCATCCAAGATGTCAACCTTTATTCCTCTGGAAAATCCTCTATTCGTTGTGTAAGTACTGCAAACGTTTCCTTCGCTGTACATGCACGCACACCCCATTCCCCACACACATGAATTTATTTCTCAACCATTTGAGGATAATTTACATACAGGGTTTTTTTTTTTTTTTTTAATGACTTAGGTGCATTTTATTGGCTTTCTTTCAGAATCCTTCTGCTAAAGAGCAAGGTTCAAAACCAAGTCCCTGGCAAGAGAGTGTATTTCCTAAGAAGAGGATATTATCTTATTTAAAAATGGCACAGTTATCACCTTCAGTAGATTTGACATTGATATCTTTTGTTTGACCCCTGACCTCAGCTCTACTGGTTCTGCTCTGGGAAATTACGGGCTCCACCTGTGTCCCCTTCTTGTGCTGGTGCCGGGACTCGGCTCAGGGCGTGAGCCAGGGTGATAATACCACGACCTTCCTTGTTTCTTGTTTGATGAGTTTTTTTTTTTTTTGCTTTTTAGGGCCACACCTGAGGCATATGGAAGTTCCCAGGTTAGGGGTCCAATCAGAGCTACAACTGCCAGCCTACACCACAGCCAGAGCAATAGCAACACGGGATCTGAGGCACATCTGAGACCTACAGCACAGCTCACAGCAACGCCAGATCTTTAACCCACTGAGCGAGGCCAGGGTTTGAACCTGCGTCCTCAAGGATACTAGTCAGGCTCATCACTACTGAGCCACAATGGGAACTCCAGATGAGTATGTCTTGAAAAGATATTTTTTCCCTCACATATTTTTCTTGCCTAATAAAAGTCATTTCAGGGGAATGTAAATTTTACTCCCGCTGCTCCGTCTTGCCTGGAGTAGAAATATTTCCCTCCTTAATTTTGAAAATTTCTTTGTAAATCAGGGACACACACTATCACGTATCTGGTATCCTAGCTCCAGTCCTGAGACTGGGGGGGGGTCTGGGATGCCCCCAGGAGCAGCGGAGTCCCGCGTGGGTTCCGGGCGTGGGTTGTCACCTGTGACTGGGTGTGACGTTCCTTACAGGCAGATGACAGCAGCTCAAACTGGCTTTGCTTCCGAACGAGAGGGAGACGGTTTACCATGTACAGAGTCAGGATTTTGCTTTATTCGGTTTCTGGTCCCTCCTCAAAAAGAGCAAAGGGGCCAAACAGCCCTGCCCGATGTTTCTGTGCACCTGCTGGGTCAATCAGGAGCAACGTTCTGGAACCATCCCTCCCCTTGGTCCACGTCTGACCAGGCCCCTTGCCAAGCCTCATCAGTGTTGATGAGCTGAGGGTGGAAAGGCACTTCTCTCGCGGTTCCTCAGGGACTTCATCTCGGCCGTCTCACTTTTAATCACCGCTAAGAGCTGTCTTGGCACGGGTTCAGAGCCGGCTCAGCCAGGGGCCGAGGAGAGATTCTGCATTAACTGGATTCCGTTGTTTCCAGCCCCGCAATGTGGCTTCAGGACAGAGTGGATGGTGCCCACAAAGTCAGCCGGCCTGACTCCGAGCCTGCAAGGGAACGGCTCCCTTGATGCTAAGTAGGGCGGAATTCCACGGTTCGGTCCGCCGGCCACTGGGCTCTGGGGCTTTTCTTCCAGGCAGCGGCCGTGGCAGCTGTGAAACTGATGAGTCCATTGTGTGGCCGGTGGGATGGTCTGTGCTGACTGATCACAGAGGCTGGAAAGAAGGAACAAGCCGTAAAAGTATGCGTTGTGACTCCCTTCAGATGCAGGATATGAGACAGACTGAGTGCCTCCGTGCTGAGGGTCCCCAGGTTTCCCCCTTTGGGGAAGCGGCACATTCAGAACTTTACGTTGCTGGTGGATATTGAAAAGGTAGAACACTTGCGGGCTGGGTTTGAAGCTTCCCCCTTCCTCCATGTGAGAGGCTTTCCTCCTCCCAGGGCCCAACGCGGATGGAGGCGGACGCATCTGGGATGGACAGGGACTGGGATGAGCAGGTTCTGCCTGGTTTGAAAGCAGAGAGGTCCCGATGCCTCCTGAAACACCCAAAGATCGATGCCGTGCTCAGAATCGGCATATGGTGATGGTCGAAAGGACAGACTTTGGAGATTTGGCTTTAAATCTGGGATCAATTTGTCTATTTTGGCAAATTGGTCAACATTCCTGAGACTCCATTTCATCAGTTAATAGAATGGGGGAAATCATGAATAGGATAGAATAGAATAGAACAGAATAGGGTCACTTTCAAGGTTTAATGTGACAGTGTGTTTTTTGCGTGTGTGCGTGTGTGTGGATGCACGTGCACAGGCCGTCAAAAGTGTGCCATGTATATGTGAGTCTGTGTGCCCACAAAGCACATTACCTGGCTTTAGCCACTCAATGAACGGCAGCTGGTGTTACCTGTCAGACTGGGACACTTTCTAAAATATCCCAGCTTCCTCCAGACTGTTTCAATTTCACAACACATTTTCATCTCTCTTGCTGACAAAACCCGTGATGAATGCTGTTGAGTCAACCTGGGCTGCAATAAAATACCGCACTCTGGTGGCTCCAACAGTAGATATTTGTTTTCTCACTCTTCTGGAGGCTGGGAAGTCCAGGATGGAGGGTCCAACAGGGTTCGTCTCCTGTCGATGACCCTCTTCCCGGCTTGCAGAGGCCACCTTCTTCTCCTCCTCCTCCTCCTCCTCCTCCTCCTCCTTCTTCTTCTTCTTTTTTTTTTTTTTTTGCTGCACCTGCAGCAGGTGGAAGTTCCCGGGCCAGGGATCTAACCTCCATACAGCAGTGACCCGGGCTGCTGCAGTGACAACCCCAGGTCCTTAACCCACTGAGCCACCAGGGAACTCCTAGAGGTCCGTTCTTGCTGTGCCCTCTCACGCCGCTCAGAGTGAACTCCCTCTTCCCTTCGGGCCTCAGGGCTGGTGGATTAGAGTCGTCCCCCTTCTCCCCCCCCCCCCCCCCCCCCCCCCCCCCCCCCCCGCCCCGCCACGGCCTCATTTAAGCTGCATTAACTCCTGAAGATCTAGTCTCCGATTATTAACAGTCAAATGGGGGGTTAGGGCTTCAAAGTTTGCGATCTGGGGGGACACGATTCAGCCCAGAGGGGAAATCAAGCCGTCCTGCGGAAGGACATCTTTGAGGAGGGCAGCGGGTCACCCCACATGTACAGAGACCTTTGGCTTCCGGGGTGTCCCTTTCTATTTGTTGAGTCACTTCTTCTGTGACTCACCGGGCAGGGAGAGGAAAATGAGCATCAGGACCTGGAGCTGTTCCTACAGAATCGCGCTGATTTGCATAAACTTGAATTCGTTTCTGTGAGCCAGGGCTCTCTGTGGGGCCTGGGGAGTGGAAGGACAGAAGAAATCTCAGAGCTCCGCCCCCTGCAGTGTGTCTGGGAGGCAGAGGGCTGGGAAAACGGGGCTGAGGGCTTCTGAGGCCCTGTTGCTTGATGCGTGATGTTGCTGCTGGCCGGTCGCATGGGACTTTGTCCCCGCGGGGAACTGGGGCACAGCGAATGTCTAGGGTGAGCGGATGAACAGCTCTTCGGGTCTGCTTGGTGGAAATACCAAGCTCCTACTGTCACTAAATCCCAGGACATCTGGTGTGAGTTGGGGCCCCTGTTTCACTCGTCCTGTCATATGTGAAGAGAGAAGGTGGCCCATATTTATAAGGTCTTATCGGGAAATCTTGACGATTTTATGATGACGGCTGTACATGAGATGAAAAGTTTGAATTAAAATGAACATGACTGTACATTTGCAACAACAAAATAATAAAGTAACTTTTTCCCTTTTTTTTGGTCTTTTTAGGGCTGCACTCACGGCATATGGAGGTTCCCAGGCTAGGGGTCTAATCGGAGCTGCAGCCGCCGGCCTACGCCACAGCCACAGTAATGCAGGATCCGAGCCACATCTGCGACCTACACCACAGCTCACGGCAACGCTGGATCCTCAATCCACTGAGCAAGGCCAGGGACTGAACCCGCAACCTCATGCTTCCTAGTCGGATTAATTTCTGCTGCACCATGACGGGAACTCCCTAAAGTACCCTTTTTAAATCTTCAAACATTTATTTCCGATGGTGAAATAAAATGTGTCCCATCCAGGAGCCTTTGCTCAGGAGAGAGTTTTGCCCCCAAGCAATCTTATATCTCTAAGAATTTAATGCTAAAAGTGATCTTACTTACATGAGACCCAATACCTGTCCACAGTTAATGAGCTCATGGACTTTACTCCATGAAGAAAAGCCATATTTAATGCGTTTGTATCATTTTGAAGGATGCCCTGAATTAAGATGGGACCAGCAGCCAGTGTGACTAAATTGCTTGTAAGTTCCAGACCGCTGGCTCAAAGCTCTTTTAACAAGACACTCTGTCAGCCCATCAGTTTTTGTTTTGACAGCTACAGACAATGATGATGTCGAGTCTGGCACCGAAATGTTCTATTTTTGATCCCAAAGTGAATTCTCATATTTGTTACCCATGAAAAACGAGATGTATAAAGAGGCTGCACTTCAATCAAAATCTCCAAAGTGTCCAGCATAGCTAGGACCTGCCGAGAGTGGGTGCTGTATGTTGCCAAGTAGTTTGTGTGAGGGTTAGCTTGGGACCTGGCTGATAAGTCAAAGCTGGAAATCAGGTTTTTTTTTTTTTTTTTTTGGTCGGGAGCAGGGGATGGAATGATAAATGCCTCAACATTTTTTCCCTCTATAATAATATTAAGTTATATTTCATACTATAGAAACGACGCCAATGGACCCTGATGGCAACTCTTTGAGCAAAATTTATCATTCTGGCTAAATATGCAGAGCTGGCCATATTTAGCAGGAGGCAAATATTTTAAAATCTCTAAATGGATTTGCTGGCAGCTAAATGTCTTTTAACTTAACTTAGCCCACACACTGACCTCATTAAGGTCAATTTATCACAAAAATCTTCTGCTCCAGGACCCAGACCAAGAGCTGTGGGGAAATTAAAGCAGGAAAGCAATGCTGTTAAAACTGGTGGGACCCTGCCCCCCAGACCAGCCATTCCCAGAATGCCAGGTTGGGATAAGGAACTTCCCAGCCAGGGGACGGGCGCCCTCCAGGACGCACTGAAGGCCATTCGGTCGCAGCCACCGCCCAGTGTCCGTTTTCGTCCTAGAGGCACTGACCTTACTCTGCAGATGTTAATGGAACACTCACTGTGCAGTGATTTCTCGTTCCTCCCCCACACGTGACAGTCAGGAATAGTCAGAAGCAAGGCTTACATGGCTCCAAACTGGCCTGTCCATCAGACCGTTAGAAACCACCGTCCATCTTGCGGGTGGCGGCCAGCTCCTGGCTTTCTCTAAAGAAAACCTGGGGCCTTCTTGGATTGGATCACAGAAGGTCGCTTGCTGGACAACAGAATCATTTTCACTAGCTTGCATATTTGTCTCTCCAACTTCTGTTCTAAGTTTACACCCCAAACAAAAGCCGTCCATGTAGCCCGCCATTGCATTTGCTGTAAAAGCGTTGGTGTGGAAGACTTCCGCACTAGAAGCTTCTTACAGAGTTTTGCTTTTCTTGGAGTTCCCAACGTGGCGCGGCAGAAATGAATCTGGCTAGTAACTGTGAGGTTGTGAGTTCGATCCCTGGTCTCGCTCATTGGGTTAAGGCTCTGGCATTGCTGTGAGCTGTGGTGTAGGTCACAGACGCAGCTCAAATCCTGTGTGGCTGTGGCTGTGGTGTAGGCTGGCAGCTGTAGCTCCAATCTGACCCCTAGCCTGGGAACATCCACATGTGGCGGGGTGGCCCTAAAAAGCAAAAAAAAAAAAAAATTTTTAATTTGGTTTTCTTGAGAGATGTATTTCTCACTTCCCATCAAGGTGAAATGTATAACTGAGTGTTTCCTTTCAGGCTCGGGCTAACAGGAAGCACAGCAGCCAAGTGAGAAGCTGTTGGATTCTTCAATTTTGTCTTTTCTTTGAGCCTGCCTCTCTAACAGTTTTAATATTTTTTAATAGTATTTTTTCACACCGGGCACTTTTGGCTGACGCACGGCAGTTTTGACCACACTGGGTATACAAGTGCATGTCTTTATTGCGAGTTACCTCTGAAACCTTTGGAAAATAAGTGGGATGAAATATAAATACACAGAAGCCATGTACCTAAGCATTTAAAGACATAAATCAAGCTGACAAACAAATAGATGTGAGCGTTTATATGTGCGCGTATGTAGACACCTGGACTCTTCAGCCTTTACAAATCATCTTCACAGCAAAAATATATGGATGTGTAACTGAAAGTCTTCACAATATCAAAGAGAACTGAGTTTAGCTGTCATTGATGGCACGTGACTGGGCGTTCTGTTGGTGAGCCAGCAATGCTTCGATGGGTAATAAAGACACAGAGGGAGTTCCTGCTGTGGTGCAGTGGGTTAAGAATCAGACTCCAGGGACTCAGCTTGCTGTAGAGGCACAGGCTTGATCCCCACCCTGTGCGGTGTGCCAAAGGATCCTGTGTTGCCACAGCTGTGGCATAAGTGGCAGCTGTGACTCAGATTCAGTCCTGCCCAGGAACTTCCAGTTGCTGCAGATGAAGTGTAGATAATTCAAACACTACTCTATTCACACATAACCTTTGTTTTTAACCTTTATTTTAGCAAGATCACTATGTTATTTAAGATTTCATTTAATGTATTGAGTATGAGATTAAAAAGAAAGTGTAATCATATTGAAAGACTGTAAAACGAATATGCTTATAAAATATAAGTTGGAGTATAGGTAGAAGATCGAATTTTTTTTAAATTCTAAAAAATTCTAAAAATTATTATTAAACTGGAAAAGTAAAAATATAAATTGCAATTAACAGCCACCGAAGTTTTATTTTATTTATCATTTTTAAATTAAAAAAAATCTTTTTAGGGCCGCACCCATGGCATATTAAAGTTCCCAGGCTAGGGGTGGAACTGGAGCTGTGGCTGCCGGCCTACACCACAGCCACAGCACTGCGGGATCTGAGCCACATCTGCGACCTACACCACAGCTCACGGCAATGCCCACTGAACAAGGCCAGGTATCAAACCTGCATCCTCATGGATACAGTTGGGTTTGTTACCACTGAGCCATGATGGGAAGTCCATATTATTTGAATATTTTTGTGAACTATTTCTCTAGTTTAGATAAAATGAAATAAAACTATTATGATTTTTTTTTTTTTTTTAAGGGCTGTGGGAATAGGCTTACAAGAGGCCTGCAACCCCCAGGCACTGTTTTTTCTCCACCAGGAGTTCTCCTCCTGCTCTTCTCCCATCTCTCCATCTCTTGCTGCATCAGATGCTAGGCTGTCCTCTCCCATTGTTGTGGTCTCCCTGCCTCAGGAAGGGCATTGCCTGGTCCCCTCCCTTTGTCTGCCATTGCTCAGAAGTTCTGGTGTGGTGGGGCCATGTGCTCAGCAGAGTCCAGCATCCTGGCTCTGGTTTCACGGGTTTGTACTTAGAAAAGCCTGCAGGTTAATGAGTACTAATTCAAATTGTTTCCTGTCTCTAAGATGCTCCTAGAACCCCAAGCGCTCATAGGGGTTGTCCTTATTCTTTTTTTTTTTTTGTCTTTTTGCCTTTTATGTAGAGCCACACCCGCGGCATATGGAGGTTCCCAGGCTAGGGGTCTAACAGGAGCTGTAGCTGCCGGCCTTCGCCACAGCCACAGCAACGCGGGATCCGAGCCACGTCTGCGATCTACACCACAGCTCACAGCAATGCCAGATTAACCTACTGAGCGAGGCCAGGGATCGAACCCGCAACTTCATGGTTCTTAGTCGG
>PVHT020003144.1:8097353-8117336 GCA_004024745.2 Catagonus wagneri | reverse complement strand
TGTAGAGCCACACCCGCGGCATATGGAGGTTCCCAGGCTAGGGGTCTAACAGGAGCTGTAGCTGCCGGCCTTCGCCACAGCCACAGCAACGCGGGATCCGAGCCACGTCTGCGATCTACACCACAGCTCACAGCAATGCCAGATTAACCTACTGAGCGAGGCCAGGGATCGAACCCGCAACTTCATGGTTCTTAGTCGGATTCGTTAACCACTGAGCCACGAAGGGAACTCCGGGGTTGTCCTTATTCTTTATCAGAATTAAATGGCATGAGTTCTAGGTGGCCTGGAAAAAATCCAAGACCATCTCATTGCACTTGACCACTCATGACCCATGGCTCTGGGTCAGCGGAGAAGAGAGCAGTGTCTGTCCTACCTACATGAGCAGTGACAGGGTAGAGGTCATGGATTGATATAATCTGATTTCTTTAGGCCAGCAGGATACATGTCCACCAAAACTCCTTTGTGTCATTCCTTTAAGAACAGAGAAATCGAACTGTCCTTGATTGATGTGGGTAAGGCATGACAAAACCTCCTCCCATCAAACAAGCATTGTCTGGAGCAGGCTGTCCACTAGATTTATCTCTTGCACTCAGGGGAAATGACCATCCTATCCTACGCTCCTTTCAGAATGAAATCCATACCCATTATTCCATCGAAGCACCCAGGAGCTGCCCCAAAACAGTTGTTTTCACCACAGCCAAGGGAGGGACAGCTTGCATACTTGCTAACGGCTCTGGTCATGTCAGCTGGTGTTTCATTTGTCAGAAGTATATTTGCAGAGTGAAAAAATAACAACCCTGGTGCCATGAGACTAAGATGCCTGAGCCTGTGAGGACAAACCTACACCCCCAAATGACTCTGCAGATGGGAGCCTGCGATGCATAATTTGGATTCAATCCCTATAAATACTCCTCCACTCTGTCCCATAATGTAATTAACATTGCAGGTCTCCTGGCTCTTTTTTAAGAGAATTAGAAGCCATGAGTCATTTGTGCATTGTTGGAACAAGCTCTCCTAATGCAGAGTGACTCAATCACAGAGATTGCTATCTGGCAGCATTCCGAGATAGCAAGACCTGAAGCCGGCACTTAATCTGATTTAGGGCCTCTTAAAATATTCTTCAAACTTGACTAAACGTGGTTCTGGTAAAAAGATTGAGAATTATTTTAGGAACCGACCACAGTCTCAACTGTCATGGCTCTGTTATTGATTCCTTTTAAGTAATTGCATTGAACTTGGAAACCTATGGGCAAACAAGCTAATAAAGAAATAAGGCTACCCTAAGTGAAATGAGACTGACTGCAGAGCGCAAAGATCCTGTAAAAACAGGGGTCTGTGAATAGCTACGCTGTTGTTCCACTTGCTGTGCTGAAGGTCAGGACTTAGTCTATTAATCTGTGCAGGGAAATTTTCACAGTGGTTTTTAGTTACATTGAAAATAAAAGCTGGAGTTCCCCTTGCGGTGCAGCGGAAACAAATCTGACTAGGATCCATGAGGTTGAAGGTTTGATCCCTGGCTTTGCTCAGTGGGTTCAGGATCTGGTGTTGCCGTGAGCTGTGGTGTAGGTCGCAGACGCGGCTCAGATCCCGCGTTGCTGTGGCTGTGGTGTAGGCCGGCAAATGTAGCTCTGATTAGACCCCTAGCCTGGGAATCTTCACATGCAGCGGGTGTGGACCTAAAAAGGAAAAAAAAAAAGAAAGAAAGAAAATAGACTTACTCCCCAAAATGGTGCTTTTCGCGCTTATGGAGATTCTTAGCAGAAATTGGAAACTGATATCTTTGCATATGAAACTAGGTTTTTTAACATGTAACTCCACAGCCATGTCTTGAGGATTTACTATGTGCAAGTCCCTGGGCTGTCCCCCCTGCAGGCTCCTCCCTGCAGATTCCACAGAATCAGCCTTTTATTTATTTTTTTGCTTTTTAGGGCCGCACCTGCGGCATATGGAGGGTCCTAAGGCTAGGAGTCGAATCAGAGCTGCAGCTGCCCTCTCATGCCACAACCAGAGCCACAGCCATGCAGGATCCCTGACCCACTGAGCGGGGCCCGGGACTGAACCTTCGTCCTCATGGATACTAGTCAGATTCATTTCTGCAGAGCCACAACGAGAACCCCACAGTCGGCGCTGACGCTCCCTGTTCTCCCCTGGGAAGATCTTCGTCTGTGTTAAGAAGTGACATGTGGCTCAGCAAAACTTTTACTTGGCTTTCGTGAGGAAGAGGTACCGTAACTTCTATCCTCAAGTCTTATCTGTTGCTACGTTTGATGTTTTTGGAGGAAACACGAATGGAGTTAAAGGGCCAGTTTAGCAAGCTCTTCCCCATCGGGTTTTGGGCAGTAGCTTCAGAAAACGGACGCCTACAGGACCGTCTGGGGGGACGAGAGAGAGAAAGGACAGTTACCACATCAGAGGACGGGTGGAATCACCGTCGGCCTCAAGTTGTAAGACGCACACTTTTGGAAAATGTGGTTGATATCTTTGTTTTGGCCAGTTCTACTTCCAGCTGTGTCTGGCCTGCCCATTTTTTTTTTTTTTTTGCAGGTTTAATCTTAAGGTTCAATGTAAAAATGTCTCTCCTTCCTTGCTGTTTACCACAGTTGTTAAAGGGGACTAGGTTTTCATTACAGGAAATAAAAATATCTGGATTGAAAATTGTCATCCTAAAAATTCACATTAAAACCGGAATGTTGAACCAGGTACACGCCACTGAAATGTTGCTGGAATCCAGTGGGTGGTGAAATCATTTAAAACTTTGAGTGTGATTAATTTTTAGATGATTTATTTGGCTACTGTAAAACAGACATACACCCACAAACACCAATTTGCAGCTGGAAGGTAACTTAGAAATTTAATCTAAAATACTCTATTTCAAGAGATGGAGGCTCACGGATTTAAGTGACTAGCAAGGCCACAAGGCTGTTTGGTATCAGTTCCAAGATTAAAACCCAAGACTTCTGCTCCCTGTCAGTGTTCTCTGTTGAACATCCATTTCCATTTCCTTATATCCTACCGATAACAATATGCCACCAAAAGCCATGTTTGGAATTGATATCAACTAGAAGCTATTTTTTTCTTCTTTTTTAGGGCCACATCCATGGCACATGGAAATTCCCAGCCTAGGGGTCGAATCAGAGCTGTAGCCGCCGGCCTACACCACAGCTATAGCAATGCCAGATACAAGCCAAGTCTGCGACCTACACCACAGCTCACGGCAACACCAGATCCTTAACCCACTGAGTGAGGCCAGGGATCGAACTTGTATCCTCATGGATCCTAGTGCGGTTCATTAACCGCTGAGCCATGAAGGGAACTCCAGTATAAACTAGAAGCTGTTAACAAGCAATGGGGTAGAGCAGTGATTTTCAGAAGCTCCTGTGCTTCTTTGAAAAACATTCGTGGTCTCCAGGAGGCTGTCTCAGATTGGTCAAGGAGGCTCCCCTGCAACCTCTATTTTTAAAATTTTTTTTCATTTTTAATTTAAAATTTTTTAAAAATTTAATTTTATTGGAGTGTAGTTGATTTATAACGGAGCAGGAAGATCAGAGGCTGAAGCCAGAATAAAAAAATTCCATGACTTCCTATCCCCAAATCACCAGGTCCTCGATTAAAAAAAATTATTACAGTTGATTAATTGATTTATAATGTTCTGTCACTTTCTAATGTAAAGCAAAGAGACGCAGATACACACACACACACACACACACATATGCACATCAATTCTTTTTCTGACTTTATCCTCCATTATGTTCCATCACAAGTGACTAGATTTAGTTTCCTGTGCTATACAGAAGGATCTCATGGCTTATCCACTCCAAATGCAAAAGTTTGCACCTGCTAACCCCAAACTCCCAGTCCATTCCACTACCTCCTCTTCTCTCTCCCCCTTGGCAACCACAAGTCTGTTCTCCTTGTCCATGAGTCTATTTCTTTTCTGTAGATAAGTTCATTTGTACTGTATATTAGAGTAAGATATAAATGATATCATATGGTAGTTGTCTTTCTCTTTCTGACTTAATTCACTTAGTATGAGAGTCTCTAGTTACACCCATGTTGCTGCAAATGGCATTATTTTGTTCTTTTTTATGGCTGAGTAGTATTCCACTGTGCACATATACCACATCTTATTAATCTGTTCCTCTGTCGATGGACATTTAGGTTGTTTCCATGTCTTGGCTATTGTGAATAGTGCTACAGTGAACATAAGGGTGCATGTATATTTTTCAATGAAAGTTGTGTCCAGATATCTGCCCAGCAGTGGGATTGCTGGGTCATATGGTAGTTCTATGTATAGTTTTCTGAGGGACTTCCATACTGTTTTCCACAGCAGCTGCACCAATTTACATTCCCACCAACAGTGTAGGAGGGTTCCCTTTTCTCTGGCCATTCGGACTGGTGTGAAGTGGTACCTCATTATAGTTTTGATTTGCATTTCTCTAATAACTAGTGATATTGAGCATTTTTTAAATGTGCTTGTGGGACCAGGCCCTTGATTTTTATCCAGGAAGTATTTAGGAAGGTGTTGAGTCACCTTTCTTTCTTTTCTTTTCTTTGTCTTTTTAGGGCTGTACCCATGGCATACGGAGGCTCCTAGGCTAGGGGTCCAATCGGAGCTGTAGCCACCAGCGGATGCCACAGCCACAGGTATAGCAACACGAGATCCAAGCCATGTCTGCGACCTACACTACAGCTCATGGCAACGCTGGATCCTTAACCCACTAAGTGAGGCCAGGGATCGAACCCTTGTCCTCATGGATAGTAGTTGGGTTTGTTAACCGCTGAGCCATGATGGGAACTCCAGAGGTCATCTTTCCGATTTCCTTTTTCTTTTTGCCTTAGACCAGGTCTATATATATATATTTTAATTAATTATAGTTAATTTACATTGTTCTGTCAATTTCTACAGTACAGCAAAGTGACCCAGTCATCCATCTATACACACTCTCTCATATTATCTTTCTTCAGGTTCCATCACCAGAGACTGGATATAGTTCCCTGTGCTCTATGGCAGGACTGCAATGTCTATCCATTCTAAATGCAAGAGTTCTGATTTCTTATTCAGATCAGGACTGGCTGGTCGTGTTGGCTGCAGAAAAGGACAGGGGGTAGGGTGTGTGTCTGTCTTCAGGTGCTTACTCCCATTTCAGCAGGAAAGGCCCTGAGTGCAACTAAAAGAACTTTGGGCGTTATCTTCTCATCTGCCTTCAGTGGTTAGACTCTTCTTCAGAACAACAGGTGTTTCCAGTTCGGGGTCAGCCCAGGACACTGCAGCCTCTACCTTACATCAGGGCTGGAGCAGACGCCAAACTCAGACGCTACTTTGGTGCGTGCTTGGTGGGGTCACGTCATTGGAAAAGGATAATGTCACCATAGGCGTGAGATCAGCTCAGGTCTGGTGGGGGCATAGCCTCCTTTGGGGATCCAGTCCAAACCTCAGACAGATTTCAAATAAAATGACTTTCAGCCTGGTGGAGAATGACAAAACTCGATCGCTCACCTGCTGCCCCGGGCTCTTTGACTGCTAGGTGGCTGCCTCAGCTCCTGGGGGCAGATGCTTTTCTGAGGGATATGAAGTGGCCCAACCAGTGGTTTTTCTTCAGAGAAAATAACCATCAGTGGGGCTTCAGGAGTTGCAGTGGCTATAAGATTATACCCAAAGGAACAACTGTGACTCTGAGATCGGCCAGAAATGGCAATTGCCATAAAAGATGTCTTAAGAAGTTGTGAATTTATCTTCTAGCAGATGTCCTTAATCCAGAAGATTTTGAGATAAGAAACAGCAAGTCTAATTGGCGGCACCAGAGGTTTGTTTGCAAATGGAATAATTTCCAAGTGTTTATCCAGAAATTAATGTTATAACACATCATTGCAGCTGATAGCTGCTGGTCTCTGAGGGCAAAGAAACTGATGAAACGGCTGAAATTAGGACCTCTTTTTATGGGAATGTTTTAATGAAGCAGTTTAATGTCTGAAGGCTGGAAGCAGATGGGACGGGATGTCTGCCATTCCAGGACAGAGGAGTGACCAGGTCTCTGGGTCACTTTCACGTGGACCTGGTCACACTCTAGAGAGAAGAGCAGTGTGGTTATTCTGTGGATAAACTGTTTACTTGGTTTGCTTCATCCCAAGTTTGTCTCACATCCACGTGTTCCAGCTTGCGTTTATCAAGTGCTGGCTTGTTCCTGGCACAGATCGGGGGCATCTGTGAAAGTATGAAACAAAATTACTATAGATAAGAAGACTCTGGAGTTCCCATCATGGCTCAGTGGTGACGAACCCAACTAGTAGCCATGAGGACATGGGTTCAATCCTTGACCTCGCTCAGTGGGTTAAGGATCCGTCATTTCTGGGAGCTGTGTTGTGGGTGGGAGATGCAGCTGGGATCCCGCGATGCTCTTACTGCGGTGTAGGCCGGCAGCTGCACCTCTGATTTGACCCCTAGCCTGGGAATTTCCATATGCTGCAGGTGCAGTCTTAAAAAGACACAAACACACACAAAAAAGAAATCTTTATGCTTTTCCTTGATACTTATGATTGAAAACCCATCTATTGTTCTAAGACATCTTCCCTTTATTTGGGAATTGTACCTCTGGCCAAGAAGTAGTAATCACTCGTTTTCAGTAAAATCTAATAGTGTGTTTGGGCACAGCACAGTGGTGCATAACATATAATTTGTACATCAGTGAGGAAGAAAAATCCTAAGCATATGTAAATTCTATCTTGCTCATTAAAAAGTTAGAGTTAGCAGCAATATTTACTTATAATCTACTCTACTGATTTAGATTCTATGTATATAATCTAAAACTTTATTAGGTTACCTGCCAAGCACTGGTCACTCTATACACACTCTTATATTAAACCCCTCTATTGAGAATTGTCAGATACATAGCTAAAGTTTGGGAATTGGGGAAGTTTAAAAAATTATAGTAAAGCGACAATGCTTTTCTGTAGCACAGGCTTCTGTGACTGAGGCTATGTTCCTGGTACCCCTATGTATTTAAAAATGCAAACTAAAAAATGCAAACAGTAGTTTGTCTCCATAGCCCTTAGTAACCTTTAAAGAAAGAAGATCCTTGCCAGCCTCTTATTAATTTCATTATATTCGTGGTACTAATTATATTGATATATTTCTGTGTATTTCTTTTTGCTTTTTTTAGGGCCCCACCTGTGGCCTATGGAAGTTTTCCAGAGGTCAAATTGGAGCTGTAGCTACCAGACTGCACCACAGCCACAGCAACGCGAGATCCGGTGTAGCCATGACCTACACCACAGCTCATGGCAGTGCCAGATCCTTGACCCGCTGAGGGAGGCCAGGGATCAAACCCGCATCCTTATCGACACTAGTCGGGTTCATTTCTGCTGAGACACAATGGGAACTCCCTGTTTATTGGTTTATGGTGCATCTCTTCCCATCATATTGTAAGCTCCATGAGGGAAGAGCCCATGCCTATTTTTTGGCACTTCAATATCCTTGGAATATTGTTCATCTGTTACCAATACTGCTGATACCACTGTGTAACAAATCATCCCCAGACTCAATGCTTAAGCTGCAGCCATTTATTCTCAGAGATCTTGGGTCGGCAGGATGTCACTTCTCCAGGCTGTGCTATTTGGGACGGTCGTCTTCACAGTGCAGTTCCGCATGCCCAAGTCGCGCTCCAAATTCCCCTCATCCTACTTCTGGGACTTTCTTTTCTTAGGGCAATGCAGGTATGACACCCTTAAGGCTTAAGTTCAGAGCAGGTGCTTTGACCTCCACCCCGTGCTTTAGTCAAACCGAGTCACGTGTACAAACGTGACGTCAAGGAGTAGGAAGTGCAACGTGCCCAAGGTGAGCCTGGCGAGGGCGCGGACGGAAGGCAGGGAGAGGACTGCAAAACACTCTCGGCTCTGCGCTCCCTCCCGTATCATGGCTCTGCAGTGTGGTTGTGAATATTCTCTAACCAAGAGGTGGCCTGTTTCTCTTCTTTTTGAGTCTGGGCTGGGTTTGACTCACATTGACAAAAAGAGCGTGTCAGAAAGCAGCGTTCCCAGTTTCCAGCTTAGACCTCAACGGGCGCTGAAAGCTTTACTCTCCCTTGGGACTGTGTATCTGCCTGAACCACCTGCCGGATGATGAAAGACCCGCGGCTCAGTCATCACTGATGCTCCAGGCAGGAAACTGCCAGACCTGTGAGTGAGGCTCTCAGAGACCTGCCAATCCCAGTCAACCCACCATTTGTCCACAACTGTGTGATCAGGCCCTACTATGACCAACCGAGCCTGGTGCAAATCAACAGATGACCCGTGGACTCATGCACAAAAATAAATTCTTACTGTCTCAAGCCCATAGGTTTGGGGGATTTTCTTTGACACAGAAATAGCACCGAGGAGGGGCTGACTGTTGAATAAACATCATGGAACTCTCCAAGTGGCATATTACGGAAGTCATGAAAGATGCTCATGTTCACAAACACACCCTGTTGCATATGGTACCAGGGAAGTCTTAGACCAGTTGGGTCTGACTTTCTTTAAAAGAGAGTGTGAGGAAGTTCAACCCTAAGGGCACCCTCAAAAACCCTGGGGGTGTAGGTAGCAGACAATTAAAAGGAGACTGGAAGCTCTTGGGAACCACAAGACAACCGGAAGGCCAGCTGTTTTATAAAAGGGAACTGGGGGAAAAGATGCTAAGGAGAGCCCTTCTAGGGTTAGAATAAACCTCAAAGATGAGTCTCAAAAAAACTATCCCTTCCAAGGGACCTGAATTTAATTGGATCAGAGTATGAGAACACTTTAGGACCTGGAGTATTGTAGAGAACAACAGGAGAATCCTCTGGAAGTTGGTGGGGGCTGACAGCTGACTGTAGTGAAGGAAAAGGATCATCCAAGAGAGACTCCCAAGCCACTGTCAGCACAGGCTGACCGCATATCTGCCCAAAGCAGACAGCAGGGCATGCAGGGCTGCTGCGGCCTCAGTGTGCTGAATCTCAAAAGCACTGGGCTATTGGAAGAGCCCGACGCAGAAGGTCACACAACATATGCTTCCAAAGCATGACAAGGACAGTCAGACAACTCCAGAGACAACACGGACTGGTGGCTGTCAGTGGAGGGAGAAGGGAGTAACTGCTTGAAGCGGTCGGGCTTTTATTTTGGGATGATGAAAACATTTTGGAACTGGCTAGACGGGGTGGTGTCACAGTATCGTAAAGACACTAAATGCCCTTGAATTGTTCACTTTAAAATGGACCGCTCTACCTTACGTGCATTTCACCTCGATTTTAGAAACAAAGGTACTGCCATCCAGAAAGAGGTGGATGGATATTTGGGAAAAGAAGATGTAATCTAGACCTTCATTTTGAATAATCTTAAGAATCGTTTCCTCTTACAGAGCGGGAAAGAGAGCAATAAGCTACCAAACTGGTATTTCTGCATTTTTGAGAGTTAAACATTGTCGTTTTGGGGTCAGAAGTCTCATTTGTGACAACACTGTTTCTAGCTGTGAATAATGGAATAGCTTCAGCATCCGCACCTGAAAAAAGGGAATAACAATCATATCTGCTCTGTGTACGTCACTGAATGTTTTTAAAGATTGCATGAGGACAACTTAACCTTACATCTAAAGCAGCTAAAGAGGGAAGAAGCCAGGTCATGGAAACAACCTAAATGCCCATCGACAGAGGAGTGGATAGGGAAGATATGGTACATACACACAATGGAATATTACTCAGCCATTAAAAGGAACGAACTAACAACATTTATAGCAACATGGATGGACCTAGAAATTATCATGCGAAGTGAAACCAGTCAATTAGACAGCAACACCCAATGCTACCGCTTACATGTGGCAACTAAAGAGACACAATGAACTTCTTTGAAGAACAGACAATGACTCACAGATTTTGGTAAACCTTGGTTTTTCAAATAAGACAATCTGGGGGGTGGGGGGATGCACTGTGGGTTTGGGACACAAAATGTATCACATCGACTTGTGATAATCTTTGTACACCTATAACTGAAATAAAACTCATTGTTATGAAGATCACATGAGACGTGTATAGCAGAGGAAATGGCTTTGTAATGTACGCTGCGGATGCAGGAGGTCACTTAGTCCTGCCTGTGCCCTGAAACCAGGGTTTATCATCTACTTCTCCGAATGCTAACACACACCTGCTTCTGTGCACGGCAGCCAAGCTGACCATTGTTAAATTGCATATGGTGATTTACTTGAACATAGGTATAAGTTTCAGTAATAAATAACACTTATTTACTCTATGTTCATTTAGAAAATTTGAGGGAATTTTAGAAAAATAATTTTTAAAAAAGATACACGTGAAGAGTTTTTCAGACCAACATCTCCCCCCGCCCCATCCCGGGAGCTTATTCTAAAGAATTCAAAGCTGTCTTAGGACCCATTTTAGTTTGGTAATGTCTACCCCGGCTTCTATTTTTCTGGTTTCTACCACTTCTGCCGTGAATGGAATGAAGTCTTTAATCGATGTATTTCCCGGAGTTACTCATCTTGATCTGTTTAATGTGGTTTTGCCTTTTTAAGAATGAATCAAGAAGAGGAACCACAGACTCTTTGGCTCCAGCTGTAAATCTGATGTTGCCAGTGACAGGGTTAAGTTGCCTGAGTGGGTTCAAGTTGTATTTCATGGTTGCCATTTTGAAAAGCTCATGACCGACCAGGTCTTCACTCCGAGAGCTGCTCTGGTGCTAACAGAGGGTCAGCTGTAGTCAGTGTAAGACTCGCTGTTTAGATGAAGACCTGGTCCCGCTCAGCTGGTGTGCAGATGCAGTGGATCATATTAAGCCTACCAAGTCAGGGTTATTTATTGACATCTCAGCAGTCGTGGTTTGTTGCTCAGAACAGCTTCCCCTGGGAATGTCTAGGATAGACCAACAAATCATTGACTGGTCCAAGCCATTCTGCTACTTGAGACGTCTTGTTCCTTGCTGATTGCACACAGGGTCTGCCCTCTTAGGTTACTTTAAACATATATTTGATATCACTGTAGAATTAATACACACTCATTGTGGAAAGTAAGAAGGTACGTGTGAACTAGTAAGATACTAAGCTGGTCTACCATTCAGAAGCAACCACACTGGCGCACACACTCCCACGTACACATTTCAAAATGGCGCCCGAACTGGGTTATTGCTTTGGAACACTCTTTCTAAATCCAAAATACATAATTGACATCTTTCCCCTAGATAAATGTTTCCAGGAGGTCATTTATAATGACTATGCCGCATTCTGTTTTATGGATGGGGACATAGACTCAACGAATCCCCTGTTTTTTCTAATTTGGTTGTTTTCTTGGACTGCTTTGGAAAAGGCAAACATTTCTCTCATTCCAGGAATAATTTTATGATCGAAACACGCTTTTTATGAATGGGTCGTCATGGATGACTTTTGTACCCCTCTTCACTCCAAATGGTGGCACTCACGTGTCCTTTACTCCCTCTTGGAGGGCAGCTTTCCTCCAGAGCAGCTTTCTTCTTCCTTTTATCACTTCATTGTCCCTGATGCATTCCCATTCTTTGTCCTCTGAGATTCATTTTTCACACAAGCCCCCCTTCCTGGACTTGGTGATTACATTTTACTTTTTGCTCCCATTCTTGGGGAACATCTCCTGAGCATTCTGGTGAGAACTGGCTTGTAGAAGAAAAGAATTTAAAGGTCTACTCAATGAGCAAGTGCTTAAGAAGAAGCACTTGAGGGCCTCCGGTGTTTTGAAAATTCATATTGCAAATTCCTTTTTCCACGGTTGACGATTGCCAGTGGTTGCGTCAATGACTTGTGAGCAGACTGGTTGGTTCACTTCCCTTTTATTACAAATATGCTAAAACTGATTCCCAGGAAAGGTGATTTGTGTTTTCCTACCAGGACCTCCCTTGGTGCGAGTAAAGCTTTATTTCTGGAGAAGCCCGCCAGCAGCTTAGTCTCTGACGATGCTAAAGAGAGCTCAGGAAGAAGTTGGGAAATCAGGCTTTGGCCTCAGGCACAATAACAGAAGTTCCATAGCAGGTCGAGGGCTCATATATACTCAGGAGAATGGCAAAGACTGAGGGACGTCAAGGAAATCAAGCCTGTGATATATTAAAAGACTAGTTCAAGGTCACACATACTAATGATAACTAGCCTTACCTAAATCAGAATCAGGGTCTTCATTTTCTGATCCCTAGTTCTTTTTTTCATAAAATTCTATTATGCAATTCATGCCACTGTAAAAGGTAGTTATATTTTCCACTTGCCTTGCAGGCTGAGGGACGTTTCCGGAAGAAGTAAACAGTAAAGTTCTCAGGATTAATGCCACTTCTGTAATTAAGGGTGTGGACTCCGGAGTCCATAAACCTTTCAAATTGCAGTGCCACCACTAGAAAGCTTTGTGGCCTCGGTCTCCTAGCAGTTGCTCTGTGTCTCTGTTTCCCTTGCTCATTGAAATGGAAACAAGAAGAGTTCACCTTGTGGCTTAGCAGGCTGAGAACCTGACTAATATGTGGGTTCTTAATCCTGGCCGTGAGGATGTGGCTTTGATCCCTGGCCCTGCTCAGTGGGTTAAGGATCCCGCGTTGCTGTGGCTGTGGCATAGGCCGGCAGCTGTAGCTCCGATTTGATCTCTAGCCTGGGGACTTCCATATGAGTCGGGTGTGGCCCCCAAAAGCAAAATAAATAAATGGAAATAATGATAACAATAATGACAAGAGTAATAAAAGCAACACTTCCCTCAGAGAGTTGTGAGGTTTAAGTGACTTAGAGCACTGAAAGGTGCCTGGCCATTTATCCTCTGTGCCATCAGGCTTGTCTGTGCCGCTGTCTCTTTGCCAAGATGGCACCAGTCACATGACCTGGGCTAGTAACTCTGCTCTTAACTTAGTATTGTGTGACCTGGGCTAAGGTACAGATTTCTTTAGGCATCAAGTTGCTTCATCTCTAAAATAAGCACAATAGGAGTTCCTGTCGTGGCTCAGAGGAAACGAATCTGACTAGGATCCATGAGGACGCAGGTTCAATCCCCGGCCTCAGTGGGTTGAGGATCCGAATCCAGCATTGCCGTGAGGTGTGGTATAGGTCGAAGATGGGGCTTAGATCTGGTGTTGCTGTGGCAGTGGTGTAGACTAGCAGCTACAGCTCAGATTCGACCCCTAGCCTGGGAACCTCTATATGCCACGGACACGGCCTTAAAAAGTCAAAATAAAATAAAATAAATAAATAAATAAAATAAAATAAATAAGCACAATAATATGTCTTTATCACAGAGTTAATATGAAGATGAACAGATATAATCTATGGAAAGTGTTTACAAGGCGGTTAGAGTCCATTCTCACTAATCACTGTTACTGCCAACCCAGCCTTTGATCAATTCTTATTCCTTTTTGGCCTTAAATTTTACAATCTGGTTGCTTGCAGAATTATAGTCGCAGGCCGTGCACATTTGCCATAAGAAAAGAAGTTGCAAACAGGCCATATGGTTGGCAAATGATATTGGATTTCTCTCCAGATCACCAAGCCCAGAGCCCTACAAGCACTCAGGCTCTAGAACCGCTTCTTTCTGAGGCTGCTGATGTCCTGTGCACTTTCTGATCACAGCCTCGCCAATGGCGCTGCTCCGTTTTGAGAGAACGTTACAACGGATGAGTAGGTCCAAGGCTGTTTTCTAATTTCAGCAGACACTGCTCTTCTGTAAGATGGATTCTGCAGCATTACAACGACCACAGTCTTCTTGCTGTTAACTCCATGGGACTGAAGCAATCAGCCTCTTTAATTTGGCCTAGATCCTCTGCTGGGGACTTTCAGAAATGAGGTGTCCTGTTTCTCAGAATTTGAAGGACAACACATCCCACCTTGATGCGTTCTCTCCTCTGATTCTCAGGCTGCTCACTTACGTCTGCTGGGCAAACGGACAGCTCCTTCCTACCCCATTTGAAGTGTCCAAACATCCAAGGGCGAACACAATGCTTGAAGCATTTCTGGTTACAAAGAAGAAGTTCACTGGATGCCCTCTGCTGAGACAGTTTTATCACCAGAATTGTTAATGTTTTATCCGGGACACTCACTCCATGTTGTTTCTGGCTGTGACTTTTGATTAGATGTTAAGAGACGAGGATTTCATTAACAGCTCACCAAAGTTGCAGTTATTCAATTCCTAGGAAACCAAAGAAGGGGCTTTGAGGCTGGCCACGTTGGCTTTCCCCTGTTTGACCCAGCTGGTTGGCTGCTAGTCTCATACAAATGATACCGTTTGAGCCACTTTAACAGCAGACACGACTAGGCTCTGCGGGCTGTGAGCTACGTCATCAGATGCTGTTCTCAGCGTTTTGCCTCTGACCCTGGAATTGCTAATCTCATTACTGGGAGAGACTCTTTCCTTGATTTATCACTGCATGATGACTCCATTCCTTAGTTCCAAGAGAAATTATCCATCACAGTCTGTTCTTTTGGTTGCCTGGAGCCGAAAGGTCCAAAGAGGGTCCTGAGCAAGGCCGAGCAGGACTGCATTTTTTTTTTTTTGTCTTTTTGCATTTTCTAGAGCCGCACCCGCGGCATATGGAGGTTCCCAGGCTAGGGGTCTAACAGGAGCTGCAGCTGCCAGCCTTCACCACAGCCACAGCAACACGGGATCCGAGCCACGTCTGCAACCTACACCACAGCTCACGGCAACGCCAGATCCTTAACCCATTGAGCAAGGCCAGGGATCGAACGTACAACCTCATGGTTCCTGGTCGGATTCGTTAACCACTGAGCCACAACGGGAACTCCAGGACTGCATTTTTGATCATCCTTCAGGTTATAACTGATTTCATTCAAACTGTCATTTTTCTTTACTTTTCTACATTAAACCTTGGTTCATAACATTGCCTCAGCACACATGTAGAAAATCCGTAGGGAGTGAAATCGGGTATTGTAAAAGCCCAGACTCTGCAAAGTGTCTGCTCTCTAGAAAGAAGCGGGAAAATTTCAGAGAAAGCCAGGTATACCCACGGATTGGTGGGCTGTATGTTCATATTTGTGGTATTCTATTTATGCACATTTTGTTCGTTGTCTAAACTTACTTGTGATCCTCAGAGTATTTTTAGGTAGTACTATTATAGATCAAGAACAGTTTTAAGGTGTTCCCGTTGTGGTGCAGTGGAAATGAATCCATGGAGGATTTGTGAGGATGAACGAATGCGATATTGTTGAGGACGCAGGTTCAATCCCTGGCTTCACTCTGGGTCAGGGATCCGGCGTTGAAGTGAGCTATGGTGTTGGTCGCAGATGTAGATCAGATCCCATGTTGCTGTGGCTGTGGTGCTGGCCGGAAGCTGCTACAGCTCTGATCGGACCCCTAGTCTGGGAATTTCCATATGCTGTGGGTGTGGCCCTAAAAAGCAAAAAAAAAAAAAAAAAGGACGGTTCTAAGAATTTTTGTTTCTTAAGCCTTTCTAGTTGTTGCAGTTTATGAGAGCCACATTTTGAGTTCCATATTGTTTTTCTCAGAAGCTGTAGCAGGCAAGAAATGAGACAGACGATGACCATTGATTTTATTATGATACTCATTTCTAACTATAAAGAAAGTCAGAAAAATGCATCTACTTAGCCATGGCATTTAATCAGTGTGCCTTTCACGGCTCCCTCTGGAGTTCTGTGTCGGAGCTGGTACCTAAAAAGCCAAAATGAGACTGTCTCCTCAGATTCAGGAGGCACTTCGACTGATCCAGTGATCTAGATGTTTCTATAGTTTGATAAGAGAAAGTTAAAACTGGAAAAAAAAGGATGGATAAAAAAGAACCGCAATGGAGAAAGCTATGAATACACAGTGGTAAAAAGTAAGCTTTGTTGCATGCCTGCTCTGTGCCTATAACATAGCGCCTTGGATGCTAAGCACTTAACATGCATTTAATCATCAAACTGCACAATAAACTTTCAGGCAGGTTCCGTTCTGACATGAGCACAGCTGGATCACATTGAGGTAATAACAGGCTCGCTCCTCTCCAATTGGTGAGTGTGGTCCGTTACTCTACCTGTTTAGAGCTCTGATATCTCTCAGGGATGTTGCATTGTTCTCCAGGTAGAGGACTTCTATATCCTCCTAAGTGCATTTATTCTTTAGTATTTTTTGCCACTACTGTAAATTAATTGATATTCTAATTTCAGTGTCTAATTGCTTCTAATATATAAAAATGCAGTAGAGTTTTC
Source organism: Catagonus wagneri (assembly GCA_004024745.2). Taxonomy (NCBI): domain Eukaryota; kingdom Metazoa; phylum Chordata; class Mammalia; order Artiodactyla; family Tayassuidae; genus Catagonus; species Catagonus wagneri. The sequence goes on along the minus strand of PVHT020003144.1, from coordinate 8,101,174 downwards.
TGCATTAATTTGCTTCCAGTGACCTTGCTAATTTCACTAGTAACTTTTCCATCTATTCCTGAGGATTTCCTTTTTTTTTCCTTTTTTTTTCTTTTTTGTCTTTTTAGGGCCACACCTGCGGCATATGGAGGTTCCCAGGCTAGAGGTTGAATCAGAGCTACAGCTGCTGGTCTATGCCACAGCCACAGCAATGCAGGATCCAAGCCATGTCTGCAACCTACACCACAGCTCATGGCAACACCAGATCCTTAACCCACTGAGGGAGGCCAAGGATGGAACCTGCATCCTCACGGATGCTAGTCAGATTTGTTTCCACTGAGCCATGATGGAAACTCCTAGGAATTTATCAGTTTTGTTGATGTTTACAACTAAATGGCTCTTGCATTGTAATTTTTGCTCTCTCAGTTGCGTATTTCCAATTTAATCAATTTCTGATCATATCTTCACTATCTCTTTTCTTCTTTATTTTAGATTTACTTTGTGGCTTTTTTTGTAACTTCTTGAAGTGGAGGTTTAGATAATTATTCTTGGATGTTTCTTTCTTAATATACATATTTAAAGCTACAAAACTCCCTCTAAACACAGCTTTTGCTGCACCCCCCGAATTGTGGTACACAGTTTGGGAAGCTGAACACTGTCCACAGGGATTGGAAGGAGGCAGGAACTTCCTATCTTAGACCAGCTCTCTAAGCCTGAGCTGCAAGTTGCTTGCAGTTTATCACATCTGCACATCTGGTTTATCACATCCAATTCATCAAGGGTCAGCTGGAGACGGTCTCTATTTAGATAAAGAATTAGGAGTTCCCCTTCACCCTGCTGCTTTGGGGTTTTCCTTTTACTCTTCAGTGGCTTTGGTTGGTCTGCTCTTTGTCCTGGTCCCTCTGGTCTGAAAAATTGTGGACTTTCTATCAGATTTGAGCTGCTTTACACCGACCCTGTCACCATAGTGGCTGCTCTCAGGACATCTCCGTGCAGGTAGCTTGGTCCAAGTTTTGACTCCTTTCCACAATTTGTGTGCACTTGTTCAATCTCCAGAACTCTTGGGTAGTTGTATTTTATATTCTGCCCAGAGTCTATGGCTGCTTTTTGTTGGAGGATTGTTTTTTACGTGCTTTCTCCTCTATGTAAGATGAACTCTTTAGCTTGGCTTTGAACTTCCTTTCTCCTGAGATTAAAATAATCAACATAATTTTACCCTGTTCATGTCTAAGTGTTTACCAGGTATCACTGTTGATGTGCGTGGGGTGTGTGTGTGTGTATTTGTATGTGTTGCGTGTTTGTGTGTGTGGCATGAGCGTGTGTTTGTGTGTGGTGCGTGTGTGTGTGGTGCATGTGTGCGTGCATACATTTGTGCTCTGTTGTCTTCTATTCAGCTGCACCTTCGTCTCAGCAGCCACTGAAGTTGGGCCTGGAAGGAGGCTGGGACTCGGGCAGTATGATGATTCTCTGCTATGGAAGACGCCCTGTAAGGACAGCAGCTTGGCTGGGGCTGGGGAGCGGCAGGGGTATTTAGGTCCCTCCAATGGAAGGCAACAGGTTTCACACTTGCAGTGTCTTACCTCCTTCTTCCCTGCAAGATGCCCTTTAATTCACTGGTATCAGCATTTATAGCCTGGATACCATAACGTCCTTCCTATGGAGCAGGCACAGGCCACTGTGGAAGTCCCAATAAGGGACCCTAGATAGAGAGGGAAACCTAGGGGACGCCGGGAGATCACCGTAAGTTAATAAGTGCTCAAGAAAGCCATCAGAACGAGGCGGGCTTGCGTGACGGGTGGAAGTGCGAGATAGGCCTAAGGTCACCGGTGGGGTATGGGGTGAAGCCAGCATTCAGGTTCACACCAAGGGCGGGAGTTTGAGGACCGCCCTTCTGCTGATTTGAATAAGCCCCTTACTGGATACTAAGGAGGAGCTGCTGCTCTAAGAAAGAGGAAGAGGTGGTCTTTTCTGACCTCCACTCCCCTTGGATGATAAAACTGTAGCCCCCCAGATCCTGGGGGCAGAGCCTCCTTGCCCTTCACTAGTGAAATCATCTTGCATCTCTCACAAGCGTCCTGTCTTAATAAATCTAGTTTTTACCCATCGCCTTGCCTCTTGCTGAATTCCTTCTGTGCGGAGACATGAAGAACCCGAACCTCGGTGCGTCCAGACACTGGGTGATTCTAATTTACAGCTGTGGGTTCAAGTCTCAATCTGGGTTTAGGCTGGGTTCAGGCCGTGAGTGCTGTCAGTTTCACTTAGGCAAACTCTAAATACAGAAATCACAGTGACGAGGGGTTACTACTCTCTTTGTGGGGGAAGCAATGCTGACCGCTTAAGTGAGAAAAAAATGATGATTATTCCTTGATGTTTCCAAGGAATCATTCTCCAGTTCAAAGCCGGAAGGGGCCAGGCTGATATAAAGAATATCTCTCTTTTTCTGCCTCTCTCTCCCTTCCTCCCTCCCATTTGGCTTCTTGTCAGTACAAGAGGCTTTGCCCACTCCCCGCTGATTAGGTAAGCCAGATCAATAATTGAAATGAATGTGCTACTGCTAATGTAATAAAGTTAATACCTGACTTAAATTATTCAGTATTGATTCTCAATTTCCTGCTGTCTGACCATTTCCATACGAATGCTTGTTTCAAGAGTTAAAAGGGGCTCATAGCCAATGCTGAAATATAGTTTTATGCGCACACACACACACACACACACGTTTGTACTTAACGTGCATATGTATCTGTGTGCATATGTATGTTTACATCTGTTAAAACATATGTGTGTTAAATATATTTATATTTAATTTTCTTTGATGCCTCCTCAAAGAAGGGCCTGATTATGGGAGAACCGTAACCTGAACTTCCTGCCGTGAGATGCTCGTGATGTGTGAGAATGGATGTTTCTGATTTTTTTTTGAGCTAGAAAAATCGTCAGGCTACATTCGTAGGATGGAAATTCAGTGACAATACTGGGCAACATGAGAATGCTGCTTGTTTCTGTGCTGATCCGACCACACACAGGCTTCCTCAGTAACGTGATGCGGGAAGGGTGTGGACAGACGGACTTGGCACGTTAGAGCGGAGTAACTGGGGGGCGGGGGGACGAAGCCCGGGGCTCTGGCTGGAAGACTACAAGGAACACACCTGGAGTGAAAGTTCAGGTTACTCGCTGCTACAGCAAGACAGACACAAACCGGGCTTCTCAGCAAGAGGGAGGAAGGATGGATGTATAGTGGGGACCAGGCTTGGGCCGAGCATCTGTGGGCGGGGCTTCTGTGGGCGGGGCCTAAAGAGACGAGGGTGGATTCTGGATGGGGAGCTCCAGGAAATAGATGCAATTGGGGTATCTTCCCCCACCCTTGATTTAAAAAAAATTTTTTTTTAAACATGGGTCCCATATTTTTATTTTATTTTATTTTATTTTATTTTATTTTATTTTATTTTATTTTTTGGCCACTCCCATGACAAGCAGAAGTTCCTGGGCCAGGGAGCAAACCCACACCATGGCAGGGACTCGAGATCCTTAACCTGCTGCTCCATCAGGAAACTCCTAAGAAGTTTTACTGAGCTATATCTTACAGCATACAATGTTCCCGTGGGATGCATACGATTAAATGGACTTCAGTGTATTCACAGGGAGCATGAATACACAAATGGACAGTGGCCAATACATATAAAAATCAGCCCCAAAAGGCCAGGGCTTGATTAATAGCTGACAGCCTTCCTAAATTTAGTCCTTGCTTCCAGCTTAGGACCAACCAGACAAAGCCCAAAATGCGCCCTAACCAATCATACAGGATGTCTTCCTTCCAGTGAACCCGCCTACAGCTCCCTCAGTCTGTG
>PVHT020003144.1:8062968-8096353 GCA_004024745.2 Catagonus wagneri | reverse complement strand
TAAATAGCCTTTGTCAGTTTTCATTCAGTTGGTCTTTTGTTTCCATGAGAGCTATGTGCAGACATCACCATGAACAATCTTAGAATTCCCATTATCCCCCAAAGGAACCCTGGACCCTTAGTTTTCACCCCATACCCTAGTCTCTCCCCAAGACCTTATCAACCAATAATCTACTCTCAGTGTCTATGAATCTCCCAACACTGGTCTTTTATTTGAATGGAATCACTTACTACATGGTCTTTTGTGTCTAGTTTCTTTCCCTTAGAATATTTTCAAGGTTCATCCACGTTGTAGCACAAATCAGCACTTCATTCTTTTTTATGGCTGAATACTATTCCACTGTGTGACTAAACCATGCATTGTTTACCCCTTTGTCCTTTAATAGACCTTTGGGCTGTTTCTACTTTGTGGCTGTATGGATAATACTGTTATAAAGATTTAAGCATCCTAATTTTTACTTAGGATCCAGGTTGGATGAATTGTGGCTGGAGCTGTCATTGATGAAGAAGCAAAAGTTCTGTGAGCAGAGAGGAGGTCTGGCTACCTCGTGGGGGTACAGCATCCTTGTCTTCGTTTTATGTTCAGACCTAAATCCCAGGCGGGTGTGTTCTTCTCTTTTTTCATCCCAGTGACAGTGATCTGGTCGGTTTATTGCTGGGTTGTTTGTGTTCAGTGTGGAAGGTCACAGCCTAGCCCCTGACTGACTCCTTCTAGGACAGGTTTTCTCCTTTCCTTCCTGTTCACTGAGGTAAGTGGTCTTGCAGGCACAGTATATAAAGAACAGTTAGAGGAAGCATAGAAACCTACTAGAAAAGATGCCAGTGAAACGTGAGCACAGGATCTGCACTGTGACAAAGAAACGACACAGAGCCTGTTTGATGCTGAACGGTGAAGAGGATGTTGCCGGCGGCCTGGTTTCAGCTCAGTCCCTGGCAGTCCTGCTCAGCAGCTAACCGCCCGGAAACGGAGTTGGCAGTCTAGGAGGCGAAGGAAGTTTTTACCTCCAGGTGTGCTTGAGTAGAAACTGGCTTTCCACCCGGTGATTTCTGCAAAGGGATTTTACGCAGGTGGTAGATCCTGACCCCAAGTTCTCTTCCGAAGTTCTATTAAGTTCTCTGTAGTTCTTTCTGGCAAGGTGCCTCCAAAGCCCTGTTTTCTTTGCCCCATCGTAGATGGGCGGAGGCAGGGGGAGGCGTTTGAATCTCTTCCCAGCCCGGACCATGTGGACTTGAAGCTTGAAGGAATAGAACCACCCTCATTTTTGTGCATGAATAGATGAACAGCTTTTTTACTATTTTCTGGTATTTTGTAAGATATTAAAGAGAAACAGTGACAAGCACCAGAGAGAAGGTGAGCAAGCTCTGATCACCCCTACCCGCTTGAAGACAGCTTTTTATAAAAAAACATATTTTTATTTATTTTTATTTTTTATTAAAGTATAGTTGATTTACAATGTTGGGCCCATTTCTGCTGTGCAGCAAAGTGACCCTGTCATACCTACGTATACATTCCCTTTCTCATATCATCTTCCATCACCGTCTATCCCAAGAGACTGGATTTGGTTCCCCGTGCTGTACGGCAGCATGTCAGCTTACCCATTCTGAATGTCATAGTTTGCACCTACTGACCCCAAACGGCTCGTCCATCCCACTCCCTCCTCCCCTTTAGCAACCACAGTACTGTTCTCCGTGTCTGTGAGTCCGTTTCTGTTCCACGGATAGGCTCATCTGTGCCACATTTTAGATTCCACGTAGAAGTGATATCATACGGTATTTGTCTTTCTCTTTCTGACTGACTTCACTCAGTGTGAGAGTCTCTAGTTCCATCCACGTTGCTGCAAATGGCGTCATTGGCTCCTTTCTTGTTCTGAGCAGTATTCCATTGCACACATGTACCACATCTTCCCAGTCCATTCATCAAAGACAGTTATTTTCTAGAGCATCTCTGCCAGACAGATTTCTCGGGCTGTCACTTCTGGTTCTGTCATCTCACCTTTACTGCCTTCGGCAGACCTGGAGATACCTGGGCACGGTGTTTCCTTTTGTTTTTACCTTTTTTAAAGGTTCTTTCTAGACTCAGGTTAAATAAAGTTAGTTTGACTCTGTTGATGCTGGTCTTCTGTATGATTGAATGGATCATCTGATCTGGAGTTTTCACCGTGTATATATTTAAAAACATCATTGGGGAGTAATTTTTGAGGTGTCTTACAGTGGCACCCAGGAAAGCCTAGAATGGCTTCCTACTATCTTCAGAGTAAGAATTTTTCCTTGACCCAGCTTTTTAGTTTCCTTGTAACCTAATCTCAGCTTGCCTTTTTGCACTAATAACCATAATGATGATGCTAAAAAGTTTATGGAGAGTTTTCCACGTTCCACATGCTATTGAAGCCCCTTTACGAAGATGATCTCCGGGAGTTCCCTTTGTGGCTCAGTGGTTAACGAATCCGACTAGGAACCATGAGGTTGCGGGTTCGATCCCTGGCCTTGCTCAGTGGGTTAAGGATCCGGCGTTGCTGTGAGCTGTGGTGAAGGTTGCAGACGCGGCTTGGATCCCGCGTTACTGTGGCTGTGGCGAAGGCCGGCAGCTACAGCTCCTGTTAGACCCCTAGCCTGGGAACCTCCATATGCCACGGGTGAGGCTCCACATAAAAGGGCACAAAGACAAAGATGATCTCCGAGCTCCACAACACACCTACAGATTTGGGGGGTTCTATAACATCTGTTCTAGTGAGGGAATTGGGGCCCAGTGAAATTAAATGACAATTTGCCCCCACATGCAGTATTTAAGTGGTGGATGTATATACACTACTGGATATGACCTTGAAGTTTATTCTTATTTATTCATTTTTCATATTCTGCCTTACTTACAACCTCTACCTTTGGGGGATTTTCTCTTCCACTGCAGGACTCCAGCAGTATTACCCCAATACTTTAAGTGCTGTTCATGATCTGCCCAGTGTCTCATCTCCATTCCATTTAGTTAATTTTTGGGGGGGTGGGCACACCTGCAGCATATGGAGGTTCCCAGACTAGGGGTCTAATTGGAGCTGCAGCAGCAACGCCGGATCCGAGCGGCATCTGTGACCTACACCACCATGAAACACCACGTGGTTGAGGCAATGAAGACATATGGCCCGATGAGAAGTAATTGAGCATAATGGTCACCAAGGAAGAGAAGGTTTGCTGACAATGGACAGGGGCTGATATTTACCAGGTGCTTACCCTGTGATAGGCGACTTACTGTTCATAGCTGTCCCACAAAGGAGGAAACCGTTCCTACCAACGGGCATTTCCACTCTTGTGTAATCCTGTCCCTTGAGTTCGGGTGGGACCCACGACTTGTTTCTAACCAAGAAAACACAGCAAAGGTAACAGGATGTCATTTCTGTGATTCAGTTACCCAAGATCGTGACTTCCGTTCTGCTCGTTGGCTTCGTTTCTTGCCTTCCTGGCTTGCGTGCCCTGGTGAAGCGAGCTGCCATGTTGTAGAAGGCCAGGGGCCAAGGAACTGAGGGTGGCCTCTGGTCAAAAATCAGAGAGGAGTGGAGACGCTCGGTCCAGCAGCTCTCAAAGAACTGAATTCTGCTAAGAACCACGTGAGCTTGGAAACAGATCCTACCCCAGTGAAGCCTCTGGATGAAACCCCTTGGTGGTCACTTGAGAGGAGTCCATGTTTGAGATGCAAACGTGTCTTACTCCAGGTGGCCTTTAAAACCACTCCGTATTTCCTCCTATTGCTGGTAACAGATTTCTGCCAAACGTCTTAAACTGTTTAGAGAAATTCTTTGTATGTGAGTTCATGATCACCACTCAGCCTGCTGCTCTGAAGGCAGATGGGGTGTATACAGAGCAGGGCAGTATTTACTCAATAAATATTTCCCTTCATCGTTTTCAGTGTTTGCAATGGGGTTGAAGAAAGACAAAACCAGACCGAGACCGTTCTGGAATTCATTGCTTTAAAATGATTGCCATCATTTCTTAGCCTCGGGTCCCCATATTTATTTCCCCAAGATATTTGCCAAATATATCAGTACAGACCCTTAAAAAAAAAAACTTTATATGCGGAGACAGCACAATCAATATTTATGAGGGTAGGACATTTGAGTGACATTGAGTTCAGTCTTTCGCCCTTTGTGTTTACTGGTATTCACTGTTCTTTCTCTCTGGTGCTGTACTTGATTGAGATAAGCTAGAAAACTATAAACAGTTTTTTTTAACACTGGACAAATTTCATCTTCCCTGCCTTCCACAGGTGTATTTGTCTTGCTGTGACCTTGAATAGAAAGAAATATTTCCACTTATCCAGTAGGATGTGACGAAGCCATTCGATGATTGCATTCTCAAGGAAGAAGTGCAATCTATGTCATGTGACTGGGAAATAAACTCCTCAAAAATATTTCACTATCTTGTGGTTTCCTGCTAATTAAAATAAACATGAATGGGTTGTAATTCAATGATAAAATTTCACTTTCATACATGCTGAATTGTGATGGATTCAGACATATTTTGATCATGAAACTTAATATGAGCTTTAAATATTAATCCGAGAGGGTGCTGAAATGTGCCCTTCTCTGCAGGCACGGTGCTTCTGATAAGTATGGAATACTTATTAAATCATTTTCTTCTCTCTTCTCCTACTGGTCTGTGCATTTATTCCATCTCAAGGACAATTGCTATTGAAGCTGACAGGTCTGGAGGCAGATTCACAAAGAACCCTTTTGTTTCTGCCTTGACAATTGCATTTCCTTCTAATTAACTACTGAGCAGGGTAGTCCACTTCCAAGGACCTAGTCAGTTTGCAGCAAGTGTTAACGTCCACTGGAATATTTCATTACATAGGATTGGAGAGTGAAGTCAGACCAGCCTAATGGAACTTCCGAAGGAGAAAGTGCAGAAAACTCAGGGAAGCCATTTCCTTCCAGCTCTGAGCATCAGTGTTTCAGGTCTGTAAACTGGCGTGGAACAAATAAATCCTGAATATTAGCCAGCAAAGTGAAGTCTTTGCCTCAAAGAATTGAAGTCAGTGGTAAATGCGACAGGATATTTTCCCCAGACCTTCCTCAGGTAATATCCCGCAGGTGGAGGAATACCGCTCCAGCATAGATTTTATAAACACGATTGGCCTGAAAATATAAAATTTCCCTGTGATCATTCACTTTCTACTGAAACTTCAGCCTGAGTCCAGTTTTGCTTGGCTCCATCACAGACTTGCCTTTGCCATATTAGCAACCTGCAGACTTGGAAGCCAAGTCTCTCGGCATTTGGAGAACCGTGATGGATCACCCAGCGCTTGTGCCACTCACCCTGGGAGGGAGCCACCACGTGTCTCATTTTCCAAGGAAATGTTCACTTGCCAGATGATCTGTACCTTCCTTTGGGGGGGTGGGTAGGATTTATTTGGTTGGTTTATGTTTATAGATTCGAGGGAGTGCATTTTTCATGGCTACATTTTCACTCAGTGTTTGAATTAACGCTTTAATTGTGTTTGTCTTCAGTTATCAGGCTAGACCCCAGTGCTTTCAGGACCTCTCTCCAGCCCATTCTCTGCGTATCCTACTGTTACTTGGATGTTGATGAGGAGGTCATTACATCTTACTGATTTCATTCTCCCTGGCTTCCTCCTCATTAGGATAGGGCACAGATGGGAGTCTTCAACTCATTAGAGGCAGCTGCTGGACATAACCTCATCAATCTAGGCTATTTTCACTTTAGAGACGCCATAAGAATTTCTGCCCCAGAGAGCTCATCTTTATAGTTTTGCGATTGTGCGTGCACCCAGGTGAGAAGAAGTTTCCAAGCTAGGGAGGCTGTGCCAGGGACATAGACACTTTTTTTTTGTGTGTGTGTGGAATGAATAGGAAAGCTGGAGGCACCACTAAGAATCAGAAAGTAGATTAGATTTATAACTCACCTACGCTTATTTAAAAATACACACACAGCTCAGACAGATCGATATTCTTGAAACAGGAACCTGGTTAGCGTTTTCTCTTCTAAAAAAAGGAGGCTAGATTGATGGAAAGCCCATTACTCCCAAATTTAATCACCTCCCGGCAATTAAAGCAATTTTGTGTTTTCTACTTCAGTGCTCCCCTGAAACAACAGCATCTGGACAACTTTAATTACCGTTGCAATTCAGTAAGATGCACAAAAATGGTGGGTTTGGAGACTGAGCGTGGCTCTTTTTCCCTCCTGTTTCTCTGATTTCTTGACTGTGGGGTTTTGGCTCATTTTGGGGGGCTTACTTCGGCCTGGGGAAGTGGCTGCGCATTTTGGCTGCTTGTGCTCCCAGGGCAGTGCAGATGCAAGGACCCCAAAGGAAGGTCACCGTGAGGAAGCTGGGACGACAGGCGTGAGGGTGATGGATGTCTGCAGTGTTGTCTGTGGCTTTTCTCTCCGACATGATGCGTCCTCTCAGAACAAACTGTGGGAAAGTAATCCTGAGCCACGGCTAGAGCTGGGTAGAGACTAAGTGCCTGACAGTGGACATGAAGTGACAAGGTCTCTGGGACAGTCCCTCACAAGCTTGATGCTACTACTCCCCTGTCGCAAGGATGGGTGAGCACGGCAGCCATCCGTCACACGTCGGAAACGGAAGACGACGGATCACGTAGAAGAAGGTCCAGGGACACAGGAAGTTACAGAAATAGCCCGCAGTGCAGAAGGAGCTCAGACCCCCACATCGCGGCCTCTACGTCTCCAACATCACCTCGCACCTGCCGTCTCACGGAAGGTTCCCTATAACCAGCAGATGGAGGATTAACAATTCCATGTTTAGCTCATGGATAAGTTAGTTTGACCTATTGATGCCACACTCTGTGCCTGCTAGAGCAGCTGCGAGAGAGCCTGGATGGGGTACGTCCTGCCCTGGGCAGAACTCAGAGCGATGAACCTGCTCAGAAACTTGACAGGGAGAGAGATCCAGCCTGAGGTGTGGACTCAGGCGGGCTCCTGGGCGCGGCTAATGATGGGCTTGTTCTGGGGACTGGCAGGAGCGGTAGTGGAGGGATGGAGATAAGACAGCCTGGGGAAGAGGTCCGTGAGTGGGTCCACGGGAGCGGCTTCAATGTGTGCGCACGTTGTGCCTCGTGTCCTTACCTGCTACAGAGCATCCACTTCAGAGGGCGCTAAGCAACCAGGAGACGGCTGGCTGGTCCAGAGGATGAACTCCCGCCTTGGGAACTGGACACCTTCTTACTGGCCCAGTGGAGCTATGCGGGCGGCTCTGCCACCCGGGCAGAGGTGGGGGCAGAACGGGAGGCATAATGGGCTCCGTCTTCCCCAGGTCAGTCTAGCTGTTGCCACCCTGGAATTTATGAACTATTAGCAGACATTAAAACTGAGGCCTCAAGACGGTACCATCCCTCCATCCTTCAAGGAAATCCAAGGCTGCTTGGTGACCAGTTGATTTCCATTTTGCAGAAAGTGGTTCTTTTCCGCGCTGGGACTGACACGTGTACGGCCTCCGGGTTTGCCTCCCTTCCCTCAGAGCCTCAGCCACGCTATTTGAGGGTCAAAGACCTTCTGACTTATCAACATGTGCTCCCACAGAACCGTGAGTGCATGGTTGCAGGAGCCACCGGTTGCAGCATTTATTGCATTACCCAGGAGCTGCTGGCCTGATAAAGCCCGGGGATCGCCTTATTAGAACTAAGGTGTCACTTCAAACCGAAGTGGGCTCTATTCTTTAGGCATAGTCTGCACTTTGAACCGATAACCATGATATAGCCTGTGTGCCTGAAGTGTTGAGTATCTGGATCCGGGAGCCAAATGGAAGGAAGGAGTAGCCCTCTTAACCCTCACTCAGAACTGCCAACGGGAAGCTGTGCTCCCCATGGCTGTTACTTCATTTAGTGTTAGAAACCCTCCTTTCAGGTTGGAGTGGGGGTGTTTCCACCAGAGTGATGTAGTGAGGCTTCCATTGACCTCGGAGTTATGGGTCATCACTTTGGGCTCTTTATACCAGGAGACCAGGAGGCAGTGGAAGAACTCCCACTGCCAGGGGAAACGAGCCTCTATAACCCTGATTAGAGAAGGTCACTGCTACATAATGTGAGTGGGGCATGAAGAAACATAGGTGATTCAGTGGGGGCCCTTCTCGGGGTTTACCTTCCCAGTAAAAGCCAGGAACAGGCAATTTCCCCAGCCATAGCCTGGCAAAGACATGGTCAGATGGATGGTAAAAGAGGGAAATCATATAAATGACCATCCAGAGAGCAGTGGCTATAGCAGGGCCTGGAACTCATGGCCATGACTGCTTTGTGGTGAATCATGCAAAGCTTTCTTTTCTTTCTTTTGTTATTAGAAACAGTAACTGCCCATCATATTGAAGCATCAGGGATAGGACAAAATGACCCTGACATGGAAGATGAGGGGATCTGGGCAGTGCAAGGGGTGTGCGGTTTGGCTATAGTCAGTATCCTGCCAGAATCCCTCCTCCAACACTTCCGTCCCCATGGATGTCTTCTTCCCGTGAACACATCAGACTTCCTGACTGAAATATTCTTCAGTGAAGGGAACATATTGGACCTGTGTCTCAGGCAGGTCAGAATCAGAGGAGTTGACAATCTCAGGTGCATTCTTTAACCAGCGACAAAAAGGAGCAGCTGTATAAATGCCTTGGGTTTCTCGGCATTTGCGAAAACCATCTCCTGCCCTATTCCACCTTCTATCCCCGAAATTTTCCATGGGACTTAGCTCCGGATGCTGGCTGCGGGACCCTGCTCAGTAATGACTTCTATGTTTCTTTCCCTGTTACGTTTCACGTTGCCCTGTTAGTATTTTGTGGGATCATCTTTGGAAAAATGACGTGCACTCAAATTCTTGTGTGTTGCTATGGGAACCCAACCTCTCCCTGCTCCGGCTTTTGATTGGCAGGTCTAGTGCCCCCCCCATCCTCATACCGATTGAGGAGTGTACTTACTAATAGGAGCTGGTGATGATCCAGCCTCGTGGCGGAATTCTACATTATTCCCTGGGTTTCCGTATTGCCAAACTCATTTGTCTTTAAGATTTTTTTTTTCTTTTCTTATTGCACTGGGACCAGCTTGGAGTTCAGTACAATGCTGAATAGGAGTGTACACAGTGGCCATTCCTAATTTGTCCCCAGCCATAAGGAGCAAATGTTCAATATTTCAACACTGCCTAGGATGAGAGTAAAGTCTTTGTGTGTGTGTGTGTGTGTGTCTGTGTGTATGTTCTTAAGCGATTAAGTTCCCTTCTATTCCTAGTTTTCTGAGGAGAGAGGAATCCATATTTACATGTGAATGGATAACTGAATTTGGCAGCATTTTCTTTGTAGGTAGTTTATTTACATATTTTTTCTCTTTTATTCCTATTAATAGGAATTTATTGACATTCTAATACGCAAATGACCTTGCATTCTAAATATAAACCCTACTTTGTCATGATATTTTATTTTTTTATTTATATTTCTGTTTTCTTTTTATCCTTTTGTCTTTTTTAGGACTGCACCCTCGGCATATGGAGGTTCCCAGGCTAGGGGTCCAATGGATCTGTAGTTGCTGGCCTATACCACAGCCACAGCAATGCCAGATCTGAGCAGCATCTGCAACCTACACCACAGCTCATGGCAATGCTGGATCTTTAACCCACTGTGCGAGGCCAGGGATTGAACCCTGCATACTTATGGACGCTAGTCGGGTTCTTTAACCACTGAGCCACTATGGGAACTCCTTTCTTCTTCTTCTTCTTTTTTTTTTTTGTCTATTTATATTTTTGGATTTGTTTTTCTTTAGGCTTGTTAAGAAATTTTATGATATGTTCTCAAGTGCTATTAAACTCTAGTTTTGTCCATATAATTTAAATTGTAGTATTTGCTTGCATGTATTGGTTTATAATTTTTTCTATTCTTTTAATGTCTCTAGGAACTCTAGTGACCACTTCGCATTTCTTTTTTAAATTGAGGTATAGTTGATTTACAGTGTTGAGTTAATTTATGCTGTACAGCAAAATGATTCAGTTACTGTATATACATTCTTTATAATATTGTTTTCTGTGACGGCTTATCTGAGGCTATTGAATATAGTTCCTTGTGCTACAAGTAAGGCCTTATTGTTTATCCATTCTGTCTGTAAGAGTTTGCATCTGCTAATCCCAAACTCCAGTCCACCTCTCCCCCTAACCTCCTCTGCCTTGGTGACCACAAGTCTGTTCTCTTATGTCTGTGAGTCTGTTTCTACTTCATCAATGTATTTGCTTAAGTCATAATTTAGATTTCAGCAAAGGAGGCAAGAATATCCAATGGGAAAAAGTCTCTTCAGCAAGTGGTGCTGGGAAAGTTGGGCAGTTACATATAAATCGATGAAGTTAGGAGTTCCTGTGGTGATGCAGCAGTAATGAACCCAACTGGTAACCATGAGGATGCAGGTTCAATCCCTGACCTTGCTCAGTGGGTTAAGGATCCGGCGTTGCCGTGAGCTATGGTGTAGGTCGCAGACACGGCTCGGATCCCGCGTTGCTGTGGCTGTGGTGTAGGTCAGCAGCTGCAGCTCCGATTCTACCCCTAGCCTGGGAACCTCCATATGCCACAGGTGCTGCCCTAAAAAGAAAAAAACAAAAAAACAGTGAAGTCAGAACACACCCTCACACCATGCACAAAAATAAACACAATATGGCTCCAAGACTTAAACATAAGACATAACACCATAAACCTCCTTGAAGAGATCATAGGTAAAACATTCTCTGACATGAATCATACGTATGTTTTCTTAGGTCAGTCTCCCAAGGCAATAGAAATAAAACAAAAATAAATACATGGGACCTAATCCAACTTATAAGCTTTCACACAGCAAAGGAAACTGTAAACAAAGCAAAAAGATAACTTGCAGAATGGGAGAAAATATTTGCAAACCATGCGACAGACAAGGGCTAAAATCTCAAAATACACAAACAGCTTACGCAACTCAACAACAACAAAATAAACAACCCAATCAAAAAATGGGCAGAAGATCTAAGTAGACATTTCTCCAAAAAGACATCCAGATGGTCAATAAGCACATGAAAAGATACTTAACATCACTGATTATTAGAGAAATGCAAATCAAAACTACAATGAGGTACCACCTCACGCCCGTCAGAATGCCCATCATTAAAAAGCCTACAAATATCAAATGCCGGAGAGGTGGTGGAGAAAAGGAAACCCTCCTACACTGTGGGTGGGAACATAAGCTGGTGCAATCACTATGGAAAGTAGTATGGAGGTTCCTCGGAACTAAAAATAGCACTAGTATGTGATCCAGCGATCCTACTCTCTTTTCTTTGTAATATTGCCAGTTTGTGTTTTCCCCCTGTCTTATTTTCTTCTTCAGTCTAGTAGGCTATCAATTTTGCCAGTCTTCAAAGAATCAGATTTTGTCTTGTTAATTTTCTCTGTTGTTTGATTTTTTTTTTACTTGATCTTAGCTCTTACATTTATTATTTGCCTGAGCCTCCGGGTTTTTAAAAATCATTCTTCCCTTTTCTCTAATTTAGATGAAATATTTTTATTCATCTATTTTCACATGTATTGATTTTTTCCCTCTGTCATCTCCATTCTTCTATTAAACACATTCAATGAGCTTTTTCCAGCTATTGTAATCCTATGTTCTAAAACCTCCTTTGGTTCTTTAAAAATTTTTTGACTTCCCTACTGACAATACATGCAATAACAATATTTTATAAAATATGTACATGCTACATACTCATATTTACATGTGTGTATATATGTGTTCACAGGCTATGTGTAGTTTTATCACATCAAGCATAATTATAATAGTTGCTTTAAAGTCTGTCTGATTTTAACATCTGATTGATCAAGAGTTGGTATTAATTGGTTTTTCTTATAAAACTGGTTTATAATTTTCCACCATAAGATTATACTTGTGAAGTTCCTGCTGTGGGGCAGTGGGTTAAGGGTCCTGCGTTGCTGCAGCTGTGGTGTAGGCTGCAGCTGCAGCTCAGATTCCATCCCTGGCCCAGGAATTCCCATATGCTTCAGGTGCAGCCAAAAAAAGAAAAAAATAAATAAAGATTACACTTGCAGACCAAGTCCTTCCAGATTGTGTTTTTGATGGTGTAAATATAACGTTACGGAAATTCTGTATTTTCTCATTGCGCTAAAGATCTTTGCTGTTTTGTTTAACAAGAGAACGAACTCAGGTTCCAACAGCATCTTGCACAGCTATTTGGGGCTGCCCCTTGGCTCAGTTGAGTCTTCATGCCTTAGCTGCAAATCTCTCTGAGTTTTCCTATGTAGGCATGGTTTAGGAATCTTGGAGATTTGGGCTGGGTTTAAAAACATAATCGGGCTTTATTTTCTGCCTGGCTCTCTGTTCTGAGGTTGCCAGACAACACTCTGGTGACCAGGCTGCCCTGATTCCTCCAGCCACAAGGCCAGTGGGCTCTGTATTGGGGTTTCAGACATCATTATGCTGCTGCCACTGTGGGTGACTGTGTTTACCCTAAGGGCACAGCTGCAACAATCGGTGGCTTCTGCCATGACAATTGTTTGCTCCAAATTCAGAGACCCTCCAAAATCTGTCTTTTTTAAAAAATCACAGTTCAGAATCTTCAGGTAGTTGCTTTCCCGTGTTCTGTTTGGAGGTTAAGCTGTTATTTGCAGAAGGACCAGTGTACGTGGGCGCGTCTTCTGCGGGATGAGGTTCTCACGGTGCTCAAGTCCTCTTTCTTAGCGTCTCCTCTCAGCAGGAGAGTCTTAGTCCTCTGTAGCTTTGTGCTGGGCTCTCTCCAGGAAAGGCATTCTCTCTCCACTGCTGCCCACCAGCCACCTTGGTGCAGGGATTCAGAACCACTTGCGTTTTCTAGAAAGTATGCACTCAGCCGCAACTATTAAGGAGAGGTATAGAATTTAATAAAAACAATTTGAAGATTTTATGGGTGAAATTGAGGAAGTATAAACATCACCGATTGCTTATTAAACGGAACCCCCCCTGCCCCCCACGCTCCTCCACCTGCCATGCAGCCCCCTTTATGCATTTCCTCGCTCCCCTCTTCCTCAGTCAAGGCTCTGTCTTTTAGCTTAGGAATTTATGCTTGCTTCTCAACGCTTGCCCATTTCTTTTGTTTTTAATGGAAAAAATTTCAATATATACACAAATAGAGAACACACTGTAATGAACCCTATAGTGGTGCCTCCCAATGGCAACAATTATTATTCATGGCCAATCTTGTTTAATTTTTAATCCTGGGAGTTCCTGTTGTGGCTCAGTAGGTTACTAACTCAAGTAGTACTCATGAGGATGCAGGTTCAATCCCTGGCCTCGCTCAGTGGGTTAAGGATACACTGTTGCCGTGACTGTGGTGTAGGTCACAGACGCAGTTCAGATCCTATGTTGCTGTGGCTGTGGTGTCGGCTGGCAGCTACTGCTCTGATTCAAGCCCTAGCCTGGGAACTTCCGTATGCCACAGGCGCAGCCCTAAAAAAAAGCAAAGTATATATCTATATCTATCTATCTATCTATCTATCTATCTATCTATCTATCTATCTATCTATCTATCTATTCCACATATAAACCAGATTGTACTGATTGTCTCTCTCTATTTCACTTAAGAGAAGTCTGCCTTCCACTCGAAGAGTGACTGAGTATGAGATTTTTTTCTCAGTGGTGAGCTAGGTTAGCCCTTTTGGCACCAAGACTTTGGGGTGAACGTCAAATCACAGAGGATGTATATTCTGTTTCTTTTTAATGCTATGAGACTAAAAAAAAAACCCGTTGGTCAACCACATTCAACACAGCTGACAAACATGTATGTGTTTATGCAACAGTGAATTCAAACCTTTAAATCCCTAACAATATTTAACTAAAGAATGCAAACCATCGGAAGCCATATCCCCTTGTGGCCATTTTATAACGATGTACACATCAAAGTTGCCTCTATTCATGAAAAATTAATGAGATTCTGGCTAGATAGAAGACATGTTATTCTTGGCTCTTTGACATTTAAGGACCTTAGTTTAAATTCAGGAAATATTCTTCCTCCCTTTGAAGTCTCATCATCTGTCATAGCTTTCTACATTGTGTTTTCTAGTCATACACGACTGTAATCAGTCCTTTTTATTTCTATATGCTTCTTTTAATCTCTCTGTCTGGGTTGCCTACACATTTTTAAGCAGGTGGAAAATTTCAGGTCTGGAACCAAAAGCCATTTTCTCTGTACGGCAAGCCTTTAGTTTCCCCCTAAAGGAATGAATGGATTGTCTGTGTGTTTGCTGAGAAGCTGCTCATCCTATTGGCATAACAGTGTAGCAACAGGCTTTGGAGTTATGCCTGGATTTGAAACTCTGTTATCCCTTACTTGGATATTGAACCAGTTACAAAATCTTCCAAAGTTTTTGTTTCCTCACGGGTGACATGAAGATACCCATGCTGTCTGTTTATTTGTAGGGTCACTGTGAAGCTTCAATGAGATAAGGTGTGTAGATGGCTTATTCTAGCTCTTGGCATTATATGTATTTGGTATGTGCTAGTTGTGGATATTATTATTATTATGTTGGAATGCAGTTAATGACATGTCCTTCAGTATCCTCCCCAGATTATGAATTCTTTGGGATGAGGACTACCTCTTATTCAATTTGTCGCAATCTTTTTCCAACACAGTCCTGCACAATAATTGGAGAGCAGGTATTCAGTAGGTTTTTGCCAAATAAATTATTTAATAAACAACTCCATTACTGGTTACCACTGTTTGATTCAACTTAGATCATTATTTTACTAAAATAACTTTCTTAGCAACCGTTGGTGATATCACAGAATATTATTTGGGTTCAATATATATATTTTACTCATGAATACCATTTTGCCAGTTTAGGATTGCTATGAAATTGGAAAATAATTACATGGATTTGCTTTTTTTAAACGCTTGAAAATACTTTTAAATAAGAAAAGAAAAAGTCGCGGGTGAATATAATTTCAACTAGGAAGCAGACAGTGAGATTCAGTGTTGTTGTCCTTATCCCAAATATGTAGTATTTTGACAGCAGAGGGTAAATAAACGTCATCAATTTCTGTCCATTTTTCTGCTGTTTCTAGAATTGGTCTCCACGTTGTCACCAGCACCACACCCCTTGTTCAGACAATCAACAGCCTGGACTTCTGTAGAAGTCTTTTAGATTTGTATGCACGTCTATTCTACATAGACACATCCGCTGAAGTGAATTTCTTATCATCTCACTTTTATGCTTCAAATAATCTTTTAATGCAGTTCCATTTAAAATGAAAAAGAAAATGTGGGGTTATAAAATAGCACAAGCTATTAAAACACGCACAAAATTATAAAGAAGAAAAGAAAAAATATAACTCAAATGTCCATTGCTAAAGCTGTAGTCTATACATTTTAGATGTTTCCCATGTATACACTTATCTATGCACCTGTTTCCAAGTTAGGTGATCAGTTAACATGCTCCTTGGGAAAGTCAACCTATTTTCTAAACTTGGTAATTTATTATGAATATTTTCTATGTTAATAAGTTACAGGATTGCTATTACAGTGTGAATGGTTGTGTACCTCACACTGTCAGACCATAGGGTCATCTGCATTTTTTGTCACCTTAAGCAAAAACTTTGAGTGGCGTGTGTAAATGAACAGAGTGATGAATGAACACCACATTGAGGAACTGTTGGTAACGTGTAGGTAATTTTATTGTGTCTTATGGAAGGAAGGGTTAATATTGATAAAACTAGAAGAATGATGGGATACATTCCAGGGATACAAGGATTGTTCAATATTCACAAAATAATCACCACATTATTGATGCACCACATTAAGAAAGTAAAGAATAAAAACCATATGATCATCTCAATAGATGCAGAAAAAGCTTTTGACAAAATTCAACATCCGTTTATGACCAAAACTCTCAACAAAGTGTGTTGAGCGGGAATGTAGCTCATGCAGTAAAAGCCATATAAGACGAGCCTGCAGCTAACATCATCCTCAACAGTGAAAAGCTGAAAACATTTTGTCTAAAATAAGGAGCAAGACAAGGATGCCCACTGACTTCTCACTATAAGACTCTGTACAGACTGCGTCTTCTTCCTGGTATGTGCTCTTCCCGAGTTCAGATCCACACTCTAGCCTCTTATAGAACACAGTCTCTTCTTTCCTAGGGCATTTCATTGTTGAAACTTTACATTTATTTCTAAATTATTACTTTATTAATACCTTTTTATTTTGTTAATAAAATACTTTATTAATAGAGCCTACTCCACTAGACTCTAAACTCTGTGAGAGCAGAAATCAAGTTGATTTTGCTCCTTATTTTGTCTCCAGAAGCAGGTACACTGCTTGGCATATAATAAGATCTTTCTAGGTATTTGTCAAGTAAATGAACACGTGAGGGCAAAGGTTGTGATTCTTCAGTCTTCAAATTATGCCAACAACTCTAGTTTTGTTTAAATCTGGTCACTAAATCAGAACAGTCTACAATCAAAGAGGACATCTAAATGAGTAAATTGGAAACTGTGATTCAAGTCATTCTTAGAATTAATATAAAACACACTATCTGTTCCATGTGCGAGCAGTGGGAGTAACGAGTTCTTGGTGGTATAATTCACTGAGTTATTTGATATGTTACATTTATTCTTATGGGGAATTTAAATGCGTATGATATGCTGAACATTAGACACAGCATATAAAAGACAATTTGATGGTGCGTTAAGCGCTCAGTTTTCTCTTTTCATCGTGCTTCTCCCATCAAAGGCTTTATGAACTAGTATAGGAGCTAATATAAAGGAGATGTTTTTTGGACCATGAAACTGAAAAATTCAAGAATTTTATCTTTGCGCCAGGGAATAAAAAGATTTAGAACTAGGAAGCACTTAACAGATGATGTAACACTCCCCCTTGAATTTACAAATGAGACAGTTGAGGCTTAACTGATTAAATGCTTAATTGAAGTCACGGATGAGGGAACGTTCATCCCAAATTGTTAAATCTCATGAGACCTTATTCAGTGACAACATGCTGCTACTGTGGCATCTCTCAGTAAATTCAGCGTGTACTTCTAAGACGCTTAAGTTCATTATGTCAAAAGTAACGCAGATGCTTCTCACTCGCACTGCGATGCAATAAGGGTCCCAGACTTATCGTCCCCCTGCAACAACTACGCAACAACTGCCTTTAGGCATTGGGTGAGAGGAAGCAGAACCTGTGGTCCAGAAGAAGGGACTCTCAGAGATAAGGTTCACATGCCCCCTGGCTTTCTTGCTCGTAGTTCTTCCCAAGCTGTGCCATAGGGAATGGAGTCCGGTTCACTGGTGATGCTGGATGGAGGGAAGAGAGAATGAAGTTCAGAGTCACAGAGGCAGCTGGACTATGAGCAACAAGGTTTAAGAGAAGGCACCAGAGGAGGAGCTTGAGTTCCCTTGAGTCTTTGGCCAAATACTAAGTCCTACAGACACAGGATGAGGCCCCTGAAGGCTGTCAAAGAGCAGCTGCTAGGGGTTGGCGGGGTCACACAATGCTGAGAGGCATCAGTGCTCTGAGAAGCCGCTGCGGACACCACAGCATCCGGCTGAGCCCCCAGCAAGTCAGAGCTCGGGGCTGCTCTCGCCCTAGAGTAAGGGCTGGTAAGCCTGCCCGACAAAGTCTAAAAATAAGCATTAACAGGATAAAGCTAAGTAGCCAGCAAATGTAGGAAATAAAGCTCAATATTTTCACAGGCAGTTAACATAAGTCAAACTCCGCAGCATAACACCTACAACATTCAGAAAGCCCTAAAAAATGACTCCAACAAGAGAGGCTAGACTTCTAAGATAAGGGCTTGAGTACAGGAATTATGAATATGTTCAAGGACTTAAAGGACAAGGAGGCAAAAGGATGACAAGATGGGGGCTCCATTCAGAAATTAATACTTTTGGAGTTCCCATCATGGCTCGGTGGGTAACGAACCTGACTGGTACCCATGAGGACATGGGTTCGATCCCTGGCCTTGTTCAGTGGGTTAGAGATCCGGTGTTGCTGTGAGCTGTGGTGTAGGTCTCAGACATGGCTCAGATCCCGCGTTGCTGTGGCTGTGGTGTAGGCCTGCGACTAAAGCTCGGATTCGAACCCCTAGCCTGGGAACCTCCATATGCCAGGGGTGTGGCCCTAAAAAAGACAAACATTTAAAAAAAATTAATACTTTAGAAAAAGAATGAAATGAAAATTCTGCACCTGCAAAAAGCCGTGTCTGAGTTAGAAATTTTATCTGCTAGATTCAGCAGCAGATTAATAGAGGAAGGTTCATGGGTTTCAAGGTAGGGTGACAGAAACTAAAACCTAGAGGGGAAAAATGATGGAAAAAATGAACACAGCCTCAGGCAGGTGGTCTAAATGCACAGGTGATCGGATTTCTATAAAGGGAGGGGAGGGAAACTGGGGTAGAAGAACATTTGAGGAAATAATGGCCGAAAAGCTTCAGATTTAATGAAAAGTATCAACGGACAGATTTAAGAATGTAGTATAAATGCCAAGCAAATGCGTCATTTCATATTGATGCAAATCGAAGATGAAGAGAAATCTGAAAAGTGGTCGGAGAAAAAGAGGAACAGCGATATAAAAATCATCCTCGGATAAAAATCATCAGAAACGAAGCAATCCAGCGGAAAGTAGCGGGCGCCTTTAAAATGCTGAAAGAGGAGAGAAATTATGAACCTAGAAATCTGTAACTGGCAAACCAACATTCAAAAGGAAAAATGAGAACTTTCCAAATAAACTAAGACAGATCATTGGTCCCTGGGAGCCTGCACTATGAGAAACCTAAAAAGGTGTTTGGGGTGGGGGTCGCCCTGGGGCTGGAGACCCGACTCAGGCACCTGGTCCTGTGGGATATAAGGCTATTATTCCGATTCTGTGGTCTCTTTACTCTGTTGTTGGTTTGGCGACATTAGCGCCCTAGTCCCTGCTGTGTGACCGGCGACAGGAGGTAGTTCGTAGTTGAGTTCTCCTGGCTAGACCCAGCGGCGAGGGACTGAAATTGCATTTGACAAGGGAATGTTTAAAATATTAAGCTCAGTTAAGCACAAGTGCCATTTGAAGGAGAGACATTCTATGCGGAGACTTCCGGAGCAGAGGTCCCAGAGGAGGCATCCAGGTTTCTCCAGTCAGCGCTGCCAGATGAGGCTTTCACCCGCTCGCGGAGCTGTCCTGCGCCACTAGGGTAAACGTGGGTCAGTGCATTTGAGGCCAACACCCTGCATCCGTGCTCTTGCGCGTGGGCTCTGGCGCTCAGAGGTGCAGGCGCACCAGGAAGAGCTCAGGGCCCTGGGATCCTGCCCCTTCGTCACAAGGGCACAGCGGGTCAGTCTCAGAGCGGGTGAGGGAGCTGGAGGAGGTGCCTCTGCGGTGGCCGCCATCCCCACAGCTCACCCTGGAAGCGCCATCTGGGGGGCGGAGGGGACACACCTGGCTGCCTGAACACTGTAAACGACAGGAGCTTCCGGGCGGCGAGGCCGTCCTGCTGAGAAATGACGGTGGCAGCCGTTCGGGTGGAAACAGAAAGGCTGCGGCGGGAAATGAAATACCAAGAAGACAAAGCAACCCTTGGGGGAACCATACAGGAGAAAACGTTAGACCCAGAGTCTGAAGACCTGAGTCTGACCCTTTCTGGGCTGGCTCGCGACAAGTCACTTCATCCCTCACCCTCAGTTTCCGAGGAAGACATCAGCAGAGAGGACGCCTGTCCAAGGACCCCTTCAGTCTATGGGGGTGATTCAGTGAAGCCGATCGTTGGACTTGCAGATTAGTAATGAAAGAAAGGGTGTGTACACATAGAAAAATAAAAAATGTTAGCCGCAGTGGCTTTTAAGGCAATGACGTTCAGAAGAAGGAGCCCACGGCTGAAACTCCCTGACACCTCACGGGACAGCAAGCGGAGTTGATGGAAAGTACCAAGCCCATCCTCCTCCGCAGAGGTGGAGGGAAGTCAGTTCATTGGCGGCTTTCTCCTTCGGCCCTTGTCAGTGCAGCCACGTTCAGTGCTGCAGGACTGCGGTTCAGTGCCGCACTGTGTCCTTTCAGCTGAGTGTATGTGGGCGTGCCAGCTTCAGCGCCAAGCCTCGAGGTTGTCCAGGACCTGTGGCCTTAATAACAGGGCTGTACCAGTTTCCACTGGGGTTTGAAGGAAGAAGGCCAGCTCTTTTTTCCTCGAAGATCAGCCTGCAAAGATCAATCCACCCCTTACTTGTCAACTTGTCTGGCTGGGTTGCGTTTGGACGAGGAGAGGTGCCAGCAAGTGGAGGGAAGGTGGGCAGGCAGAGGGGAGAGGAGGTCCTGTGCCGCCCCCCCATGCCCCCATCACCACCTGGGCAAGGCCACGCCCCCACCCTGACCTGGGCGGGGCCACGCCCCCACTCTCACCTGGGCGGGGCCACGCCCCTTTTCTTCAGCCCTTCTGCCCAGCACAGCCTGCCTGGACCCAGCCCCCCTCCCGCCCCCCTGTGGGGGTTCACTGCCCTTCTCAGCCTGACGAGCCCACACTTCTGCGAGCTGTCCCGACAGTGACCTTTCTTCAGTCAGCCCCTTGGGCGGACCATCTGTTTCCTGCTGCAGCCCTGCCTGGCGCAGTATGGAAAAAGATGCCTAATTTGTTTAAGATGTGAATGTTTGCCTTCAGTCTTTTGCATCTCTATGGGCCGCGCTAAAACGCCACATTTTTTCAGTATCTTCAAACATATCTTACAATCGAAACAGCAGAATGTATAGAAGAACTTGAACGTTAGAAAATGATGAAAAATACTCTCCGTTGTTCCCTTCTGTTTTAATATCCCAGGAGTGATTAAAAAAAAAAAAAAACCAAGTGTTATTGAATTCCGTAGCTTACCATGTCATCAAGGCAAATGTGGAAATAGGAAACTTCCACTAAGGGAGAAGAATCCTTCAAAAGCTTTCACCCCCAAATGACTCATTTGGGCCTGTCACAATTCTTTGTTTTGTCCGACGCTCTAAGCAAATACAAATAAAAACGGCCGAGGAAGGAGCTTATGTATAAGCTCTGATCCTAGGGTTTTTCCACAGGTATTGATTG
Source organism: Catagonus wagneri (assembly GCA_004024745.2). NCBI lineage: Eukaryota > Metazoa > Chordata > Mammalia > Artiodactyla > Tayassuidae > Catagonus > Catagonus wagneri. The sequence continues at coordinate 8,075,335 of PVHT020003144.1, read as the reverse complement.
ATTCTTCACAGGTCTGTGAATTCAATTACCTCCACGACTTCCTGTATTGATACAAATGCCGTGGATCTGGGGAAGGCTCAGGCAGACATGTCTGCTAAACAGTACTCATTTTTCTTTCTGGATTAGATGAGCGAAAATTGCATTACAGACTACTCTGCTCTGAAAGCCCATACATTTATCGAATGCCGCTGTCTGGAGAAAGGAGAAACGGTGGGGTAGGGTGGGGTGGATGGGGGAGATGGCAGCTGCCCTCCCACCCGCCTGCAGATTCCCTTGTATGTGTCACTGAAGCCACCGTTGTCCCCACAGTCACTGTTAGCTGAGAGCTGAAGAGACTGCCCTGGCTTAGGAAATGGGTTTGGGGAATTCCTGTCATTGCGCAGTGAAAATGAATCTGACTAGTATCCATGAGGATGCAGGTTTGATCCCTGGCCTTGCTCAGTGGGTTAAGGATCCTGCGTTACCATGAGCTGTGATGTAGGTTGCAGATGCAGCTGGGATCCTGCGTTGCTGTGGCTGTGGTGTAGGCTAGTAGCTGTAGCTCTGATTCAACCCCAAGCCTGGGAACTTCGGTATGCCGCAGGTGCAGCCCTATAAAGACAAAAAAAAAAAAAAAGGTTTTGTTTGTTTGTTTTTAATGCCCACTCATACTTCAGGAGTTGGGAGTGTGACTCTGAATAACCAAGCCTCCACTTGGTCCCATAAGCTATGACAACTGAGCTTCAACGCTGATTTTAGAGAAGCCTTCACCCACCTGCTCATTCACATCCTGCGAACGCGTGGCTCCCCTGACGCGGCTGCTTGGTTGGGAAATGAGTGAGGGCCGGGTCTTTGGTTGGAGGGTTGTATCCAGCCGGAGAGCGAAAGCTGAGAAAAATGGTAAAAGGCCCTTTATTAACATTTTGGCTTTATTCCAACAAACATATAAAATAATTCCCAGTGTATTTGTTATTTGAGATTTCACTGCTTTTCCTGTGTCAGGTGCAGCATTCTGGAATTCCTGGTTTTGCTGGTGAGCGCCAGGGCAGGTCCCCGTCTCTGGACTGTCATCCAACAAAGGTGACAAAGGCTTCTTCCCTGTGGATGAGGGCGTCAGGTACTCCCTGCAGCTCCTGGGGGCCGAGCCTATGAGGGTCTTTTAGAGGAGACGGGTGGATGTAGACTGTGAAAGCACGGGTTCGAGAGTCAGACGGATCCTATATTACCTGGTGGCATGATGGTGGTGACTGTGTCCACACCCTGGTAATCGTAGGCCTTTGGCAAGTTACGGGTTCTAGGATTCTCTTTCTTCCTCTGGGAAATGAAAGTAGTAACAGGCCCTGTGCCTTAGCACCTAAAGTCCTCAGTGGGGCCACAGAAGACGGTCACTGCATGTTCAGTGTTACTACGGCTGCGAACCCTCCCTGAGGCTGCAGGACCCTAAAGACCGGGAAGTACTTAGGTCCCTGGGGGCCCGGGGTGCCTGGGGCTCAGCAACGCTGCTCCCTCCTTCATTTTATTTGCACTGAGACATCTCGCCCAAGCATCAGGAACACTTGGTCTTATTGAACTGAAAGTATATTCATCTTTTATAACTACGAGGAAAAAACACGGTGCAGGGAAACTGTAATATTTTTCCCCAAATAGTCTGTCAGCCTGCAGAAAGGAGAACGAGAGAGCCGGTAGTCTAGGCTGGGAATCTGTCAAGGAATGTCCATGCACCTGACGTAAGGGGCTCTGCGGGGGCACCGTGAGGCCCCGGCTCTGCCCGGGACCCAGACGAGCACCGGGGAAGTGGCAGAGACAGGTGCTGCAACGTCTGCACCACTGCCCGCAATGACTCCTAGAGCACATTGTTTTCTTGTCTCGGGAGTTCTCCTTGTGGTGCAGCAGAAATGAATTCCACCAGTATCCATAATGATGCGGGTTCAATCCCTGGCCTCGCTCAGTGGGTTAAGGATCCAGCGTTGCTGTGAGCTGTGGTGTAGGTCGCAGATGCGGCTTGAATCCCGTGTTGCTGTGGCTGTGGTGTAGGCCGGCAGCTGTAGCTGTTTTTCCACCCCTAGCCTGGGAACTTCCACATACTGCAGGTATGGCCCTAAAAGGCAAAAAAAAAAAAAAAAAATCTTGTTTGATTAAAAATGAGTAATTATAACTAGACTTTCAATAACATAAAATGACCATGCTTTCCATTCTCTCATGCAAACAACGTACTATTTTATTTTATTTTTTAGGGCTGCGGCTGCAGCCTATAGAAGTTCCCAGGCTAGGGGTTAAATCGGAGCCTACACCACAGCCACAGCAATGCCAGATCTTAGCTGTGACTGTGACCTACACCACAGCTCATGGCAACACTTGATCCTTAACCCACTGAGAGAGGCCAGGGATCAAATCCACATTCTCATGGATACTCGTAGGGTTCTTTACCCCCTGAGCCACAATGGGAACTCTCAATGTACTATTTTAAACACCAGCAGAATATTTTTCTGTGCTAAGGTGTCCTCCTTTTTCCAAGTTATTTTCCTAAGTTGATTTCCCATAAATGGAATTCCATGGACAGGGGCCCTGGAATTTCAAATTTACTTGCTGCAATTTGGAAATGGCCTCTTTAGTTTTAAACACTAGCATTTCAGGGAAGATATTAGTCTGTATCAAGTACTTTAATTGGAATTTTCCTGCACACAAATAACTTTAATATTAATCATCCTTAGGGCAGATATTTTTGTTTCTATTCATTTTAAACAACTCTCTTTAAAAAAATCAAAACAAAACATACAGACAGTCAGCATAAGGGAATGAAATTATTTTGCTCTGATTTTCAGTAGCTGAATAGGTATTCTGTTTGGGAGAATATGTGAGCCAAAATCGCAAACATTACAGTTAACCTGTAGTAGCTATTTCATTATATTAAATATTTCTCTGGGAGTTCCCTTTGTGGCTCAGTAGTTAATGAACCTGCTTAGAATCCATGAGGACTCAGGTTTGATCCCTGGCCTCACTCAGTGGGTTAAGGATCCGGCGTTGCTGTGAGCTGTGGTGTAGGTCACAGATGCGGCTCAGATCTGGCATTGCTGTGGCTGTGGTGTAGGCAGGCAGCTGCGGCTCCGACTGGACCCCTAGTCTGGGATCCTCTATATGTAGCAGGTGCAGCCCTAAAAAAGCAAAACAAACAAACAAACAAAAACAAAAAAACCCCAAAAAATTCTCTACTCATGCTGTAAGTTTCAGGAAATCATTTGTGAACTGAGTACAAAACAAAGCAGGTATTTAAGTGGCCTTTACGTTGGAAATAAAAACACGGACAAGTGAAAAAAAAGTAGCTTTACTTTAGCAGGACTGTTGTAGATCTGGACATTTAGGCTAATTCAAAGCAGGAAGCAGGCTTGTACAGCCAGTTCATGGCAGAGCAAGGTCTAAAAATAAAGACCTCAGGACCGTGTGCTACAGCGTGGAGAATGAGCATTCTCGTTTTATTTTTTCCGGTTTTGCAGAGCTGTAACTGACAGACAGCGCTAAGTTTAAGGTGTACAGCACAACGACTTGACGTCCACACATCGTGAAACGATGGCCGTCATAGTAGTGGGAGCTCCTGTTGCAGCTCCTGTTGCAGCTCCTGTTGCAGCTCCTGTTGCAGCTCCTGTTGCAGCTCCTGTTGCAGCTCCTGTTGCAGCTTCAGCAGGTTAAGAACCCGACGTAGTCTCTGTGAGGACGCAGGTTCCATCCCTGACTCGCTCAGTAGGTTTAGGATCTGGTGTTGCCACAAGCTGCAGTGTAGGTCGCAGACATGGCTCGGATCCCGAGTTGCTGGGGCTGTGGTGTTGGCCGGCAGCTACAGCTCTGATTTGACCCCTGGCCGGGCACTTCCGTATGCCGCAGGTGTGGCCATAAAAACATAAAAAATAATTTGGTGACTATCCATCATTTCATATGGATACGAAAGTAAAGAAATAGAAAACAAAACTTGTTCTTATGATGAGAACTCCTGGATTTACTCTCAACAGCTGTCACAGATGGCACACAGCGGTGCTTCATCATGCTGTGCATTCTATCCCTAGGACTTACTTATCTTCCAACTGCAAGTCTGTGCCTTCTGACCCCCGTCCTTCAATTCCCGCTCCCCCCATCCTACACCTCTGGTCACCACCAACCTGGTCTTTTTTTCTGGGACTCTGTTTTCGAAGCACAACTGACCTACAACGGTATGTTATTTCCTATTACACAGCATAGTGACTTAATATTTCTATAAAAACATTACATAATTATTGACCATAGTACCCCAAATGTACATTTCATATTTTGCAACTGAAAGTTTGTACTCTTTTTTTTTCTTGCTTTTTAGGGCCATACTTGCAGCATATGGAGCTTCCCAGGCTAGGGGTCGAATCAAAGCTTCAGCTGTCGGCCTACGCCACAGCCACAGCAACGCCAGATCTGAGCCGCGTCTGTGACCTACACCGCAGCTCAACGGCAATGCCGGATCCTTAACCCACTGAGCGAGGCCAGGGATGGAACCAACAAACTCATGGGTTACTGGTCGGATTCGTTTCCATTGTGCCACAGCGGGAACTCCGGAAGTTTGTACGCTTAATCCCTCTCACCTATTTCTTTCATCTCCCAACCCCTCTCCCGTCTGTCAACCACCTGTTTGTTCTCTCTATCCATAAATCTGTTTCTGTCCTGTCACATTTGTTCATTTGTTTTTTAGAGTCCACAGAAAAGTGAAATCATTCAGTGTCTTTGTCTGACTTATTTCATTTTGAGTGAAATAAAATTCCAATCAATGCTGTCACCAATAAGAGGATAAACATCTCTTTATCCGTTCATTATATACTGACGGGTACTTACGTTCCTTCCATATCTTGGCTATTATAAATAATGCTGCAGCGAACACAGGGGTGCATATATCTTCCTGAATGAATTACTGTTTTTGGTTTCTTCAGGTAATTACCCCAAAGTGGAACTGCTGAATCTTATGTTAGTCCTATTTTTGATATTCTGAGGAACTCCCTGCCATTTTCCATTGTGGCTACACCAGTTTATATTCCCACCAACAGTGCCCAGGGACCCCTTTCCCCCACATCCTTGCTAACACTTATTATTTGTTGTCATTTTGATAACAGCCATTCTGACAGGTGTGAGGGGGTATCTCGTTGTGGTCTTGATTTTCAGTTCCCCGATGGTGAGTGATATGAAGCATCTTTTCAGATGCCTGTTGGCCATGTGTGTGTCTTCTTTGGAAAAACGTCTATTCTGATCCTCAGCCTGTTTTAAAATAGGGTTGTTCAGTTTTCTGATATTCAATGGCATGAATTTTTTGTATATTTTGGATATTAACTCCTTATTGGAGGTATCACTTTTCAAATATCTCCCCCCACTCAGTAGGCATCCTTTCATTTCATTGTTAGCTTCCTTCGCTAGGCAAAAGCTTTTGAGTTTGATGTAGTTTTATTTGTGTATTTTTGCTCTTGTTTCCTTTGCCTGAGGAGACATATTCAAAAACATATTACTAAGACCAAAGTCAAAGAGGTTAGTATTTTTCTTTTAGAAGTTTCATGGTTTCAGGTTTTACATTTAATCCATTTTGAATTTATTTTTGTGCACGATGTGAGAGAGTGGTCCAGTTTGATACTTTTGCATGTAGCTATTCAGATTTTCCAGCACCACTTACTGAAGAGCATCTTTTCTCCACAGTATATCCTGCCCTCCTTTGTCATAGATTAATTTTCCATATAACTATGGATTCATTTCTGGCCTCTTTATTTTGTTCCATTGATCTATGCGTCTGTTTTTGTGCCAAGACCATAGTGTTTTGCTGACTGCAGCTTTGCTATATAGTTTAAAACCAGGAAACATGATTCCTCCAGCCCTCTTCTCTCTCAAGATTTGTTTTGGCTATTCCGAATCTTTTGTGTTTCCATTTAAATTTTAGAATTATTTGTTCTAGTTCTGTAAAAAATGCCATGGGCATTTTGATAGGGACTGCACTGAATCTACAGACTGCCTTGAGTAGTATCTTCATTTTAACAATATTATTTCTTCCAATGCGGACTGTGAAATAGCTCTCCATTTGTCTGTGTCATTTTCAATTTCTTTCATCAATGTCTTATAGTTTTCTGAGTACAGGTATTCCCAGGTACTTTATTCTTTTTACTATGGTAAATGCGATTGTTTTCTTAATTTATCTTTCTAATAGTCTTTCTATATGTATTAACATATAGAAATACAACAGATTTCTGTATGTTAAGTTTGTATCCTGCCAACTTTCTGAATTCATTGATGAGTTCTTGTAGCATTTTGGTGTTGTCTTTAGGATTTTCTATGGATAGAATCATGTCCTCTGCAAACAGTGAGCGTTTTCTTTCTTTCCAATTTGGATGCATTTTCTTCCTTTCCCCCCCTTCCTCCTTCCTTCCCTCCCTCCCTTCCCTTTCTTTCTTTGTCTGATTGCTATGAGCTAGTCTTTGTCAGCATGAGAGAGCCAGTGATGTGAAGATTTCTGGGCAGGCATGGGCAGCCACACAGCTTGGCTCCCCTACTGGTGCCTGGTTTACGCTGCATTGCCCAAGCCTACTCTCTTTTCTGATGAAAGCAAGAATTTATTCTGTTTTCATTTCTGAGTCATGCATTATTTTATGTGTGCTATTGTAAGGGCAAACAGACTGCACTGTAAAGTTATGAGTACCCTGAAGAAAAAACAAAAGTAAAGCAGAAATTGGGTGCAGACATGTAAAATAGATGCTAGTCCAGCGTTCAACAATTTGACAGTTTATCTTTTTGTGGAGGGCTACATATAGAACAATTGTGGGGGGGGGATTTTACTAAAACTCTGAGATCAGGTGTCATCTGAAACAAATAGACTGCAAGTAATTCTCATTAACTATGCAACTGAATCCCAGAGTTACCCACTAGCTGGATTCACAAACATATTTTTTGAAGAGAGACCACAGTGGTAACCTGAAGTCCCTCAGACCTTCAGTGTGTTAAGAAAGCTGTTCATCCCTAAGCCACACCATTCCAGAAAGTTCTATAACCTGACGCCAGAGCTGCAGATAGCACCTCCCCCACCCCAAAGTGGTACTGGTGCTGATGAGGCTGCAGGCAGCCTTCCTTAGGAAGCCCCAGGGAAATCAAGGTAAACAAGAAGCTCCATTTGTTTAGATCATCATTTTCCCTGCTTAACAGGCTCTGGCAATCCCTGTGCTTTCATAAGCCAACTGAACTACTCTCTGCAACAATTTTCCTTGAAAAATGTTAGATGGCATCAGAAATGAGAACAAATTAATTAAAAAATTCTGGAGATTTTACGCGGAGAAACCTGTGGGGAAGCAGCGTAGCCCTGCAAATCCGGAGCCTTTCTTTGGGGATTGTTGAGCTGCGGAGGGGCGGCTGGGCAGTGGGCACTCCTCAGTCCCACGCCAGCCTCGCTGACTGAGGAAACTCTGCCGAGTTTCTGGAAAAGCCACTTACACAGCTCTGAAGTCGCATTTCCCCGTTATAATCACATGCTCTGAATCCTGAGGCTGCTTGGTGGCACATGTGATGGGCTGTGTCTGAGGTCGCTGTGGGTTTCCAGCGGGGGAGTGGGGGTGCGGGTGGGGATTTAGCCCCCAGAGCCGCAGAGTCGACCCCCCCCCCCCCCGCCTGGCTTCCTGGCGTCGCTGCCGCCTGGACCACGCCGTGCAGATGTTCCCTCTGGAACGCTGCCCATCCGGCTCCTGACTAGTTCACCGGCCTGGGCTGCCCTGGACTAGTAACGGGTCAGCCTCCAACTGTGGGTCGTCCCCTGACTCTGGCCGCTGTGGCCCTGGCTCACCGCGCTCAGAATGGCCTCGGAACCCTGCAGCAGGTGCTCTGGAGGGCGGCGGCCCCGCGACAGCGCCCACGTGCCCCCCGGTCCGGTCCAGGCTGGTTTTTCTCCCTCCGCGTTGTGGGCTGTGGCCGCCCTGAGGGTGCAGAGTCACACATCCGGACAGAGAGAAGGCGGCACGAGGGCAGGCTGCACGCGGAGGCCCCTGACGTTGCTGAGACCTGAGGGGAAGGCTTTACACCGGCGCAGGCGGACGAGGAATAAACCAGCAAGGACCGTTCACGGCCTCTTCTCTGGTCCGCAAGAAACAACGCCCCCAGGCGCTGACCACGCTGGGAAGGTGGTCCCCCCCAGACCCCAGGAGGGAACGCTGGCCTTGGCGTTGCTAAGTCAGCCTGGGGGCGGGGACTAAGACGTGCCCCCCCTCCCCCCAACATCCTAGTGGTTACGGAAGGAGCCACACAAGACGGATGGAGAGAACCTGACATTTGTGGGGGAAATTTGAGAACTGCTAAATTGTGGTTCAATCTGACTTATTCTTTAGTTTTATTTTATGGCCTTGGTAGAAATTTTGGGGTCCGGGATGGAACCTGCGCCAGAGCAGCAATCTGAGCTGCTGCGGGGACAACGTGGGAATGGGACCTTAACCCGGCCCGTAGGATTTTGATGGAATTTTTTTCATATCACAAAAATGCGTGAAGACAGAAACAGCCAGCATGAAGCAGTGCGTTTGGCGTGAGGAGCCCTCTCTGCCGTCACCGCCCCGGGAAGCTGCCAGCCTCCCTTCAAGTCGGGCTGGCACAACAAGCCCCCACCCCCCCGCCCATCATATTTCCAAATTTTCTCTGACTTTAGAACAGGTCTGTCTGATGTGGCGGATGGCGGCTTTTTTTCTTGGGAATTTAAACTTGAAAATGTGTGACAAAGCATCTCTCTCTCCCTGCCCTTCCTAGGCCCTGTCACTCCCTCATCCCTCCTCCTCTCTTTCTCGCTCTTAGGCTGCATCTCACCTGCTTTATTTAATTTTATTTTTATTTTATTAATTTAATTTTAATTTAATTTAATCTATTTTATTTTATTTTATTTTTTGCTTTTTTAGGTCACACCCACGGCACATGGAAGTTCCCAGGCTAGAGGTCGAATCAAAGCTGCAGCTGTCAGCCTACACCACAGCCACAGCAATGCCAGATCCGAGCTGCCTCTGTGAGCTACACCACAGCTCACAGCAACGCCGGATCCCCAACCCACTGAGCGAGGCCAGGGATCGAACCCACATCCTCATGGATACTAGTCGGATTTGTTTCCACTGTGTCACAAAGGGATCTCCTCGCCTGCTTTAGAATCCGCTGAGAGGTGGACAGAGCAGCTCTGCCCGGGTGCACAGAGAAGGAAGGGGACAACAAACAGGACACCCGGGTCTTATGCCTCTCTTACCCCACACCCATCCAGGGACCCTACCCCAGGTATTCTGCCTGAACCACTCGCGTTCTGAGCACAGGGTCCCCGCGGAGATGGTGGGGGCCAGGGTGCCTGAGAGCGTCTGCACTCTTGCTCGGGCCTCGATGAGGCTTTCTTGTCGACTCTTTTATTAACCGTGCCGGGGGCCACGCATATGAGGGTGTAAGTCTGAAGGTTTGGCTGGGGCTCTGTCACCAGTCTGCAGGTGTTTCCAGGCTTTGGGAGCTCAGACGTTTGGGGATTTTCCAAAGTCACAGGGTAGGACCAGGTATAGACTCGGCTATGCCGCGGGCACAGCTCAAGGCAGACCCCAAACTGTGATTGGCCGAGACCTCCTGGGTTTTTCTTCGCCTGGTGCTCCAGAAAATATTTTGATGGCTTAAAAGGCTGTAGAAAATTCCAGCCAGCTAGAATCCAAGCATCTCCTCTCCTCCTCTGTCTGCCTCGGCCTTCTCTCCAGGCTGGGGCTCAGCCGACTCCTCTCTGTCCACCCTGAGGCTTCCGGGGCCACCCAGGGCTCGCAGGCAGCTTCTTTGTGAAGTACCTACCCGCTGCTGTGTCATGGATCAGGAAGACACCCAGGAAGGGACAGTCACCTCTTCTGGCCCAACAGCCTCCTGGGACATCCTTTCTCTATGGTTTCAGGGCCCTCCAAGTAGGAGAAGCAGCTGGGGTTAGGCTGGACCCAAGCTCCCCGGTTCGCCTTTACAGGCAGGGCCCACCTCCCTGTGGGCTGGTCTAGAAACCCCTCCCGGTGCCCCCTGCCTGCTTTGGACGAGGCTCTGGTTGGACTGAGGCCTGACTTTGGGTTTTATTTATGGAGTTTTCCTCTTGGGATCACCCTCCTCCTGAACCCACAGAGGGTTGGTGTTTTTTTTTTTTTTCTTTCTGCCTTTATGTAGAGCCACTCCCGCGGCATATGGAGGTTCCCAGGCTAGGGGTCTAACAGGAGCTGCAGCCTCCGGCCTTCGCCACAGCCACAGCAACGCAGGATCCGAGCCGCGTCTGCAACCTACACCACAGCTCACGGCAACGCCGGATCCTTAACCCACTGAGCGAGGCCAGGAATCAAACCCGCGACCTCATGGTTCTTAGTCGGATTCGTTAACCACTGAGCCACAAAGGGAACTCCACCCACTGAGGGTTCTTGCCCAGAGGCTGGGGCGACTGCCCCAACTTTGGCTTTTCTGCTGTCTGCAGGGTATTGGGGCATTTGGGTCACCCTGCCCGATGCTTGGCCGGAGTGAGGGGTGCTGGGAGCACACAGCGTGTTGCCATGGCATCGTGGCACCCACTGTGTCTGGAGGGACCGCCTCACCCTCTCAGCTCTGATGACTGTCCACCCTGTGTGGGCCTGAGAGTCTTCATTTAAAGGGATCTTCAGGCCTTGGAGACATTGTTTCCAACTCATCTAATTACATTCTACCAGGATTTCCAAATTTATAGGGAAAGCATGTAATTTTCATCATTGCATATGACGTCACATTTTGGGGAAGATAACCTTTGTCAAGTTGAGGAAACTTTATTTCTAGTTCGCTGAGGGTTTGTAGCATAAAGGGATTGAATGTCGTCAAATCCTTTTGCTGTGTCTATATGATCTGAGAAGGGCAAATGGTTTTTTTTTTCCTCCTCTATTCTGTCGACATGGCAAACTAGGTCATGGCACATTAGCAAGATTAGTTTTTGATGGATTTGATTTTTCCAGTGTTTGGCTACATGTTCTTATGCCTGAGCTTTCATGAGGGATAGTAATAATACATTTCTCTTTTTATGATGACCATGTCTAGTTTCTGTATCACATTGGTCATATTTTGCCCTTAAATGGTTGATAAAATCTACCAGTGAAATCTTGCTGGCTTGATGTTTCTTCATGGGGATGTTAATTACTCATTAGATTTCTTCACCAGAAGTACCATTAAGGTTTTCTGTTTCTTCTTCTGTCAATGTTGGTTAATTGTGTATTTCAAAGAATTTAGGACTCTCGTCTAAATTTGAAAATTTATTGGAGTTCCCGTTGTGGCTCAGTGGTTAATGAATCCGACTAGAAACCATGAGGTTGCGGGTTTGATCCCTGGCCTTGCTCAGTGGGTTAAGGATCTGGCGTTGCCGTGAGCTGTGGTGTAGGTTGCAGATGCGACTTGGATCCCACATTGCTGTGGCTGTGGTGCAGGCCGGCGGCTATAGCTCCTATTAGACTGCTAGCCTGGGAACCTCCATATGCCGCGGCTGCAGCCCTAGATACGGCAAAAAGACAAAAAAATAAATTAAATTAAATAAAAATAAATTTAAAAATTTGCCTGAATTATTTATATTTTCTTGTATTCTACTTAATATCTTTAGGATTTTCATGATGCCTCCTTTTATCACTCTGCTGGTAATAATTTGCTTCTCTCTCTCTCTCTTTTTTTTTTTTTTTGTCTTTTTAGAGCCGCACCTGTGGCATATGGAAGTTCCCAGGCTAGGGGTCGAATTGGAACTGCCTGTCTACACCACAGCCACAGCAACAAAGGATCCTAGCCACATCTTTGACTTACACCACAGCTTATGGGAACGCTAGAACCTTTAATCCACTGAATGAGGTCAGGGATCAAACTTGTGAGAGACGAAACCTAAGGCATTTGAAACTTAATGCTCCCTTCTCGCTTCTGTAACATCGCTTGCTTGCTAAGTATCAGTTGTGACAGTGTTTCGCAACAAAGGGTCAATAAAACCGGCCAAGACATAACAGGCTACCATTTAGGAAATTTTCCATCCCCCCAGGTCTGCAACTTTCAAAAGTCCCGCGCGCACCAATTATAGCCAGTCACTAACCGCCACATCTGCTTCTGTAAACCTGCTTGCTTGCTGAATATGGATCGCGCGATCCCAGGCCAATCATATAGCAGACGGTGTCCCAATTTAAATATCAGCCAATCGGCATCCCACTCCTTTGAAAACCTCCCCTAAGCCCCGGACTTGTTTGTGTGTGCCCATAAAAACCCTGTACTCGCTGCAGTCGGGACCTCTTTGCGTCACCGGTAACGAGTGCGCAGGGGTCCAGGTTCGAACCTGCAATAAAGGACCCTTGCCGTTTTGGCTTTGACTTTTGACTCTGGTGTGCTCGTTGCGAGGGGGTCTCGCGAC
>PVHT020003144.1:8035794-8061968 GCA_004024745.2 Catagonus wagneri | reverse complement strand
CTCCCCTAAGCCCCGGACTTGTTTGTGTGTGCCCATAAAAACCCTGTACTCGCTGCAGTCGGGACCTCTTTGCGTCACCGGTAACGAGTGCGCAGGGGTCCAGGTTCGAACCTGCAATAAAGGACCCTTGCCGTTTTGGCTTTGACTTTTGACTCTGGTGTGCTCGTTGCGAGGGGGTCTCGCGACCGCGGGCATTACACTTGCACCCTCGTGGATACTAGTCAGATTCGTTTCCACTGAACCACGACAGGAACTCTCCTTTCACTTTCTTGATCAGTTTTTCTAGCAGTTGATTAACAGTTGTGATCTTTTTGAAGAACTGAAACAACTAACTTTTGAGTTATTTTCTTTATTGCTTGTCTCTATTTTCTTGATTTCCATTTTTAGTCTTTCCAGTCTTTTGCTTGTTTTAGGCCTAATTTCTCCCCTTTCCCTAATTTATTAAGGTAGAAGCACAGATTGCTTATTTATTTTTTTCTTCTATTATATTCTTTGAAAGCCATAAATGTATATTCAAATGCTATTTTGCTGCATCCCACAAATGTTAGTATGTTGCATGTCAAGTATCATTCAATTCAAAATATTTTCTGACTTACTTAGAACTTGTTCTTTGACTCATGGATTATTTAAAAATCTGTTGCATAATTTCCAAGTGTTTGGGACTTTTCTTATACTTCTTTTTAATTTAATTCAGCTGTAGTCACAGAACAGACTGTATCATTTTGATCCTTGACGGTTGATTGGCACTTGTTTAACATTGTGCGTGTGTGTTTTTATTTAAGATTCCAGATCATTCTTATTTATAATAACAGCTGGGCTAGATGATCTTTGGGGTCTTGCCTAATCTAATAACCTACAATCTTTTGCTTTCTTTTGTTTTGGAAGAGATTTGTAAATAATGCTTTTTCAGACTGACTTATGTGTGGGCAGGCTCTGCTCCAACCTCTTTGATGCCTGTTTTCCGGGAGCCCAAGGACGCAATACCTCGGCTGCCCCCAGACCAGGCCCAGGGCTGTTTGTTCCAGTCTTACGTAGTATCCTGATTCACATCTGTTCTGCGCGATGTGTTCAAACAAGAGGCAGAAAGAAGCCAGCTCTGCTAATAGCTTTTCTGCATTGCAGAGATGCGACTTGGGCTATTAATAAAAGGGAGCACTTAATGAGTTTGATTCATTTAGCAGCCTCGCAGGGTGACAGATCATCTGCAGAACATATTAATTGGGTGTATCGAATAGTCTTGGATGAATACCAATGTTATTAAAGACTTTATGTCAAAATGACTTCCACTGCCAAGTCATAAAGCTAAGGCATAGGAGGGAGATATTATGAGTACAGATCGAATCCATCTCAGGCAACTTGCAATGTACATTTCGTTCCTGCTTGCACTATTTCGGAGTTAACTCTGCTGATGCATCTGTTTTGGCAGGAAAGCCACTGACAGTCCAGGGTGGCTCTTCTTTGACACTGTTAGGCAGTCAGAGAATGTGTGTGTGTGTGTGTGTGTGTGTGTGTGTGTGTGTGTGTGTGTGTGTGTGTAATCTCACCGGAGTTTCTAATTCTTGCTGGGTGACCCCCTGGCTCCTGTTCCATGGGTGGCCCTGTGATTCCTGAAATGGCTGTGAGCTGTTTTCGAGGTGCTGATTTGCTGGTGCAGGAACCTCAGCAGCAAAGCTCATGTATTTCCTTTACCTATCCTGAATCACTGTCTAATAAACCTATTCCACCACCTACTCCAGAGACCTGCACATACTGGCTGCAGGTGGAAAGAAGAAAGGCAGCAGAGGTGTTGGTTGAAAAAAAACAAACAAACAGGTTTTTCCCCCTCCTTTTATTATTCCAGGCATAGCTCAACATTTTCTTATATTTTTTTTTCCTTTGCTTTGAAGATGAACCCTAAAGAGTAGCAATTTTGTTACACCCTTCGGGCTTTATTTGTTCTTCTTTTTCTAATTACTTTGGATGGTATGTTAGCTTGTTTATTTAAGTTTTTTTTTCTTTTTTATTTCTTGAGGTAGACCTGTATCACTAAAAACTTCCCCCTTAGAACTACTTAGCTGCATCCCATAGATTTGATAAGTTCTGTTTTTATTTCATTTAAAATTTTTGAAGATTTTTTCAATTGCTTTTTTAAATTGATCTCTTCATTGACCCACTGGTTTTTTAATGGCATGCTGTTTACTCTCCATGCATTTGTATTTTCCCCTTTCTTCCCCCTGTTGTTGATTTCTAGTTTTGTGTAATTGTGGCCAGAAAAAAATTCTTCCTATAAATTCTATCCTTTTAAATTTGTTGAGACCTACTTTGTGGCCTAGAAAGTGATCTATACTAGAGAGTACTCCATAAGGTCTTGAAAAGAATGTGTATTCTGCTGTTTGGGGATGGAATGTCCTGTAGATATCTATTGATTCCAACTGGTCTAATGTGTCATTTAAGGCCATGTCTGGTTAATTGATTTTTCTGTCTGGATGATCTGTCCAGTGATGTAAGCAGGGTGTTAGAGTCCCCTACTATGATTATATTATTTTCAAATTTTCCCTTTATTTCTGTTAATGTTGCCCTATTTAGCTGCTCAAGTATTAAGTAGATGTATGTTAATGAGTGGCATAGCCTCATCTCATATTGATCCCTTCTTCAGTATACAATGCCCTTCTTTGTCTTTTGTTATAGGCTTTGTTTTAAAGTCTGCTTTTTCTGTTTTGAGTATGGCAACCCGCAATTTTTTTCCCTTTCAATTTGCATGAAATGTCTTTTCCCATTCTCTCCCTTTCAGTTTGTGTGTGTCTTTGGCTCTGATGTGAGTCCTTTGTAGGCATCATACAGATGGGTCTTGGTTTTTTTTCCAATAAACCCCCTCATATCTTTTGATTGGAGCCCTTAGTCCATTGAAATTTAAAGGCGATTATGGGTAAGTATGTACGTATTTCTATTTTGTTACTTGCTTTAGTTATTATCATTATGTAACCTCATTATTATGATATATTTAAAGTGCCCAAAGGGAAAAAAAACTATAACCTAGGGTGCCACCAGCAAGTTTATCATTCAGAATCGAAGGAGAGAGAAAGAATTCTTAGGCAAGCAAAAACTAAAAGAGTTCATCAATACCACATCAGTCCTACAAGAAGTGTTAAAGGTCTTCTTTAAATGGAAAAGAAAATGCTATGACTGAAGGTAGGAATCTATAGGAAAGAAGAAATCCCACTAGTAAAGGCAGCTATACAGTAAAGGCTGTGTATCAACAACTTAAACCAGTATAAATATTAAAAAATATACAGTGTAAAATAAAATATAGCTATAACAAACAGTTAAAGGATAGACATGCAGTGGCAAAATATGACATAAAGAACACAAAACGGGGGGTGGGGAGTAAACATGTAACTCTTTCAGAAATGTTCAACTTCACCAAATATTAGTTTAAAACAGATAGTATATGAACCCCATGGTAATCACAAATCAAAAACCTACTATAGACACACAAAGAAATGGAGAGAAAGGAACACAATCATACCATGAGAGCAAATGATGATGATGATAATGATGTAAAGTTTCTGCAGAAAATCAGCTGAATCCTTATGCAGGTTCCCGTCTAGATGACTCTTTGTTTTCATCTTGCTTTAGTATCTTACTTTTGCCATTTTAATTGCATCATGTCTCGGGGGTGACCAGTGGAGAGAGAGAATGGGGATTAAGACATACAACCTACAATGTCAAAAATAAATAAGTGACAAGGACATACTATGCAACACAGGGAAACAGCCATTATTTAATCATAACTTTAAATGGAATATAATCTATAAAATATTGAACCACCATGTTTTCCACCTGAAGCTAATAAAATACTGTGAACCAACCGTACCTTGATACAGATGAATGAACCACTGAATGAAGAAGTCTGACATGGCAGCCTCTTGGGCTTCCTCTGTTAGATGGTTATGCATTTATTATTAAGCTCTCATTATGAAGCTATGTATTTGTTGTCCCACAACAATGAGATAGATGGCCAGCCCTTTTGTAAACAGCAGGGGTGGATGATTGATGCTAACTCCCCGGAGCACGCAGTGCTGCTAGCAAAAGCCTTCCGCACTCCCTGCTGCCCTGTGTTTATTACAAACCCTTCCGGAGAGGAGTAACCACGAGTAATAGATGACCAATGTTAATTAAAGCTATGGCTGTAATTTAGGATGAGCAGCAGTGCGTCCAACCACAAGCAACGATCTCTATTAATTCTGCCGCATGGCGTCAGCTAGGACAAGGAGCTCCCCTGGACCCCTTTGTCCTATTTGCTCCCCCGGCACTATTTCCCCTTCTGTACCCGCCTGCTCTGGCTGCTATAACAAACTACCATAGAGACCGGTGGCTTAAACAGCGGGAAGTTATCATAGTTCCAGAGGCTGGGAGGTCGAAGATCATGGTTTTGACAAAGTGGGTTCATTCTAGGGCCTCTCATTGGCTTGTAAGCAGGTGCCATCTCCCTGGATATTCACAGGGCAGAAAGCTCACTGCCATCTCTTCTCATAAAGGCACCAATCCCATCACCAGCCAGGGTCTCATCATCAAAACCTAGTTACCTTCCAAAGGCCCTTATCCAAATGCCATCACCCTGGGGACGACGGTTTCAGCGTATGGATTTGGGGAGCAAAAACATTCAGTTCATGGCACTAGTTGAGTGATCCAAACTATCACTGCACCAAAAGGTTGTGCATTTGGGTGAGGCGGCCAGCCCGAGTCAGTGTCAAGCCCAAGTTAGGGAAACTTTAAGGAAGGCAGTTTAACATGCGGTAGCCAACATTATGTCCATCAAGACCTACCAGGTGGAGTCAAGCAGGTTCTGTGTGCTCCTTGGCCTTGGAATCACCTTGTCCTATCAAGAAGGTGAGACTTGTGTTTTGTTTTGTTTTTGTTTTTTCGTTTTATGGCTACATGGCATATGGAATTTCCCCAGCTAGAGGTCGAATCAGAGCTGCAGCTGTGGCCTACACCACCACAGCAGTGCAGGATCTGAGCTGCGTCTGTTACCTACACCTCGGCTTGCAGCAACGCCAGAGCCTTATCCCATTGAGCGAGGCCAGGGATTGAATCCATATCTGATGGAGACTGTGTTGGGTTCTTAATCCACTGAGCCACAAGGGGAACTCTGGGTGAGACGTTTTTTCATGCATCTCAGCTACATTATTGATCTCTTTAGTCCTTAGGTTGTTCCTGGATACAACTATCATCTACTTCCTAACCATGGGCTTAGAGGAAATATATTTCCTTACTCTCCAGTACTTCTAATTTCTGAGTGTATTCCCTCTTCTGGGACATTTAACTTGCCCTCATGCCATAGATTATACACATCGGATAACAAAATAAGAACGAGATGGCAGATGACAAGACATTTTGTGGTCTCTCCAGTTAGACATGTAGGGCTTTTTGGTAGTTGGCCAGACTGTAATTCAAAATTTGAGTTTGGCCCAGAAGCTCCCTTTAGGTTCAGTCTGGTTACTAAGGCTTACTTGCTCTGTGACATGTTCTCACAGAGTGAGGACTTACTGTACATTTCTGGAATGTTCCCCAAAGGCTACTTAACCTTGAATATAAGTATGCTGTTGATGAGGGCAGCTTCAAAAGCTCTCAAGCGTCAGTGCTGTTGTTTTTTGGGCAGATCGGTGTTGTTTGTTGGGCAGATCGCACTCCAGCTTGGTTGTTTGGGGGCAGATTTAGGAGAGCCTATCATGTATGAATGTAACATGCAGAAAGCACCCACCATCTTTTCTAGGAAACCCCACAGCTTGTTATTTGGAAAACGTCAGCAGATCGTTTTTTTTTTTTTGTTTTTTGTTTTTTGTCTTTTCTTTTAGGGCCACATCCATGGCATATGGAGGTTCCCATGCTAGGGGTCAAATCAGAGCTACAGCTGCCGGCCTACACCATAGCCACAGGAATGCCGGATCCTTAACCCACTGAGCAAGGATGGAAGCTGCGTTCTCATGGATGCTAGATTCATTTCCACTGAGCCACAACAGGAACTCCAATCGGTATGTTTTTGATGACGTGACATAAAGAATCATGTTTCTAACATGGTGACTGTCAGACAAAGTCCGTTTGCCAATGTCAGACGGGACAGGAGCGGGAATCTGTTATTTACTGAAAACTTCCTATCTGCCGGTCACTGTCCTGGGTTCCTTCCGCTGTCCCTGTCATTCGCCCTGGGAGACACGAACTGCTATTCCAGATTTTACGGGTAAGAAACCGAGTTCGGAGAAATTATTAAATTACCCCAAATAAGAGCACGGGAGAACTGCAGATGCAGATTCCAAACCCGGGTGCTTTGAGTCCAAAGCCGAAGCTCTCTCCACGGTGGTTCCCAGCCTGCGGCGTGTAGGAAACTCCGGAGGAGCCTTTACAAAGATGAGTGTTCGGGCTCCACCCTCAGCAGTTGTGAACAATTTGGCTCAGAGAGGGGCCCGGACGCTGGCGTTTTCACAAAATGCCTGTGGTCCACGTGGTTCTAATGGGCAGCTGGCGGAGGTCCAGCCCCGCTCCCTGCTGCTGCAGGGCGAATGGTATCACCTAACGGCACAGCCCGGCGAGGATTCCAAAATGAAATGATTTTTAGAAATTTGGGAGTGGGCTTGTCGCAAAGGAGGAGGACACTTCTATCTGTGTGTCCTAAACACCGGATACGTAACTGGAGCCCCAGGCCTGACCCCAAACTGACCTACCACCTGCTACGCAGCAGGTAGCAGAGAACAAAGGCGGAAATAGTCCATCTGTAAACATCCGGGGAAGCAGGCCTGGTGACAAACGTGTGCTCAGAATCTGTCCTACGAAGAGAAAGCCCAGTGCTTGCGTTCTGGGCAAAACTGGAGCATGCCTATGGATTATAAAACACTTTCATAGGTAATTGGCATAGATAAATTTCATAGATACTTTCACAATTTGTTAAATTATTTACACAGTATGTAAATGATTAAACCTAAATAAACAATTTATAATTACAAAAATTATTAAATATAAATTATCAACAATTATATAATTTATTAAAATAATTTCTTCTGCAGATAAATGACATAACGTACATGACTGGGCATTGTAAATCACAGAACACTCTGAAGACAAATATAAAGCACAATAATTATTAATTCATGAGTCATAGAATATTAATGGAAACAGAGTAAGTTGCATTTCCCCACAATATGCACTGATCAGCCTCAAGTCTCCTGTTATTAACTACAGTTTTCTAGGAAAGGAACCGGGTGCCTAGGGAGCTGCATCTGTGACTTTGTGATGGGGAGAAACCAGAGGTTGAGAGGACGTGGCCCCTAGTGGAACCTTGTCCAACAGTCCAGCTCCAACTTAGAGAGAGGGGATTGCCACAAGCGATCTTAAAACGGTATCTTTGAAGGAGTTCCTGCTGTGGCGCAGCAGAAACAAATCTGACCAATATCCATGAGGACACAGGTTCGATCCCTGGCCTCGCTCAGTGGGTGAAGGATCCAACATTGCCATGAGCTGCGGTGTAGGTCGCAGATGTGGCTTGGCTCCTGTGTTGCTGTGGCTGTGGTGTAGGCCAGCATCTGTAGCTCCGATTTGACCCCTAGCCTGGGACCCTCCATATGCAGCGGGTACAGCCCTAAGAAAGAAAGAAGGAAAGACCATAAAAAACCCCAGCATCTTTGAACGTTAACAATCTTTGTTATATTTCAGACACAGAAAGATAATTCTTTGAATCAACTAAGGATCATATCGACCAAACAACCCAAGTATTCCAGATCTTTGAAGCCAAAGAAAAAGGAAATTATTAAAAGCACAAATCAGAAAAACAAGACAAACTAAGGCTGTTTATTTTGAGCTAGTGAACTTTTTACTTTAGATATGTAGGTGAGGCAGAATATTAACTCAGGTAGTCGGTGTAGGAGAATGGGCTCCGATGCATTCTTTCGATATGGATATTGATTAACATTTGTGTCTTGAGGGCTCCAGGGAGTAACACCTCCACAGGCCCTGCTTCCTTACAGGAAATGCACATGCCCCACACACTTTGTTTGCCATAGGAAATGCAAATCTCTAGCCCACTCCTCAACTGTTAAAAAAGAAATGAGAAGAACAGTGACTTAATCTAAGGAAAGAAAAGGACAAAAAAACCCCATAAAATTTATGGGACATTTCCAACCCTAAAACCCCTATTGGATAAGGACTGATATAGGTAATTGAACGAGGCCAATGAGAAAAAAACCACCTTTCTGGACCCCACGTTGGTGCCCCTCCCCACATTTAAGGAATAAAAACCCCTATAGGACAATAGAGAAGGGGGCTCTTCTCCCCCCTCCCAGCAGCCCTGAGAGCTATTTGCTTTCCTTTAATAAAGACTGCTTGCTGCCTGCGTGTTCGCGGAGTTCATTCTTTGACCGCCGTGAACAAGAACCCAGATTCGGGTACCATCTTTCCGGTATCCACAGGCAGTAGTCCCAGATTTAAATGTCTTTGATACAAGGTATTGGGAGGCAGCAGAGAAGTCCCGGGAACTGGCAGGAGGGGCACATGCAGCGTCAAAGGGTGAAACACGGCAAGGCCAGGTCACAGCAGAACTGGAAGGAAGTTGTCTGGGTAAGCGGAGCTTGCGGCTGCTCCTGTCCAGTTCTGCGGTAGCTCCAAATGTGACCAACTCCTGACGCTAATTTTTCACCCAGCACTGCCCCCCCCAACTCTCACGCTGCCAGTTTCATCCAGACAATAAAGAACTGGTGATAAAACTATGGATTCCGGGCTGAGTACCCTGATTTCTTGGTATCAACATACCAAGAACGGAGCAGAAGGGAAGGTTTCTTTTCAAACTTTTCTTATACAGTAACTCAGGTAATCTTAGATAGCCCTTAATAGCCTTTTCCTTACTGGAACATTCTTTGAAACTCCCTGCAATAGAACCCTATGGCTTGCCTCCTTCAGAGAAGCCCTCCATCTGGTCCGCCCCTCCGGTGACGTGACGGACTCAAGCCCTTTTAACACCCCAGGCGGACTCCCTGGGGTGTCTGATGCTTGCTTCTCTGATGACAGGAATGCATTTGAAAAGAACAAAAGAAAACCCAGAAAGCTTCCTTTATGGCGCTGACAGGGGATGTTTGCATTTTAGGAAGCTTTGCAATTGGAGTGTGTGGCTGTTTGCTTGCTCTGTCGGCAGGTGACCTCCCTGCCACCTGCATCCAAGCTCTGGAGGCCAAGGAAGCTCAAAGGGAACCAGTTGGGGGATGAAAATCCCAGGGACCAGGAGCTCCCATTGCCACGGCGGGTTTTAGCGCCGTCGTCCTCTTCCCTGACTCAGTTTATCAACCTAAAACAATCCACGACCTGAAAGATGAGAGTTCAGTTTTATATGGGGCAAAATTAAGACTTGAGCCCAGGAGACTGCATCTCAGGAAGCCCCGAGAAACCGCCCAGGGGAGGAGAGGGAGGAGCTGGGCTATAGTGGAGTTTTTGCAGCAAAGGGCAGGGAGCAGGAGCCAAAGAGGCCTGGGCTCACTGAATCCTTCTTTTGATCCGCACCTCGATCAGATGCATAGCAGGGCCGGTATCCTGAGTTTTCACAGCCTGCAGGACTCACTGGCTCTCACCCTTGGAGGTGACCGCATTCACAGCTGACAGTGACATTCTCTATCCTTAACTGAAACTGAAATGCCACCCAAGGAGGAAAAGGGGGAACGGCAGGATGCGATAAAGGTGAGGGGGAGATGCATGCAGCACACACACATTTTCCAGAAGTTTGTTGCTGATCTCCTGAAGATCACAAGGAGCAGACATCGCCATGAAGGACTTTAGTGTTTTTCTAGATATGAGGAGATGCAAGAATTGGGCACGTAAAATCTCCTAAAAATATCTGACTGTCTGGAGACCTGTTCTTCCAGTTTTCCCAGAGCACGGAGCACCTCGTCCTGGTCTCCAAGCTGAGCTCCACTCAGGGGGCGCTTCGGGTTGGCAGCTGCAGTGGCTCATGTTTTACTCCATGTAGAGGCTGATGGCAACGGACAGACTTCAGTTCACAAAGTTTGAAATGAGCAGAGAGGGACAAAAAGAAAAAGAATCCCACGAAGGCTGTCAAAAATCTGGTGACTGGGACTTAAACTAGCAAGTGTTCTTGGGGCGAATGGGTCAGAAATCACAATGATGGGTGTGATTTTGATGGTGCAAGCCACGATCATTTTTCACGCAGATCCTCAGGGAAACAGGTGGAAAACTTCATTGCTCCTGTGCAAGGAGAGGAAACAATTCCAGAGTTGTAGGTACTTTTCTTTTTCAAGTCGTGGTGAGCCAGCAACATTGTTTGAGGGAGAGACAATTCTCAAGTCAGAGACGGACCAAATTTCATTGCAGACGAATAGGTTTTGTAAAATACAGTAACAAGTGCTATTAGAAAATAATGAAACAAAACCTCACACAATATAAGCCCTCTGGTCACCTGCTTGGATGTCACGGTAATTCCAGTTGCCATAAAATCCTCATGCCTGCTCTCTGTTTGTACTTGCTGTGACAGTGACAGTGATTGAAATCGGTGGGAACGGTCCTTGTTTTGAGGGGCACTGCTTAAGTTGTCCACAGCTTCTCCTCTTCTGTTAGATCTCTATTGAGATATCCCTGCCTGAGAAGGCTTCCAGTCTCTGCAAGACTAGCCTGGGTATCTCTCCTCGTCTTCCTTGCCCGCTGTGCTTCTCCCAGACGGATGGGATGGTGTCTTAAAAGCTGGTGCACAGCTCATGCTCATAAATACTGGGGGGATGTATTTCTTTCAAGTCAGAGAGAATCGAGGTGAGTATAGTTCAAAGACATCATTACCTGAACTTGGGGTAGGATCGTTCCTGGCATTCATCAGACCTATGGCCTCTTGGAGAAAAAAATGCTTCTTTGGCAAGAAAATAAAATGAATAAACAACAGTATACCCAGATCCTCGGCAGGTCATATTCATAGGATTTACTCATCAAGTGGGTTTTATTCGCGAGCTTCAGAAAGGAGATTGAAACTTTAATTTGTATCTCCTCCTTAGAAGTGCATGCATAAATCTTTGGGAGCTTTTCCTGTCTTGAAAAGATATGGCTTTAGAAGCTGAGTCTTTGAGAAGTCATGGTTCTGATGACTCACAGAAGGCTTGCTGGGAGTGTAAATTGATGTTTGCAACTGTTCCTCCACACTAGCCGGGGGTAAGGAAATATGTCACCAAGGGAACAGATAAGATTTTAAGCACGATGGTCCTTCTCGCCCTTAAGCATAAAGGGGAAAAGTAAAGACATGTTTTCTATTTTATAAACGGAGGATGGAGGTTTTGCAGTTCGAGGGGAAAAAGACAGGGCTCATTCCTGAGTGACAGAATAGGTCATTGTTTGGATGATCAAAGGAAGAGAAAACTCTGGTCACTTAAAAGGTGACCAAGTTGCTTTTCTCCCGGTGGGGAAGGTATTCCATTGCAATTCTGACCAAACAAACGTTTAAGAAGCACCTGAGAGTGCCAGGCCCAGAGCACACTGTCGCTTGGCTCTGCCCGGAGGGGGAGTGGCGGCCCTCTCCTCCGGGACAGGCACCCTCAGCTGGCCCCACACGCCCCTTGCCAGCCCCCAAACTCCCTGTTGCAGCAGAAGGAGAAGCACCAAGACGTCTGCCTGATGCTGAGCATCCTGGGCGAAGCCAGGAGCCTCCTGTACTAATTTCCAGCGGGAAATCATTCCGTCTGGTCACACAGACCCAGCGAGGTGGAGACCTGCAGGGGCGGGGGGACCCTCAGGGCCGTGGAGTGAAGCCCGGCCTCTGCTCCCCAAGTGCACACCACACACGGTCTCTCGGCTGAACACTCAGCTTCTCTTCTCACATGTAGTTATTTGTATGTGTGTACAGATCATTATGATTAATAACGAGATGTTTTAAAAAGAATTATTGGTTATGTCTCAACATTTTTTCACCATTATGTTTTTTCTTTTTCTCTTTTTAAAGACGTAGTGTATATATATATATATATATATATATATATATATATATGTATATATATTGTTGCTGTTGTTGTGGCCTTTTTAGGGCCATAGCCGCGGCATACAGAAGTTCCCAGGCTAGGGGTCTAATTGGAGCTGTACCTGTTGGCCCACAACACAGCCACAGCAATGCCAGACCAGAGCCGTGTCTGTGACCTACACTACAGCTCATGGCAACACCGGATCCTTAACCCACTGAGCGAGGCCAGGGATTGAACCCCCATTCTCATGGATGCCAGCCAAGTCCATTACCGCTGAGCCATGACTGGAATTCCAAAGTATATGAGATTTTTTTTTTTTTTTACTTGTCTTTTTAGGGCTATACCAGAGGCATATGGAGGTTCCCAGGCTAGGGGTCAAATCGGACTTGTAGCTGCCGGCCTACACCACAGCCACAGCAACGCGGGATCTTTAAGCCACTGAGCAAGGCCAGAGATCGAACCCACATTCTCGTGGATAGTTGTTGGGTTCGTTAACTGCTAAGCCATGACGGGAACTTTTTATATGCATTTTTTCTTAAAGTATCGTTGATTTACAATATTGTGCCGATTTCCGCTGCACAGCCAAGTGACCCAGTCATACAAATATATACACTCTTTTTCTCATATTATCTTCTATCATGGTCTGTGATACCAAGAGACTGGACATAGTTCCCCGTGCTGTACAGTGGGACCTCACTGCTTATCCATTCTAAGTGTCATAGTTTGTATGTACTGGGTTTTTTTGGTTTTGCTTTTTTTTTTTCAGTCAACAGATAGTAGAATTACCTCTGCAGCTCTCATGTGTGGGTCTGCATAGAATGTGGAAATTGGAGGGGCCCTGGAGCGTCTGGGACTGGAAGCTGTGATCTGCCTGGTCTGGCTTCGTCTCTGCACCTGCACAGGTGTGTGCATGGCTGGCGGCCTCCCAGGAGGACCTGGCTGCCTTTGCGTCACAGACAGACGGCAGGCTGGGGACTGAGCTGGCGGGAATCTTCAGGGGAAGGGAGTCCCAGTGTGCGGTCACCGTGACCCCTCGCTGTGTCTCACCGGAGGGTGAGCTGAGGGGTGGATGGAGGTCCTGTGTTCTTTAATGGTCTATGTTCCTAAAAGAGGAAAGGTCGCACTTTACGGCAGAGAATCCCGGTTTAAGATGAAACCAGACTGGCTTAATGCCATTTGAGGAAAAACAACTCCTGTCTTTTCTTCCTGAAGAAACACGCTGGTTAGGACAGCGGTTGATGCGGCGTGAGGCACGGGGGTGTGGGAAGCCGGGGTGGAGGTTGGGGTGGAGTGGAGGGGTGTCCAGGTGGGGAAGGGAGCTGTGGGCTTTCAGTGTCGCGTCCCTGATGTGGGGTGTGAGGCACGGCTGCTCTGTGTCGACCTGGAGCAGAGCTGAGGGGCAGGAACTTGACTGCAGGTGCCACCGCCCCCCACCCCCCACCCCAGCAGAACAGAACGGGCAGTGCTTGGCTCAGAAGCTGCAGGGCAGCGCTCGCGGTCAACGCGTGCAGTTACGTGGAGTGAGGGAGTCCTGTGGGCTTCCCATGGCTAACCGATAGAGTCGTCCTTACCACCAAGCAGCCTTTTGAGGATCAAGTTACAAGCACTACCAGCGTCCCTGCCCAAAGCTCTCCTTTGCTAAGTTTCCTCCACAGAGTGAAAATACCAGCATGTCGCCAAGATAGAGCTATTTGTGTATCCTCGGGTTCTCGCATTAGAAGTAGAAGCCACGTGAGAGCCGTTTCTTGAGCTGTGCCCGATCCCTAGAGAAAGCGAAGGACATGCATGGAAGAAAGGAACGGACACCGAACGTCTGTGCAGACAGACAGGCACGTTTCACAGCTGGATGCAAACAGATGCGGCCGCTCTGCACTGGCGCCCGGTGAAATGCGGCCCCAGCAGGTTGGCAAAGACCCTGTCGAGTCTCATGAAGGCAAAAGCCTTCTGCTCGCTGTGTCTCCAGCCCCGGGCACTTGACTGGGTTTCTCCAAATCCACAATGTGCGCTGTGCCAGGCCCCGCCTATCTCTGTGATAAACGAACGCCGTGCAGGCGGCGAGCCAACCTCAGGGCGGCTGGCCTCGCCCAGGGTCCAGTCCGGCAGCAGGACTAAAGCACGGACGTCAGAGGCCGTTAATGTGAGGCCCTTGATGTGGATGGAGAGGACCATTTTTCATCAAGGTCTGATAGCAGGCCTCCAGGTGGGCCAACCGCTGTGCCACCTGTTTATGGAAATACATTGCTAATCAGTCAGTAAAAGCCTACAAATACCTGTGCTTCTCCGTATTTGCTTTAAAGCCTTTCGAGAGCATTACATTAGTCTCAATTAGTAAAGCTAATGTGTGCAGAAATAGGGAACATTTTAATTTAATGGAAAGTGTCCTGCTGGGTAAGAAATATCACTTCTATCTGGAGCTCCCTGCTTGAACACAGGCTGTTGGCTCTGTGTCTTGAAAGGTTAATCACAGTTTACTGCAATCAAAGCATTGATGGTGACAATTTTTTTGCATTTCTTACAAGTCATTAAAAGCCTCGCTATGCATTTCTCCCGGTGCCGAAGCTCCATCAGGAAGGTAATGACCTAATTCGTGAGTCTGAATTTTGTCTTTTCTCCTGTTGGAGCAACAGAAGGAAGCTGCTGCCTGGTGAATGTTTTCTGTCTTGTGAATAGTTTCCACACAAATCAAACAGAAAATATAAGCAAGCAGCAGTAGTGATGGCTCCGCACTCCCGGCTATGTGGTTCCCGGAAAGTTGGCTCTGTTTATTATCATGCCCGAGGCCCGATTTCCAGTGGGAGGCCCCGTGTGACGGCATGCCAGTAGAATTCCAGCTGCCTGTGATTTAGAAGCCAGCCTTGTGCTCGATAATAAAGTGAGAGAACTAGACACAGGTAATGAGAAAATACATTTTATTTGCCAGCTGATGTTTCTGTGTAGAATGGCACAGGGGTTTAGGTTTTCAGCCATAATGAAACGTCACAGAATTGGTGACTGATAACTTCCAGCCTTCCCCAGGACCGTCACGGGGGAGGCGGCAGACAGGTGGATGTGACAGGTAAAGGATGTGACAGGTAAAGGATGGAACCTTTGAATGAGAAGCTCTCAGTAATCAAGTATGGGATAAAATGAAATCAAAACCATCCAGATAAAATGAAATGTCACAAGGAGTTCCTGTTGTGGCTCAGCAGCTTAAGAAACGGACTAGTATCTGTGAGGGCACAGGTCTCACTCAGTGGACTAAAGGATCTGGTACTGCCATGAGCTGCGCCACGAGACTCGGATCCCGCATTGCTGTGGCCGTGGCGTAGGATGGCAGCTGTGGCTCTGATTTGACCCCTGGCAGCTTCCATGTGCCTCGAGTGTGGCCCTAAAAAGAAAAAAAAAATGAAATGTCACACGTCAAAAATAACCATTTATTCTCATCCATCATATTATGAAAATAATATTGATTGAGTGTTGTGATTATCAAAAAAAAAAGTCTGTTGCTGGAGCTGGGGAGGGAGTGGAGAGAAGGGATGGGGGAGCCCTGAGCCAGGGGCTCCCGGACATGTCAGATCCCCATTCAGGGCTCTTGGGAGGGATTCACATTCCAGGTGTGGGCGGGACATCTGGACCCACTCCTCCTGGGTGAAAGGGATCCTTACTCATCGAAATGCTGTGGGGATGCTTCAGGTGGCAGAGGAGCTATGACAGTGTGCTCACGACCAGGACGCTCTGGTCCTGGAAGGGCGCCCCAGTCCACACGTTGAAACTGTGATGGAGTCGGGGGTGGGCCTTGGGAAGGTGACTGGGTCATGCGGGCAGGGCCTCCTGATGGGATTAGTGGCCTTGTCAGGAGGGGAGGGCTTGCTTTCTGTCTGGGCCTTGCCAGGTGAGGACTGTGAGAAGGGGGCTTTGTGAAAGCCAGGAAGAGAGCTCTTCCCAGGAACGGAGCCGACCAGCAGCTTGATCTTGGACTTCCAGCCTCCAGATCTGTCCAACGCTATAGCACCCGTAGGTGACCATCAGGCTGTGTGGCCCAGAAGCCTCTGGCTGGGTCGAATCAGGCCCCACTATGGCACAGCTGGAGGTGACTTTACACCGTTGCATGTGTGGTACGTGCTCCGTCTGCATGGGAGACACATGGTGTTGCTCCCACCGTTGACAGAGGTGGGAACGGTCTCTCTCGCGTTGGTACCTGTTAACTCCCTGGAAGAGCATTCGATTCCACCCACAGCCTTGGGCTGGTGTGTGGAGGGTCTGATCTCGAAGGAGGAATGCTTGTGTCCAGGAACAGCATCCTTTCATTGAGCTGGAAGCTAAGACCCCCCACTCCCCGGGCCCTTCTGGCCCCCTCAGCTCTCAAACCCCTGGACAGAGAAGGGTGTGGTTGTGGTGGCTGGGGATGGAGCTCCTGCAGGAAACTCAGGTTGCTGTTACTCAGTAGACATGGCAAGGACTGTGCCTGGATCAGAACTTTACTGGGGAGGCTCTTATCACTGTCTTGTCAAAAAGGACCAGGCTGAAAACCCGCAACAAACCAGGAATCAGACCTGCAAGGATCCAACCATCAAACAATAATTATTTTTTTGTCTTTTTAGGGTCCCACCTGCCGTATATGGAAGTTCCCAGGTTAGGGGTAGAATTGGAGCTGCAGCTGCCGGTCTACACCACAGCCACAGCAACACGGGATCCGAGCCACTTCTGTGACCTACACCACAGCTCACAGCAACGCCAGATCCTTAACCCACTGAGTGAGGACTGGGTGGGAGAATATGAAGCTATAGCCTGACCTAGGCGTCATGAACAGCTATCAAATCGGGGCTCTGAGAGCTTTGTTTCCTGTTAATTATCTTTATTTTCCTTTGGCTGGCCCTCTGCTCTTAGGAGTGACTTTTAGATTTCAAATGTAAGTACGACAGAGTCAACTCTACCACGAGACATGACCTCAGTGTAGCTGGCTATGCCTAGGGACCTTCTTAGGGTTTCCCGCACCCCACCCATACCCTTTAAATATTTGATTTCATATGCTTTTCTAAAAATACCCAGTTTGTTCTTTTTTTTTGTCTTTTTTCCTTATCTAGGGTCGCACCAGCGGCGTGTGGAGGTTCCCAGGCTAGGTGTCTAACAGGAGCTGTAGCCGCCGGCCTACACCACAGCCACAGCAACGCGGGATCCAAGCCGCGTCTGCGACCTACACCACAGCTCACAGCAATGCTGGATCCTTAACCCACTGAGCAAGGCCAGGGATTGAACCCGGTTCCTAGTCGGAATGGTTCCTAGTCGGATTCGTTAACCACTGAGCCACGACGGGAACTCCTAAAAATACCCAGTTTGAAAGTACGGCGTCTTTCCTGCATACACTTTAATTAATATACTCTTGGTAGAACTATCAAAACATTCACACTCACAAACCTGAAGAAGCAGAGCTGGGATTGAATCTTCATTTATCTGCCGGATCCTTTCCATTACGCAAGGACTGTTTCATGAGCAATCATGCAAATGCTTAAGAAAAATGACCTGTGATAAAATTTGGTTATTTCTGTGCAGAGTTACGTGAGTTTTAATCCGTACACAGGATCGTGTAACTTCTAGCACAGTTAGGGTGGGATTTCCGTCGTTTCCTCTCATGCTATTTCCTCACAGTCAATCAACCCCCCATCGTTCCATCATTTCTTGAAAAAATTATCTTTCTCCATTACATTATTACCTTTTCAAATCTGGCAAAAAAACAATTGAGAATAATTGCCATGGGTTTATTTTTGGACTCTCTTCTGTGTCTACACTTTTGCTAAAACCATCCTGTCTTGATTGCTGGGGACAAAAAGTCCTCCAACTTAAGTCTTCTTTAAAAAGGTTTTTTTTTTGGCTATTCTGCTTCCCTTTCTTTTCCACATCGTTTTAGTATCAGCTTATCTACAGCTAAAAATACTGCTTAGCTTTTGACTGAATTTGAGATAACACGTTTCTGTAGGATGAATTGATCCTACTTTTGCTAACTTGTAAACCCAGCATCTGTCCCCAGTTATTTATTCTCTGATTTATTTTATTAGCGTTTGATAGTTTTTAGCATATATATCTTATACACAGGCCATTTCATTTATGGGCAAGGATTTCTTCTTGGCGTTATTACAAATGGTACTATTCTACTAATTTTAGTTTACTGTTGCTCAATTTATAATTGTTCAAGTATAAAGAAATGTGGTTAGGTATTGTGTGCTGACTTTGTATCCTGAAACCATGCTAAATTCACTTTTTATTAGTTCTAGGAGATTTTTGTAGGTTGCTTGAGAATTTCTACGTAATTACATTTCTGTTAGGAACAGGTGTATTCCGCCCCCCCCCACCCATTCTTTGTGTTCCTTTATTTCTGGCGTGAAGTCCCTGAGGCAGGTAGACGAAAGCAGAGACTGAAAAGCATGATTGGATTTGGTTGAAAGGAGGCTGCTGGGGACCCCACGGAGAGATGTTGCCCTAAAATGTTGGGGCAAAAATGAGCTTTGAGCAGATTCAGGCCTAAGAGGTAAAGACGTGGAGACAGGGCTGCAGGAGCCTTTGGACAGCTTCCAGGAGGAGATGAGGATGCCTCACTCCCACGGACACCCCCCACCCAGCCGCTCCTCAGCAACTTCACCCCCTCCCCCGCTCCAGTCCAGCCTGCGTGACAGCATCACGTGATTCCTTCTACAACATCATCATAAAATCCTTTTATTTTCCATCATAATCTCTTAGACCTCCAGAAAATGCCTCTTCTGGAGTTCCCGTGGTGGCTCAGTGGTAACGAATCCGACTAGTATCCATGAGGAGGCAGGTTCGATCCCCGGCCTCGCTCAGGGGCTTAAGGATCCAGTGTTGCCATGAGCTGCAGTGTAGGCTGCAGTCATGGCTCAGATCCCGTGTTGCTGTGGCTGTGGGGTAGGCCGGCAGCAACAGCTCCGATTAGACCCCTAGCCTGGGAACCTCCATGTGCCGCAGGTATGGCCCTAAAAAGAAAAAAAAAATTGCTTGTTCTGTTTATCTTTTGGTCCCTGACTCTCCTTTAAAGACCTCCCGATGAATCCATAGCCCCTGGCTACTTTGAAAGCTTGTTCTCCACCATCCAGATTTTCTCTTTCTCTGAAGCCCAAACCTTCCTGCCATCATCCCGCTTCCTGTCGGGTTAGATGAAGGGGACTTCCGGCAGCCCCTCACTCTTCCGCCCGCACGCTCTGCCTTCCTCTGCCGCCGCCGCGTTACAGTCCACTCTGCTCCGTCTTGGCCTCCCACCCCCAAAGCCACCGTCTGGATTTTCACCAGCCCAGAACTTTGGCACAACTTTGAAGCCTCTGCCTTAACACCGAAACCGTGCCGGGCCAACACGTTTTTCCAAATGTCAGCCTTTCCTGCCGTCTGTCTGGGAACCGTTCTTCCGCTTGCAGGTGACAGACACTGTGGGCACACGCTAAAAGCACATCTTCAAAATGATTGACTTCCACATTATAGCCGGAGATGTACGTAATATCTTTTCCTCGGCAAAAGAGGCTTCTTTTTATAGCTAGCTCCCCGAGCAAGTTATTTCTTACGGCCTGCTGTCCACACTTCCGTGTCACCATCTGGCTTCCTGTTTTGTATTCCAGCTGTTTAGTCTGTAGAGTAGAAGATGAAGACAACAACGGCCACGCCACCAAACCTCTTTGCGCTCAGTCTGCCTATTACGTTTTGGAGCAGCTGGTGTCGAAGATAATTAATCCGTGCTGAAAGCTGATGGCGGGTGCCTGCAAATTTTGAAAGCGACTTGAAGCAGTTTGCGCAGCAAGGGTGTTCAGTCTCACCAGCAGTTTTCCTCTGGAGAGTGTGTGCCTGTCTGTCCACTGTCAAAAAATGCCCTGCAGGAGCGGCCCCTTTTGGAAGGGAAAGCTCGC
The DNA here is from genome assembly GCA_004024745.2 of Catagonus wagneri. Lineage (NCBI taxonomy): Eukaryota > Metazoa > Chordata > Mammalia > Artiodactyla > Tayassuidae > Catagonus > Catagonus wagneri. The sequence continues at coordinate 8,042,122 of PVHT020003144.1, read as the reverse complement.
TCTGGCTGCCCTGGCAGAACAGAGCTCCAAATGTACCCTGGGCAGGCGGGCTCCTTCCCTGAGCAGCACCCGCCTTCCCTGGTCTGGGCCCCTGGAGATGAGAGGCTGCTCCGGGCTAAGGCAGCCCTGCCTTGCTCAGCCGTGCCCACTGCCTCCCCGGGGCAGCATTCCCCCCGGGCGGTTTTGGCCTCTGTCCTGGGAAGTTAGGTGGGAAGGAAAATAAGTCCCCTTGACAGCGCTGCCATTTATGCATCTGTCCCCAGGCAGGTGTTCAGCCTCTGTAAGTGATGACTTACTCAGGGTTTGCTCTTTCAGAGGCCCCCACCCCCGCCCGGGGAACAGGCACATAAATGTCTCCACCATCTGCGCTGGGAATGGTAACAGTCAAGCAGTCCCCATTCGGCCAAGCTTCTGCTTGTGCTCAGCTGTCCTGACACTCCAGGTCATCTGGGCGACGTCTTAGAGATGTGAGCCTTCATTCAGTGTGTAATTCCAGCAGCTCCTTCTTCCTCCATCTGGCTGACTTCAGGATATGAAAAAAAAATTCAAGAGATTGCAAAGCAATGAAATTTGGTGAAATACTTCAAAGCAGAGACATGACCTTAAAGTTAGATTTCGGGGCTCTTTGGGGCTTTTTTGTGTTACTATCCCCGCCTCCTCCAGTGTCACTGCTTAGTGCTGTGGGAGATTTGAGTCGTACTGGCGGTGGGGGGTTGGTCTAAGAATCTCGCAAAGCCCTAAGAGTGTGTTCCAGCAGAATATTGCTTCACATGTTTTGAAATGTGTCAAGGGTCAAAAAATACATCCAGTATTAACATAATGGCAAAATTGGCCACAAAACTACTAAATTGCTGATGTTCTCTCCTTTAAATTAATGCTTCGATTTTTCCATAAATTATCCTTGTGGAAGAAAACATTGTCACAATCCATATTTCAATAAGATGATAGTCTAAGACTTAAATAATTATTAGACATATCCTTACAGCTTTATCTTTCTGTATTACTAAGAATATATAACAGGTTCACCATAAGTATTGAAGTATTTATAATTTATAGCTATATATTATATATTTCTCTGGTTTCTAACTGAGATTACAGTAGTAAAGGCTTGTGTCTATAATTTTTGTAGCAAATTACATTTAACAAAAGGTTGAAATTTTAATATAGTAGAAAGCTAATAGAGGTCTGAAAATTAAGACTAGTCACAACACGGGAGTGGTTGGTAGAATTAAGAAAGAAACTTGCAATTTCTATTTGTCTTATTTTTTTCTCATAATACTTTAATTTTTAATCTTTCCGCTATTTAAAAAATTGAAGTATAGTTGATTTGCAATGTCGTGTGAAAGAATCTTTTTCACATGTTTTTCTGTCATAGTTTATTATAATTTTTTTCCATTGTAGTTTGTTATAAGGTTGAATGTGGTTCCCTGTGCTATACAGTAGGTCTTTGTTGTTCATCTATTTTATATGCAGTAGTTTGTATCTGCTAATCCCAGCCTCCTAAGTTATCCCCTCCCCCTTTGGTAACCGTAAATTGGTTTGCTGTATCTGTGAGTCTATTTCTGTTTTGTAAATAAGTTCATTTGTATCATTTTATTTAGAGTCCACAAATAAGTGATATCATGTGACATTTGTCTCTTTTTGGCTTACTTCGCTTAGTATGATAATCTTTAGGTCCATCATTGTTGCTCACAATGTCATTTTAAATTCTTTTTTTATGACTAACAATCCACTGCATCCCAGCCCTGGAGCCTGCAGACTGCTGGTTGGGGTCAGGCCCTGGTGCTAATGACCCAAATGACCCCGGAAAATTCATGCATATGAAAACTCTCCTATATGTCCATCACCAGTGCCTATGTCCCCAGCCTCCCCCACCTGCCCAGAAGACCCTCCACGGCCGGCAGGCAGGTCTGGCCCAGGCTCCTGCGAAGTTACCGCTTTTGCCCTTGGTCCTGGCGCACGTGGGATTTTGTGTGTGCCCTTTAAGAGTAAAGTCTGTATGTCTTCCGTGCCTGTGGAGCTCTTGCAGTTAAGCCCCCTGACCTTCAAAGTCAAGTGCTCTGGGGGGCTCCTCTTCCCGGCGCCAGACCCTTGGGCTGAGGAGTTTGTGAGGAGATCAGAACTCTCACTCCTACGGGAGAACCTCTGAATGGAATTATTTTCCAGTTGGTAGGTTGCCCATCCAGTGGATGTGGCATTTATTATATTGTGAGTCTGCCCCTCGTACAGTCTCATTGTGGTTCCTTCTTTATGTCGTTAGTAGTAGCATAGTTTTTCTGGCAGGTTTTGGATGTTTTCAACCATGTTGATTCTGCAGATTATTGTGACCGTGATGTGCTTTGTGAAGAGGCGAGCTCAGGCTCTCTGCTCTGCCATGCTGGCTGTTCTCGCTCTTAGCTATAGTGAGTATCTTTGATGAGGACAAAACACTGCTGGAATCCGCCACATTAATCAGATTATTTGTTCTTACCCATATAATGGCATCTGCAGCTGTTTGAGTGGCAAGAAAAGGGGTTTTCTTTACATTTTTTTCAGTCAAAATTGTGAGAAAGGGAGCTTAACTTTGCAGTTGGTTACATAGCTCAAGGTTAAGGGAAATGCAGGTTTTGCCCAATCAAATGAGTGTGGGCAGCTTAGCAGGGCGTTTCTGATGTCTGCGCAGGTCCCCTCTCTGAGGACCCTTTGCTGGTCTCTCCCAGCATACTCTGAACGACTGCTGAGAAGGAGGAAGCAGACAAGCATGGTTGAGCAGTCCAGAAGTTGTAAGTGAGTCTTTCAGGACTGCAGCGCCTTTTTCTGAGAGAAACTTGGAGAAGGAAAGCAGATGGTACCAACGGCAGCCCCCTCCCCCATCAGACCTGGTTTTCGGGGTCACAAGCTAACGCTTATCCTCCCTCCGTCGCTGCTAGCCACGCTAAACTCCCTTGGAGAAAATCATGACACAGAACAGGCCTGTCACCACAGGGCTCTCTGACCATTTCCATAATTCTTCAGTTCACAGGAAATACTGAATCCGAGATACTGGGAAATCAATAATTTGAATAGTTCTAGGAAGAATAATGAAGCATGTCTGGACTAATGTAGAGGGGAAGTGTACCCTCATATATTTGTTAAATGCCAAGCCAGAGAGATGCCCTAAAGATCATCATTTACAGAAGAAGACTTGTTCCATGACAGGTCAATAGATCCTTTAAGATCAAAAAGGAGCCAAAGAAAGAGTGAAGGGTTGCATCTCGCGACTCCTTGGTTCGGGAGGCAACAAAATTCAATAAGCAGAGTCCCTCACAGGTTGTCAAATGAATGCTGAAAACATGCTTTTGCTTCAGACATTGTTTAACAGTCTTTTTTTATATTGTTTGAGAATCTCTTAATTCTCTGAAAAATGAATCGTGGGAAATATCTGCTAGCTTTATTTGTTATATAAACATAGCATTACTTAATGGAAATGTTACTATAAACACAAAGATAAAATGAAAAGGAAGTTAAAAAATGGAAGCCTATGTAGGTTAGTTAGGTTTTTTCTGAAGGCTAAATTTCAACTTACTGTTGATGAACAGAAAATGGATGGTGCACATCCCTTGTATCTGTTCAAGCTTTGTGAACACAAACAAATGGGTTCAGGGATGCGATTGCCTTGCGTGGGTTCAGCTCCCTGCACTTACGCCATGGCTTATAGTTTACGCCCTTGGCCATCCGTGCCTGGGACATTTTAACCTAAATAGAGTAACATGGTTTGCAATACTTTCTTGGCCTTGATTTTTTTTAAGTTTCTTGTCCCTTTTTTATTGATTTCCATCTGCATTGTTTCCCACTCCCACCCAAGCATGTACCTTTACGGGTGCTTTTCAAATAATACAATTTACTTTTTCAGTCTCCTATCGTTTTTATTACCTTGTACAGAAATGTTTGAATCATATGATGCTTCTTAATGGAACCATCAGAAATATACAAAGCAACTAAATTAAAGAATTTTTAATGACTTTTCCAAACCTACGCACCTACCTCCCATGGGCTTTCTATTCTTACTCTCGGTACAAAGTACTCTTGGTAGGTGGTATTGCTTGAAAATCCCCGTGTGAATGCAGGGCAATTTCCCATGGACCTGCTGCTCCTAGTTAAGCCCTGTTCACACATTTGCGCAATTTGGGTGCATTCAGAGCCGCACTAAAATTCCATTAAATTAGGTCCTTGAAAAGCCCAGTAAAGCAAATATGATTCCTAGCTCAACAGACTTCCAACACAACTCTCCTTTCTTTATCCCTAATTCAGAACCCATGTTTCAAACTAGTTGACTACAACGACAAGATTCAAAGTCTAAATGACTTCCCAAATGGCTAGATACACTTCATGACAATTTTCCTGGTCGGAGCGCTCTATTCATTATCCTGTACCTTTACAGTTTAAAAGTGTGCTCGACCATGTAACCTTCTACAGAGCCTAAACTTTCAGCCTAACAGCAGGTAAAGGTGACCCTCATTTGGGAAACAGAGGCCCCAGAGGTTCAGGGACTGGCTGCTGAGACTCCCCCACCCGCGCCCCCGCGTGTTTGAGCCCACATATGTCCTGCTCTGCAGTCTCCCTGCTGTCTGCCCCCCACCAAGTTATGCCGCTGACCCCTCCTAGGTTTCCAACTGAGGGGGTCATCAAAATTGAGAGATAAGAGAGACCTCAACGATTATCTGAATTAGCAGCCTTAGAAAAAATAAAACAGAGACTTTAGGAATTCTCTTGGCTGCATCGTTTCTCAGGTCAGAAGCCAAGGAGTCTGATATCTGGATTCCTTTTGGGCTGTGGCTCGCTTCAGCTGCATCTGTAGCCCTCGTAGGGGGAATTCCCAATCATTCCTTTCATTAAAACCCATTACTCTAATGCTACCATTAGGCCTTCAGTCCTAACTTATTTATGTTTTTAACTACCTCTAGGTCCAAAGTCAATAAACCAACACAGCATTTTGCCTTCCAAATACCTAGGGCAGTACGTCTTACATAGGCGGTTTTCCAGCTGAACATCAACACTTATCTCCATCTACTCTTTGATTTTAGAGAATATAAATAATATGAGAAGGCTGCTTTCACTGTTTTGGAATTTTCCTTTAGCTGATGGTATGAGAAAAGGAAGAAATCATCACTCGTCATTACCAGCAGGTGCCTGGATCCATGTCTGCCTTAGGAGGATGCTGACGGTCACATTAGACTTTCAATGCAAGGGTTAAAATGAGGAAGGCGTGTGTAGGCTCCGGTATCACATCCTAAAACCCTCATTTCTAATGCCTAATGATTTCCTCTATAGGACAGATGTGTGAGAAAGCAAATATACACACTCTCCAGAAACGTGTCCACGTGGCAGACAGACTAGTGTGCTATTTCCTGCCAGAACGACTTAGTCTAGGCCCTTATGCCTTAGGGCCAATGTTCTTCTGAGAGCTTTTTTTTTTTTTTTTGCTTTTCAGGGCGTCACCCGCAGCATATGGAGGTTCCCAGGCTAGGGGTCCAATAGGAGCTGCAGCTGCCGGCCTTCGCCACAGCCACAGCAACACAGGATCCTTAACCCACTGAGCAAGGCCAGGGATGGAACTCTCATCCTCATGGATGCTAGTGGATTCATTTCTGCTGCACCACAACGGGAACTGCCCTTCTGAGAGTTTATACAGTTACACTTTTAGAGATATCAGAGGAAGTGAGGTAAAGGAGGTGACGTGTACCCTTAGCGCTCTCAGTCCGTCACCTGACAGCTGGCCGTATAACCTACACCAACAGTTACTGGACAGCTACCGTAGTTTTGAGAAAAAAGATCTTGATATTAATGGAATAGATGTCATGTCTACTGATCTCTTTGATTCAAAGAAAGTCCTGTGTACAGTGATAGAACATCTTCCCATGGAAAGTAATTCACAGTTTTTGGAGATATGATATCATAGATTGCCACAAGATTTATGGAGGTATAATATTTCCATTTAGCATTTGCATATGTTCCAGTAATGAGAGAGTTCGTTTCAATTCCAGTGCATAATGGTCTTGTATTATTATTATTTTTAATGGGTAGGCCCATGGCATATAGAAGTTTCCAGGGCAGGGACTGAGTCTGCTTCACAGCTGTGACCTACGCCACAGCGGTGGCAATGCCAGATCCTTAACCCACTGTGCTGGGCCAGGGATTGAACTTGTACCTCCACAGCGACCAGAGCCACTGCAGTCAGATTCTTAACCACCGGCACCGCAGCAGGAACTCCTATAACTTTCTTTTTTTTTTTTTTTTTTTTTTTTTGCCTTTTTGTCATTTTATGGCCGCGGGTTTATGGCCGCACCCGCGGCATGTGGAGGTTCCCAGG
>PVHT020003144.1:8019389-8034794 GCA_004024745.2 Catagonus wagneri | reverse complement strand
CGCCGCAGCCACAGCAACGCAGGATCCGAGCCGCGTCTGCAACCTACACCACAGCTCACGGCAACGCCGGATCGTTAACCCACTGAGCAAGGGCAGGGATCGAACCCGCAACCTCATGGTTCCTAGTCGGATTCGTTAACCACTGCGCCACGACGGGAACTCCCCCTATAACTTTCTTGAAGCACCACTTATATTTGTTTTAAGAGAGGGCCCCCAAAAGCTGAAACTGGACAATGATATCCCGAATTGCACCAGCACAATTTAATACCATTACATTTAAAACATTTACACAGACAGTTGCCAATCTACTTATTTTAAGCGCAATTTATATAATATTTTGACGGACAAAAATATATGTTTAGAACTATTATATGTATCTGCCTGTTCAGTAGCAAACTTAAATTATATATTATACCATAGTAAATTTTCTTGAAGGCTAAAAGGAACAAGTCACGACTTAAGTTTAAAATAAAATGCTAGTTCATTATTATTTCCAAATAAAAAGGCTAGGAGCGATCACATTAGATTCACTTATTTCAAGCTTACATTCATTTGCTAGTCACATAAAATTCATTACTTGAATGAATGAGTACGGCAAGGAAGCTGGATTTTTAACAATGAGTTTATGAAAGCCTGTTGCTGACATTTCAGTCTAGCTACAAGCTTGGTATTTTGAAAAGTACATGTGAAAAGAAACATTAAAATGACACAAAACGTGTTACAGTTGTTGTAAAAGTATGAAAAGAAAATACGGATTTTATTCTGGTGCTTTATCCACAGGTATTGCTCCCAAAAGTCAACATCGCCAGTGTCTGAGATGCTTCTCTTTTATTTTCACTGAGAAGAGGTTTGTGAAAATTGTGTCCACAAAGGAAAGAAAGAGGAAGTCAAAGCTGTGTGCGTTCCCCATGGGGTCAAGACAGAGCGACTGATAAAGCATCACATTCTGTGTTTCACAGCTTTGTTCCTTCCGTGGAAATTGGGGGATTCATGTGAAAATGTGTCTAAACAAAGACCCTGTGAGCATCGCTTCATTTCTTTTGATCCTCAACTTGTTTGGTCCTTAAAAAAAATCATCTTGCTAATAACCATTTACTGGCGTATTTTACCCTAAAAACAGAACATTATTTATTAGCTTTAACTTTCCTAGTTTTTAATATTTTGGACAAGGTAAACCTTTTTTCCACCTTTATTTTACTATTACAAAATGAATGGGATGGAAGAAATTTTCACTATGAGTATTTTTTTTTGAAGTTTTATTGGAGAATGGTTGACTTACAGTGTTATTTTCAGGTGCATAGCAACGTGAATCGTGTGTATATATATATACGTATATATGTATATATATATATATATGTATGTATGTATATATATATATACACACACACACATACAAAGACATATATGTACACATATCCATTCTTTTTTGGATTCTTGTCCCATACGGGCCATCACGGAGTACTGAGCAGACTCCTCCGTGCTCTGGGTGGGTGTTCGTCGCTTACCGATTGTGTACACCGTTGGTGGGAGTGTAAATTGGTGCAACGCTATATGGAGAACGGGATGGACGTGCCTTAAAAAACTAAAGACTTTTTTTTTCCGCTGGACTTAAATATGGTCATTTGGACAGCCGCTGCCCAACATAGATTCCTGCTTCACTCTGGTATGATGTGGGCGATGGGTTTTCCATGGAAGCGTGTGCCTAAAAAGGTTGAAACAAAACCTTCTGGTGATGGAGCGGGTGAAATTAATTATGCAGGTAGAGTGCTGGACAGATGGCACATCTGAAGTGTCATGTATCTGCAGTTCTCAGCAGTTGATCAGCTTTACCTGTCAGCTCTTTCCTCCTCTGTGGTTTTTGAAGAAAGGAGTTTCTTGCCCTTAGTTCTTCTCTCAATCCGTGTCTGAGAGTCTTGGGAATCTCCACACTTAATGGTTCCTAAGATTCCTTTCCAAATATTCCGTAGGGTACTAGGCGTAGATTAGATTCTGAGCAAATAGACCAGTAAAAAAAAATTCTCTCCATGTAGGCGACAGATGATGTTTTGCAAAGATTCTGAATGCAATGTCACATTTGCCATCAAGTCTGGATAGAGCTTTAACAATATGGGTCACTACAACATGCAAAATTATTGAATTTCATATTTTAAAAATTACCCTGTGAATTTAATTCGTGTTTAATAACAAAGGAGATTATTTAATTTTTTAAAGACAATTACAATGAAAAAAAAAGAATTCTAGCTTCCCAAACACAATCTTTACTTGATGTCAAACACTGAACTAACCTCACTTTGTCTACGAATCCCAAAAAAGAAATCTTTTTTGGTGGGAAAAAAAGTGCTTTAGTTTGAATAATTCAGACTGCCTTTGTGGGATCAAATTTTTCAGATGATCCTTTTACTCTGGTTTTGTTGACACAGCTCCAGTTATTTCTATAATGTGACTGATGAGAGAGCATTTCAAATTCTAAGATGGATACAAACGGTTACACACACACATATGTACATAAATATATATATGTAATATATATTTATGTAAACACATACATAAATATAAATATTTAACTCCAGAAAAGGAGCAACATAATATTTAATGACCAACCTCATGAAAGTTATGTAGACACCAAATGTTCAAGTTGATGGCTTCTTCCCTTTAGGACTTACTTTTACTTTCTGCTTTCTTCTGCATCTTGAAGTTCACTCTATACCGTCTGTTGTGGTGGTTCGTCCCGTATGACTGGCTTTTGCAAAAAAAGTGCCACAGAGCAGCTCTCCTGACACTAAACATCCTCATTAGTGAACATCCAAAATTGAGTGGTTTTGTTTTTCTAGTTTTACGACCATGGGGATGGGGGGATGGTTTGTCTTTGACTAACCTTAATTGGTGTGTAGCCTCACCTTATAAATGGCTCCATTTCAATTCCGGGACTCATTTGGCTAGTGAGTCAAGAGATTACTTCTTTTCTCATGAAGCAGGAACTTTACACACTTCAACTGAAGGTGAAGCCGACCGCTGCTCCTGTCACTTTCTGCTCGCCGGCCGTTTCGATTTATTGCTGCGAGGCTGCGTAAGGAGCATGCCTTCCTCACTGCAGGCACTTTCCCCAATGCATACGGTAGTGGCAGACACACTCAGAGCAACCAGGTTCCTCTGCTTAGATTACTCGACCTTCCTATCCCCTTGCGTGTCAAGAAATGCTGCTACACAACGTTCTTTGGGTTTGCTCCTCCCGCGCTCAGAACAATACACCTGCAACTACTACAAGAAAACACAAAATGCATATTCAGCAAAGGGTGCTAGTCGGGACTATGAAAGAAGGAATCACTCCTCACATCAAGAAAATGTGCTGATTAATTCACTGCCCCATTGGCTGGACGGACGGTGACTTATTCTCATAACCGCGGCGTGAGAAATGTTACCAGTGGTGCATTTGCAAACGAGGTTGGGATGGAATCCAGACTCCTTGACTCCTTGGCGGCTGCTTCCTCTTTCCAAAATAAAGAAGGAGGCTCCGTTTGTCTCTGTTCTTTGCGTGGGGCTTTCTTCATGTTTGAATACTGAGCGCGACTACCCGGCATGAAAACGCCGATGAGGATGAGAAGCGTCCATGGGGGAGAGCGCGGCTGCTCCAGGGCTGCTTCCTTCCGGCTCGCCTTGCATTGTGCAACTGTGCTACGACCTGGGCTCTTGTCCTCCTGGACACTATTTTTTTTTTAATATATTTTTTTATATGCGGCAAACCACCGTTCTAGGACTAGCCTGCTTAGAGTGCTCTGTGTGAGAAAGCAGCGTTTTACGCGGATGGGGTTATTACAAATTATCGTCCGTCCCAGAACCTTCTGGGCTGGAATCTATGTTGAGGAAGGCCTCCTGGTTGGTGAAGGTTGAGCTGAGAGTTAGGCTCTGCCGAGGCTTCACAGGTGCAAGTTCGTCTAACTTAATGTTTTCATTTTTGACCAGAATGGTCTTGTCCATGTTTTCTTTGCTGTGTCTTGCAACGACGGCATCAAACATATCTAATTTTGGTGGCAAGGTTCCACTCTCAAAGAGGTACTTGGCTACATACGAGATGCAAATGTTGGATAAGAAGGACGTGAGCATGGCAAGGGTTTTGAATGGGAACCTCTGATTATATATACCGTTTTTTTCGATGTAATACCCGGGGTAAAAGATCAGAGGCTGCAGGTTCAGGTACGGCTCTCCGCCCGTCACTCTCAGGAAGAGGCCAGAGATGTAACCTGCCACGGCCCCGTACGTGTTGGTCCCCTTGATGAAGAGCACGCAGAGCAGCTGCGGGAAGATGACGATGTAGACCAGGTCGGAGCTGAGGTACCAGAGCCCGTACACGGTCTTGGTCAGCAAGGCCATGGCTGTCGCTGACGCGCCGAACACGAACACGGTGACCCGCATGACCCAGACGATCTCCCTGTCGGAAGCCTGCAAGAAACCGCCATCGAGTCAGTTTTTTTCTAGGTGGGCTGAGCGTGAGATGTCTTCCTGCGCTTTAAAGCTGCTCTAAACAGTCCACGGAATACTACGCAGCCATAAAAAGAACGAAATCATGCCATCTGCAGCAACACGGATGGACCTTGCGATTATTATACTAAGTGAAGTGAGACAGACAGAGAAAAACAAATACCGTAAGAGATCACTTATATGGGGAATCTAATTTATTTTATTTTATTTTTTGTCCTTTTAGGGCTGCACCTGCGGCATGTGGAAGTTCCCAGGCTAGGGGTCAAATCGGAACTGCAGCTGCAGGCCTACACCACAGCCACAGCAACGCCAGATCCAAGCTGCATCTGAGACCTACAGCCCAGCTCATGGAAACACCGGATCCTTAACCCACTGAGTGAGGCCAGGGATTGAACCCACATCCTCAAGGAGACTACATTGGGTTCTTAACCGGCTGAGCCACAACGAGAACTCCAGCGACAGTTTTTAATGTGGCCGTGAGGAGGCATGGCCCATCTGACGTCCTCTCCCTATGCAGGATAACCACCTTAAGAAATGCGTGGGACCATTCTGTTAACTACGCCTAGAGAATGGCAAGTCTGAGCCAAGGAAGAAGGGGAAGTGGGCTACGGGTCCCCGGTGTGCGCCACCGTGCTGCTCCACGTCCCCCGATTCAATCAGGAAAATCAGGAGTTCCCTTCGTGGCTCAGTGGTTAACGAATCCGACTAAGAACCATGAGGTTGCGGGTTCGATCCCTGACCTTGCTCAGTGGGTTAAGGATCTGGCGTTGCCGTGAGCTGTGGTGTAGGTCGCAGACGCGGCTCGGATCCCGCGTTGCTGTGGCTGGGGTGAAGGCCGGCAGCTACAGCTCCTGTTAGACCCCTAGCCTGGGAACCTCCATATGCCGCGGGTGCGGCTCTACATAAAGGCAAAAAGACAAAAAAAAAAAAATCAGGAAAACCACCAGAGAGGCTATTTCCTGACAAAGGTGGACTCAGGGTTCAAGTGAAAAACAGGACAGTTGTGACACCAACACCAATGACATAATTACTCAACGTGTGCCGCCCCCCCGCCAGGGTCCTTGAGTCGCTTATCGTTATTTAGTTGAACTCACTGTTTTCTGAAAAGTTGCTTAAATTATTGCAGTTTGAGTGCACTTCCCGGGAAACAGTCATATTGATGAGTGCCCTTCAGCATCAGTACTGGATGATAACGTGCATTAAAAACCTTCACAGGCAGCATAAAGTGCATCGCCCTTTAACCCTGTGTGCTGAATCAAAGTAGGGTCGGGCTTTCATGCCAAAGAGTGACAAGTAGAGACCAACACCTACACAGGAAATTCGAGGACAAGACCGCCACCACCAACCACGTTCCCTTTGAAAGGCTATTCTTACGTTTTGTCTGAACGAGAGCTGGTAGATGTTTCTAGCAAACATAGAACTCGCTGACAAGATGGAAGAGTCCACCGACGACATGACGGCAGCAGAGACAGCTCCGAGACCGAAGTACGACACGTATACGGGACAGAGGTACTTCAGGACAATGGGCAGGATCATGTCCGCCTGTTGATTGTCCTTGGGGCTGTCAGGCTTGTAGGCGGTCTGGTTCCAGTCTGTCAACAAGACACAAGAAACACAACCAAGGAGCCCCACACCCATCCGTCGGGCCTGTCCTGTGTGCCAGGTGGCTTTCAAAATAAACTCAGAACGCATGGATTCGTCTCAGCGGAGGGGAATCCGATTAGTCTAAACTGGGTTTGGTAGTCTAATTACCATGTACTGGTCCAGTGAAATTGTCTCACATATTCTGACTTCTCTTTTTAAAGGTCGCACCCAAGGCGTACGGAGGTTCCCAGGCTAGGGGTCGAATCGGAGCTACAGCTGCCGGCCTACGCCCCAGCCACAGCAACGTAGGACCTGAGCCGCGTCTGCGACCTACACCACAGTCACGGCAACGCCAGATCCTTAACCCACTGAGCGAGACCAGGGATCGAACCCGCATCCTCATGGAGGCTAGTCAGGTTCGTTACCGCAGAGCCGCAAAGGGAACTCCTCATACGTTCTGGCTTCTGATGAGCTCCGGTTATGTTTAGATTTATCGTCAAGCCCTGCACAGAATAGGGTGGCATGTGATCGTTTCATATGTATATTTCTCTTCTGCGATGGCAGCAGCACACTGGGCAGAATGGTAGGAAACAGCGATCTTGGGCTGGGGCATGGAGTGACACCCCAGCCACGGGGAGCAGTGAGAAGACCCTTAGGCTTCACCCTTAGTCGTCAGTTACACACACGCTAGAGGATCAGGACAGCAGAGGGGCTGTTCTCGCCCGCCCTCTTCCTGGATAAAGGCCCCTTATTGGAGCTGCCTCCACATTATCTTCCTCTCAAGTGAATTCCTTCTTGCATCGAATTCCACTCACTGGAAATAGGCGTGAAGGACGATTCACCCAGGACAGCACCTTTTTTATTCAATAAAAAGTGGAAGTAGGAGGCCGACATTTTCAGGAGGTTTTTGGACTCGGTGATAAAAGGACTTGAAGCATAAGGTTATCTTTGAATATCGTATCTTTTTTTCTTGTTCCATTATGCTAGCACGTGCTGAAGAAGACAATGGAAGCTTTAACTGCTCTTTAGCATAGCTCTTTTTTTACTTGCTGGACTTTAATGTTATGATTATAGGAATAAATAGTGGTTTCCTTTGGCTATCGCCATTTTTTTTCTCTTTTATTTTTTTTTTAATTTTTTAAATTTATTTCTGTCTTTTTAGGGCTGCACTCGTGGCATATGGAGGTTCCCAGGCTAGGGGTCCAATCAGAGCTACAGCTGCTGGCCTACGCCACAGTTTATGGCAACACCGGATCCTTAACCCACTGAGCGAGGCCAGGGATCGAACTCGCATACTCTTGGATGCTAGTCAGATTCGTTTCTGCTGAGCCACAACCGGAACTCCCTCCCCCATCTTCTATTACAGTTGTTCAAAGCAATTGTATGAGGCCAATTTTACAGTATTAACTGGGATGTTATGGTACCGGAAATAGCAACCTAGAGTGTGTGTCTAACATAAGAAAAAAATAGCCTTTAATTACTTAGTCTGTTTTCCTACAACACACACACACACACACACACACACACACACACGGCCAGACCTATTTTCGGATTATGATGTAAATGCTATTTTTTATTCCAAGGCACACAGTCACCTTTGTCAGCTACCTTCTTGAGTATTTATTCACATCATGGATGAAACATGGACTGGAGAATGTACACTGTGAACCACGACTGTGATCTTAAAAATTAAATAATCCAGGAAGCATCTCTATCCATTAAAAGTCCAAGGAACCAGGCGAGCATTACCCTGGGTCGTTTTTATAAAACACAGCAGTGTGAAAGGTCAACTTCCTTAACCTGCTTTGATCGCCTCTGCCTAGAGGACTGCTCTGATTTGGGGTGAAGGTGATGTACTTTCATGACATGCTCCTGAAAGCTGTCTATCACAGGAGCGTGAGGGTCAGGAGTAATTAACAATGAATCAAATTAAACCATTAACTGTGGGGGGCGGTTACGCAGGACAGTGGGGGAGGGGCAGCGGGGTGGTGACTGGTCACTTGGGTGAAGCCTGAGTGGGTCATTTAAGCAGAAGAGGGTTACCTGTCGATGCTCCAATGGCCCCGATGAGTACGGGTGGCAGGGCCATCACCATGCACCCGAAAGCCGCCAGGAAGGACAGCACTTGGGCGTAGGTGGCTGAGGATGAAGACAGGACCCTCTGGAAGTAGGCTTGCCATGGGATTCCTCCCAGCATCTGTGTGGAACCAGGAGACTCGGGATGAATTGGAGGCAAATAGCATCTATTAGGTATTTTTAAAACGAGATTTTTTTTTTTTTACAATCACATTCTGAATAGCCATAGGAGCCTCTCTGAAGAATAGAAAAGAATCCTGCATGCTGCTCGTCTCCACTGCTGTCATCAAGTCGGTCGTTCTAGTGTCAGTTATGGGGTATTTCTCAAGTTCTCTTCCTTCACCTTTAGGTAGCACGGTGCTTTCTTATTTACCGACTTTGAGCTACATCGCAACAGCCCAGGAACCTTCAGTGTGTGCTCACCTGTAGGGTCCGGCAAAATCGTTTCCAAAGAATAATTAAGATGATTCTGAAACCATGAACTTGTGGGGTTTTTGTGGTATTGTAGGGCTGGTCTGCACCCGCGGCATGTGGAGGCTCCCAGGCTAGGGGTCGAATTAGAGCTGTAGCCGCCGGCCTTCACCACAGCCACAGCAACGCCAGATCTGAGCCACGTCTGCGACCTACACCACAGTTCACGGCAGCGCTGGATCCTTAACCCACTGAGCGAGGTCAGGGATCCAACCTGCGTCCTCATGGATATTAGTCGAGTTCATTACCACTAAGTCATGATGGGAACTCCTGGAACCACGAAGTTTAACTGGAGTCCAGACAGCCCAATAGATGTTTCTGGATTCCCACCATGTGCCAGACAATGGCATGGTTGTCAGAGCCCAAACATGAGGAGAAATGCTGCCCGCTCTTGAGATCACCGTCCACTGAGAGAGTCAGTGCACTGTGGCATTTGCCAGAGGACTCAACACAGTACAGGGCATCAAGAAAATGCTACACTTTCTCTCTATACTCATTTTACCTTGTACTCACATGTTATATTATTTTCTTAAATGATTCACACAGTGTGCTGGGCTGGTACATCCAAGCAGCTCATAATTCCTTATCCCTGCGTTGGGGGTGCGCTTAACAGTCCTATTGAGGATACGCAAAAATAAAGTTTGCAGACATGCAACTACAGTGTGATTTGTTGATGCTGTCACATACGTGACACCAATAAGAGAGAATTAGTCACTGGGGGGCAACAGAGGGAGGTGGAAAGGTGGAAGGGGGGGGGGCAGCAGGGTAACCAGGAAAGCCTACGGTGATGGCATCTGAGCCCGTCTGTAAGCATCAAGGTGGAGACGGAGAGAGAAGAGCGTTCTTGGGAAAGAATCCAACATGAAAAAGAAAAAAAAAAGGACAAAGAGGCAGCCACGAGACCATAATGCACGCGGTACAAGCAGAGGTCAGGGTGAGTGGAAGCAGAGAGAGAGTAACTATTCAGGGTATGAATGAGTGAACTGATGGAGTGAAGTTGCTTCTTTGATGGTTTGTCTCAGGGGCTCTAAATTCTGGGGTGTCGGTCTTGCTCATCACCGTCACACTTGTGCCAATCGAATGTCTCACATACTGATTCCAGAACAACTTCCTTTTTATAAAAGCCACACATGCTCAAAAGTTTAAAAAAAAAAAGGTGAAAGAAGAAATTATAAAATTCATAATCCCATGCCTCAAATCTCTACGCTTCCAAAACTTTTCCTATGGTTTTGCAGCCTGTTAAATCTTCCATGTCAATGCATATTCATCAATAATGTTAATGACTGCATGAATTGATACATCATAACTTGCATCGTGATGTCTCCGGACAGTTCGGCTATCCAGATTTGGAAGTAAGACAAGATCCGGTGTCCAGTGATGAACAGAGTCTCCGACAGAAAGGTGGAAAGTGGGCATGAGATATGGGTGGGCTGCCTGCAGGGAGACCAGTGAGGGACCATCACGACAGGCCAGGGGATGGATCAGCTTCATCTCATGTAATATGGGACAGTGGGAGGTTCAAGACGGACCTGAGGGTACTTTGACAAGTCAGTTCCACGGCCACTGGAAGAGCAGTGACCAATAGCGAAAGGTTTCAAGGCTTATGTCTACAGTGTTATTTATTCAGGTTAGAGCAGAAAATCAAAGAAAAGGCGGGAGGCTGGAGCAATGAGACTTCAGGCGAGTTTTACTGACCAACAGGCTGGCCAGGAGCACTCAGGATCCCCGCTGCTTAGGGAGCAGCTGGTTCTACAGGAAAGGGGATAGTTTCTATTTTTAGCACCGGTTTGTCCTTGGGCTAAGTCAGTATTCAAGGGTTGGGGGAGGCAATCTCCTTATGAATGTGGGTGAAGGGGTCGGGGGTGGAAGGAAGGTGACAAGGAGCAGCCCACGAGGAATGACTAGTTAGCTGGTCTCCCAGGAAGCTCGTCGCTGAGGGAGGGATCAGCCTTCTAGACTCAGGAGTCTGATTAGCGTTTTGGTGGCGCCTAGCAAGTCACGTCCGATTCCCCACCTAAGACGTTCTCCCACATCTATCATTTCATTTCAGCTTGCCTTTCAATTTGAAGAATCCCCGAGACTTGGTCACAGAGTTTTTTTTGAGATGGACACTTTAGCAAGCATGGGATAGAAAGCCTTATCTTGAGGATGAGTGAATTTGAGGACTAAAGCGTGGTGTAGGAGAAAGGTCTTGGGGTCTTGGTTCTCTATTGCGATCTGTCACTGCATCAATGGTGTGACCAATAAGCAACATGTTGCCTAGCTTTTTTTTTTTGGTCACACCCATGGAATGCAGAAGTTCCTGGCTCAGGGATTGAACCTGTGCCCCAGCAGTAACCAGAGCCACAGCAGTGACAATGCTGGATCCCTAACCTGCTGAGGCACCAGGGCCCCAGCCCTCACCTCACTTTTCTAAGTCTGATCGTCTCCCCCATATAACCATGAAAATACCTGCCAGGAAGGTAAAATTACACACACATAAAATACGAATCCCCTTTTCCATTCAATTCATAATCTCGTAATCATAACCCAGAAAAATTTCAGAACAATATATTTCCTAACAATCTTTGGGGAAAAGAGCGCCCCCTCCCCACACCGAAAACTTAGCTTGCACATCTTCCTACCTTCTTGCCAGGAAATTCTTACCTGGGCAGACACACCTACTTCTAGTGTTCCAATGTGGCAAAGTGCCACAAACACAAAGTGAAGTCACAAAATATTGTGACTCTTCTAAAAAGAAAACCGATATAAACCATTTCCCCTTAATTGTGATACAAATTAATCTAGGGCTTACCTTAAAATCAAATATATTATTTGATTTTTAATTTTTTTTGCTTTTTAGGGCCGCACCTGCAGCATGTGGAGGTTCCCAGGCTAGGGGTCTAACAGGAGCTGTAGCCGCCGGCCTTCACCACAGCCACAGCAATGCGGGATCCGAGCTGCGTCTGCGACCTACACCACAGCTCACGGCAACGCCGGATCCTTAACCCACTGAGCAAGGCCAGGGATCGAACCCGCAACCTCATGGTTCCTAGTCGGATTCATTAACCACTGCGCCACGACGGGAGCTCCAAAATATATTATTTTTTTTAAAAAACTATATAACCCCTCTAACTAGCAAAATCCCCAAATCACAAAATCTGGTAGGTTCTTTTGCTCCTCCTAACCCAGGCTGTGATCTGCCTTGACTTCTTCTGTGCCCACTGCTCAAGGCCAACACCTTCACCCCAAGGTCTGCGTGTTCCCGGCTACCTGGCCTCCTGGCCTTCTTTCTTGGCATCCATCCTAGGTGACACCTCCCTTCCCACGTACTTCTTGCCCTTGGGGCCTTATGACACTGCCAACCCCCTTGCTTGGCAGTTAGAGACTGAACGAGTTACTCATTTCAGACGAAGCTGACTTCTGGCGCCTTCACCCAAGATCCAAGATGGTGTGGCTCTCAGACTGGGGACGGTACCTGGCGGCACTGACAGCACAACAGAAGTGTGGACACACCATGCGTAACCCTTGGACGTGAGCCTTGACACTTGTCAGCTCTCATAGTCAGTGGTTCCACCCTTCCTCCAACAGAAAGCAGTCAGCCCAGAAGGGGCCAGGGGCCAGCAGGTGAAACGGGCGCTAACGTGGTGGAGGTGCGCTGGATCTGGGGACAGGTAAGACTGCGTTCCTCGGTAAGGGTGTCACTTACCAACAACAGGAAGCTGTCAAGCCACGTGTAGACTTCAAAGGACTCAATGGTCCCCAGCCAAGGCTTCTGGTACTTGGTGTGCAGGGCCGTGAACCCGATGTCGGCGACCGCAGAGTTAGAGAGCGCGAAGGGGACACTGATCCACTGCAAGCAGAGCGCAGGGGAGCGTTAGGCTCTGACCGTCTAGGACCTGCGAGGATGGCCTCCCGCTTATCCCTGTTTCCTCGGCCTCTGCTCAGCTCAGTCATTCCTCTCGTTCAGGGAAGGACCTGGACGCCTGCTCTCCGTGGACACCGTGACCCGGGGATTTAGAAAAGTTAAAGTAACGTGTTCTCAGCCTCTGTGCATAATTATACCTCATGGTATCAACGACGACAGAGCAACTGCCAGAAACCTTCAGGAAGAAAACGTTGAATTTGAGAACTTCACATATCTGTACACATAAACTTTTGGTGCTTTCTTTGAATTAGAGGGAGCTATCGATGCCTTTAAAGCGACGAGGAAAGATCTAATTGAGAAACTGGAGGGTAAAATGAAACTTGGAGGGTGAGTCTAGTATCGATGAGGAGAAGGCGGAGGTGAGGGGAGAGCGGGTGTGGGTGGAGGGAGGTGTGGCAGAGTGCAGGGGCCACTAGGTGTGTGCGTGTGTGTGCACACGTGCGTGCATGCATGCCTGTGTGTGTGTGAACGCGCACCTGCTGCGTGACAGGGCCGGCCGGCCTGGGGTGACGCTGGGAAATAGAAGAGAGAAAGATGGGTGTGTGGGGAGAGCCTTGATCGGCCAGCTACGGGGTGTGGATTTCGTTCTGTAGGCAACTGGAAGCTAGAGGAATTTCTTCTGAGTTTTAAAAAGATTTGTAGCAGGATATCTAGCCTATCTAATTCTTCCATCGTAGAGGTAAACAGTGCATTTAGAAGAAGGGAGGGAGGGTCAGGAGGTCAGAAAGAGCAGGAGGTAGCCTGGGAATTCCGTCCAAGGCCTGAGATCGAGCGACGGTATTGGTACCAAATGGATTAACAGCCCTTGATTAAAACGTGAAGAGCAAGGTCAGAGGGAAACATCCCAGGTGACCTTGGGCTGACAGCTGTGCGGCTCCAAGGATGATGACAAAAAATCAACAGAATTAGAGAATCTGAGAAGAGGATTAATTTTGTATCTATGCAAAGCAAGTCGAAGTCTGCGAAACGAAGCATGTTGGCCTTTCATTCCTAAGACAAACAGTGCCTTAACTAGTCACCAGCAGGACTGACTCCCTATCACTTTGCTCATATTTTGTAGCAGAAACTGCTCTGAGATCCTTCCCTACGCAGATCTGCCACCTTTACGCCAGCACACGAGATTTGTGCGCCTGCATGTTTTCAGTTCCGGTTTCAGCGAAGCCATGAGAATTTTCATCATTGATAAACAGATGTGTTCCCTGAGGTTGTGTTTCTTAGAATACAAGTGCATCAGTTACTAGAGCTGTCACTGCCAAACTAACCCTGCCTTCGATGTCCTGGACAGAGATTTATTTCTGGAAGTTCACAATGATGCTAAAGAAAATTTCAGAATTTAAGTCCTGTCTGCTGCTTTTGATAATTTAAAAATAAAAAAATGGGGAGTCTGTGCCCAAATTAAATATATCTTGAGTTAAAGTATGAGTGAATGAAATTCCATGACTGGTAAGTAAAATATCTGGGATAACAGGAAAAAATATTATAATCATTGCTAGATTATGTAAAGTTATGGCTAAACCATAATTCCAATGGGAGTCGGTTCTTTTAAAATGTCCTCCTGTATATTATTACAGGTTATTACAGTAAAAAAAAAAAATCAAAGCAGCAGAAACAGGTGTGAGGGTCACTCACTTTTCATTTCTAAATGTCTAGTGTAAACACTAGTGGAAAGCTTTCCATCATGAGCAAAATACAGACCAATGAGGAGAATAAAGGGTGTTTGATCATCCTTGGGAAAATGAGCCGTGATCTGCAGGCTTAGCTTGCGCTGAAAGTGACCTTTGAACCAGGACATCACCTGACAGGGTACACAACTGAGACAAGGTGCCTGCAAGAACACATTAGAGCCCCTGCTGTGTGGACAATTTCCCTCATATCTCCTTTGATAGAGCTCAGGGGTTGGATATTATTACATGTATAATTATAACCTTCACTTTATGTTTTTGGTCTTTTTAGGGCTGCACTTGCAGCACATGGAGGTTCCCAGACTAGGGGTCGAATAGGAGCTGCAGCTGCCAGCCTACACCACAGCCACAGCAACATCAGATCTGAGCCACGTCTGCAACCTACACCACAGCTCACGGCAATGCCGGATCCTTAGCCCACTGAGCAAGGCCAGGGATCGAACCCACGTCCTCATGGATGCTAGTCAGATTCATTTCCGCTGAGCCACGACGGGAACTCCAAATCTTCACAGTTTAAGATGTGAGTGTGTAAAGCCTCAACATTGACTAAAATGTGTTCATGACACATAAAATGTGTCTAATGTCATTCTAATAATTCTCATTTCATAACGATACGGAGCTTTTTATTTAATAAAACACACATACATTACCTAATTTAATTTCGAGCCTATAAGCAATATATAATAGATCTTTCTAGCGCCTTGAATAAGAAAGCCTTTTCGTTGTTTTTAGACCCAAAATAGTGATGATTAATATCGAAACCCCCATTTTTTCCAATGGAAAAATTTCTATGTCCCATGAGCAGTCTAATGGATTAACCAAAACTTAACATAAGGAAAGGTTAAGAGACTAGTACAGGTTAGACCAATAAGGTTCAAATTTTAACTCTGAGGGAAGAGTGCTGCCTTTGCCTTCAGCTTTCAACAAGGAGCACAAGGAATTTCCAGCAAATGCAGGCATGAAGGAAAGGATGCCCTGGACCTTACTAAGACTTAACCTAGGGCTCCTTTCTGTCAAGATCTCACAACCTGACTGGAGTTTTCGTCCAATTCATTCAAAGAGAAATGAAAATTTTCAAATAGCATATGGCTTACTGTGTATTATTCATGACGGGAAAATAGCATTTCCATTAATTTTTGCTGAGTTAATATAAAACATCATGTTGCCTTATTCCAAAGGAAGGGAAGAAGGAAGGAAGGAGGCACGGAG
>PVHT020003144.1:7851215-8003913 GCA_004024745.2 Catagonus wagneri | reverse complement strand
GCCTCCCCGCCCGGGGCCTCGGGGTGGAAGCTGGTTCTGGCTCTCCTGCGGTGGGTTCTCTGAAGGAAACGGTTCAGGAAGGTTTCGAGAGTCGTTTTAAAATTCATACCGTTTCCACTTTAGAGTGGGATCAAAATGAAGGACTCTAGAAAGCGTCCTAAACAACAAAGACGATAAACCAAAGGAGGTGGAGCCAACCAGGCTGCTTGCCCACCAAAGCACCTTATTCCAACATTGCAGAATTTTGCTGAGGAAGTTTTACATCTCCATGTATCCCCAGGTGTCTATATCTGATGCCTAGACTCTGTATGCACCGGTGCAGTTTACATATCCATAGCCTATTTACATCTAGCTATATTCAGACATCATAGACCTAGATATGTGTGTGTATTTCTGTGGGTGTGGGGTGGGGGTAGAGAAGCAGCCCAGCCACAGCCCACAGCCCCTCTGACAACTATCACTCCCTCCAGATCCACGTTCCACCAGCCCCGTCAGGGAATTAAACAGTGAAATAAGAAAAGCTAAAAAACTGGTAGAATAAGTGAGAGCGTTTCTTAACTACTGTCCACCTCTCTCCACACAAAAGTCCAGAGCATCTCCGGGTTTCTTAGACTGGCATCGGAAATGAACTTGCAAATCCCTGTCACTACACCTTTTCTTTGTTCTCTATATAAACAATGACAGCATCCAACCATCATCTTGAATGCGATAAAGCTTCAGCTAAGACAGGGAAGCAGGGCCAGCACGCAGCTTTCTTGTCTGGCTTGTATGATGAGCTCACAGCTTTATTGGAAAAGGATTGCATAGCCTTGTACTCTCACTCCAGTTTAAATGGAAGGTTATGCATTTAAGCGATTTTACGGAACCGGTAGAGTGGAAACAGAGATGAAATTTCATAGTGCTTTTAACACTTGCATTCGTTCCTTCATTTTGTTTTTGACAGTTGCACCTGAATTTCTGCTTCTGGACTTTGGGCACAGGTTAATCTCGGTCTTTCCTCCTAGAATATATTTAAGGTGATGACGACAGAAGGCATGTGATCGTAGCAGGGCTCCCATGGGCGATGACGGTGAATGAAACAGCGTCCACCGCTAAGGTCAGGAGCTAGACGGACGAGGAGGCCGTCCTCGGAGACACATCATCCAGACTTTCGGTGTAAGCGTCGGGAAGACAGCCAGGACGCCGTGTTCTGTGGGACCCACCTAATCCACTTTACGAAGCCAGACTTGCCAGGCTCCAGATGCAGCGCCAGAGCTGGGTAGCGCAATGACCTTGAAGGTGGCCGAGCACATTCCGCCTTGGCAGAGGAGCTGTCCTTCCACGGCAAGGAGCAGCAGCCAAAGAGAACAACTGCTGATATATTGTGTCTGCTTCTGGGGAGACGTTGGCTCACTGGCCGAGCCCTCGGAGCCCCTGCGTCTGGTCTCACGATGACGCTGCTCGCGAATGAGTGCTGAGGGATGTGGCCTCCCTGACACCCGTCCCTCTTTGGTCTTCAACACGCTTCTCCTCCTTTGGGCTCCGAGAACACGTGATCGTGTCTGCAGGGAAGGAACCTCGTGTCAGTGGAAGATCCGTGGCTGCTTTGGTGGATAAAAGAAAGCCAAGTTTGCCTTTCCACATCATCCGTTTATTTAAGAGGCATTTCCCACTTGTCTTTTATGCTCCGCGCACTGTCCCAAGTACACAGAGACGTGCAGACAGTTACACAGTCCCTGCTCATATGCAGTTTAGCATTAGTGACAAGGAGAGGAAGGAGCCAAGCAAAGGCTCTTGTCCAGTGCGCTCGTAAATGCTGGGAAGGATGCATCATATCTGTGTTTTCGCGAGAGCACATCCTTAAATAGGATGCAGGGTTCTTCTTGGAGGACGGGAGCATTCATTCAGCGAGCTCACGGCGAGCAGCAACTACGCGCTCCCTATCGGACTCGCTCCCTATTGGACTTGTTTTTTTTTGTCTTTTTGCCTTTATGTAGAGCCGCACCCGCGGCATATGGAGGTTCCCAGGCTAGGGGTCTAACAGGAGCTGTAGCCGCCGGCCTTTGCCACAGCCACAGCAACGCAGGATCCGAGCTGCATCTGCAACCTTCACCACAGCTCACGGCAATGCCGGATCCTTAACCCACTGAGCAAGGCCAGGGATCGAACCCACAACCTCATGGTTCTTAGTCAGATTCGTTAACCACTGAGCCACGAAGGGAACTCCCCTATCGGACTTGTGATCGGCAGTGGCTGTATAGTTGAGTGACTGAAGGAGAAGAACCCTGTGCTTAATGGGCTGGCTGCCTGTGGCCTTGCTGCTCAGAGTGTGGTCCATGGAGCAACACCAGCAGCAGCATCTTTTCAACAACAGTGGTGATTTGAGGAGGATGTGGCTTGGCAAACACATACTGCTCGTGACTCAGATGTGAATGAAAACGCACAGTGAGATTTTTCAGGACCCGTTCTCCTTACAGCACTGGCCTTCATAGTGTCCTACTGTCGTCATTCAATTTTTGCTTGAATCCTTCCCCCTTTTTAGTTGATTACCTTCAGCTCCCATTGCGGTTTCGGCCTGTCATTTCCATTTTAGCCTGTCTGTGATTCTGGGATGATCAGAGTCATATGGGGCCTTAAAAATTTCAGATCCTAGGGCCTCAGAGCAAGAATTCCTGTTCAGGAAATCTTTAGTAAGAGTTAAAATCTTTTAATAGATTTTTTCTCTCTCCTTCCTTCCTTCCTTCTTGTAGTTTTAGGAGTTCCTGTTGTGGCTCAGGGGTAACAAACCCAACTAGTATCCACGAGGACACAAGTTCGATCCCTGGCCTCGCTCAATGGGTTAAGGATCCGGCGGCGTTGCCGCGAGCTCTGGTTTAGGTCGCAGATACCACTCGGATCCCGCTTTGCTGTGGCTGTGGCGGAACCGAGAGTTCCCGTTGCTCTGTGTCCTCACAGCTCTTGGTGTTGACAGCGTGCTGAAGTCTGGCCATTCTCCTAGGTGGGCGGTGGCATCACATGTTCATTTTCATGGGCATTTCCTTGACGGCATGAAGTACAGCATCATGTGTTTACCGATGAAGGCTGGGGCTGCTCCAGCGTTCCGCAGCAGTTCCTCAAACAGCTAGCGTGCCGGATACAAGTTCCTGCCTATTTCCTACCTAATGGCAAAGAAACTGATGCTCATAAGGTCAGGGTCCTACCCGATTTCATATGTTACAATAACCACATGATTGACTGAGGTCGGGATTCTGCTTCCTGAGCCATTTGTATCTAAATCTGTTTCTGCCTCTGCAGGTAGGTCTGGGAGGAGGAGTGGCGATCTGTCTCGTGGAGGGGCGTGTGGGGGGAGCAGCAGGTGCAGCCCGCCCCTTCTACCTCTGCCTGACACTCAGCCTCCCAAAGGGTTCTGGCAGCTTTTCAGAAACACCTGCTTCACTTTGGCCAGTTGTCAGAGGCAAATCCCTTTTCATCCTTTCAGGCTCAGCCCAGACATGGATCCAGGAGAACGTTCCCTGATCCTCGTGTGTCCATTCTGGGTAAGTGTCCGTCTTCCAGGCTGTTGCTGTGGCCAAAAAGGCAGTCTCTGTGCACTGGCACTAGTTAAGTCTCGGAGACAGAGTTTTTGAGAAGAGAAACAACAGCTTTATTGCTTTGACAGGCAAAGGAGGACCCAGGAGACTAACGCCTCAAAACCGTGTCCTGTCCTGAGAGGGGACAGCAAGGGGTTTTATAGGTTTAGCTCAGAAGACAGGGTTACTGATTAAGGTGTCTGTATTATTCTTCATCCATAGATCATTTCAAAGTCATCAAGGTCAGTGTCAGTGGGTCCAGTGACGGCTTCTGGTTGTCTTCGGGGTAATAAGGTTCCTTGAGCTTCTCTCCGGAATGAAGATTGCTTATAAGCGAGGGGTGTTAGGGGGTGTTTCAATTACAAAAGGAAATACTGGGTGCAGTAGAACTCTTAACTAGAGAGTAACCATGGATAAAAGAAAGCAATTAATCAAGGAAGAGATCACTTGTGAAAAGTCAGATGCTCGGTGCACTAGAACTCTAACTAGAAAGTAACCATCAGCAATAAGTGAGTGGGCCAAGGGCAGGACATAACATCATGGGGACCATTTTAACTAGCTTTTAGGTGTAATAATAGTTCCTCATCATTAACCCTTGAGTCAGCCTTTTGAGATCGAGGGTAGGCTAAAGAAAGGTCTTTTGCTTCAAAACACAAAGATTTAGGGTCTGATGCCTGGTTTCACTGTCCCAGCGCACCTCCTGCTGCGTAGCGACTGTGGACAGGTCACTTGTCTACTTCTCTCTTAGCCTCTGAACCCTGGGAAGGGAAGCGTCTCCGCGCTCAGCACTCCGCCTGGGCAACTTCTACTCAAAGACCTGGTTGACCTCAACTGCCTTGTTATTTTCCAGAAGGAAAAACTGAGACTTAAAGTAAATGAAGACCCGAGCATGCAGGAGTACACCTCCATGTCCTGACAGCAGCAATAACACGAAAATGAATCACTTGGATAGAAATCAATTACATTCACAGGCAATTGCCCAGCAAATGCCAAGTGTTGCCTTCCGTCCTTATGATAAATGACACATGATGACTAAATCCTCATACTTGTAAAACAAGAAGTTACTCAGGAATTGTGCACCTGTACGCCCTAGCCATGGCTGAAAGAAATGCAACAGAGTGTAGCAGTGAAGACAGTCTGTTTTAGGGTCACTGACTTCCCTCTGTCGGTGGTGCCAGTCACCGTGGACAACCGCTGCTGGAGTGCGGGGTGGCAGCAGACGATATTTTTCCTGCTGGTGGTTTTGCTAACATTTTATTATGAAAATATTCAAGCAAATATCAGCGTCAGAACATGTATCAAAGTAGCACCTGTAGAGCCACGGTTTAGAGTCTGAGTCATATTTTTAAAAATCTCATATCTGTTTGTCCATCTACTATCCACTCATCAATTCATCTTATATATTGAATATATTTCAAAGAAAATGGCCTAAGTACGTGTGTCCCTGAGCAAGCATATCATTAACCAGAGTTCAATAATTGTTTGTTTGCAATTTTTTTTTTTTAGGGCTACACCCGTAGCCTGTGGAAGTTCCCAGGCTAGGGGTCAAATCGGAGCTACAGCTGCCGGCCTACACCACAGCCACAGCAATGTTTTTTTTTTTTTCTCCTTATTAAAATGTACATGCAATGCAATGACATGCATGAAGCTAGAGAGTATTATTAGCTGAGTTCTGATAAATCTAAATACCGTTGTAACCCAAACCCTGACCAGGACATAAAATAGCACTTTTGCCCCCAGAAGGTCCCTTAAGTCCTCTTCTGAGTCAGTCCTTGCTACTGTTCCTCAAAGGCAAGTGATAATTCTGATTTTTCTTCTACTGTAGGTCAGTTTTGCCCATTTGAGAACCTTTAGTTGGAATCATACAGTATCACTTGCACTCAGCGTACCGTTTCTGAGATTCATCTGTGTTGCCGAGTAAATAAGGAATGTTTACCTTTTTTGCTCTCATTTCCATCGTGTGAAAGTACCGCAATTGATTATCTATGCTCCTATTGATAGGCACCTGAGGTGTGTCCAATTTTTAATTATTATGGACAGAGATGCTCCGACCAAGAATTCTTTCTTGGAGTTCCCTTTGTGGCTCAGCGGGTTAAGAATCTGACTGGTGTCTGGGAGGAAGTGGGTTTGATCCCTGGCCTTGCTCAGTGGGTGAAGGATCTGGCATTGCCTTGAGCTGTGGTGTAGACCTCAGATGAGGCTGGGATCTATAGTTGCTGTGGCTGTGGTATAGGCTGGCAGCTGTAGCTCCGATTTGACCCCTAGCCTGGGAACGTTCATATGCCATGGGTGCGACCCTAAAAAAAAAAAATTAAAAAGAGAATCCTTGTGGTCATAGGCTTTTATTTCTCCTGGTTAAATACCTAAAAGTGATATTTCTTGGTCACAGAAAATATATGTTTAGACTGTTTTTAAATGTCCATCTTTGCCCAAAATGTATGGTGCCATTTTACCCTCCTGCCAACGATGGCTAAGATTTGGCTTCACATCCTTGTCAGCCTTTGGTGTTATAAGTTCTGTATTAAAATAACTCTAATGTATTTTTTTCAGAGTCCCCATCAAGGTTCGGTGGTAACAAACTGGACTAGTATCCATGAGGATGCGGGTTCGATCCCTGGCCTCTCGCAGTGGTTAAAGATCCGGCCTTGCGAGAGCTGCGGTGTAGGTCACAGACGCGGTTCGGATCCCGTGTTGCTGTGGCTGTGGTGTAGGCCGGCGGCTGTAGCTCCATTCGACCGCTAGCCTGGGAACCTCCATAGGCTGCAGGTGCAGCCCTAAAAGAGGCTTGAAATAAAATAAAAATAAATAAATAAATAAAATAACGAACATATTTTTATTTTAACTTTGGCCTTTCCGGTTGTTCTGTAGAGATGTGTTACTGCAGGTGTAATTCTGATTTTCCTGGCGGCTGCTTGTAGTCACCACTTTCTCACGTGCCTAGTGATGAATATTATGTCTTCTTCTGTGAGGTGCGTGTTCAGTGCTTTTCCCATTTGCGACCGGCTCCTTTTTTATTATGTCTGCATTTATGTTTAAAAATAAGGATCAGAAGATTTCAATGTTTTCTATATCTATTTTCTTTTAAATAAGGATCGGAAGATTTCAATTTTGATCGCACTTTTTTTTTTTTTAGTTTTAGTTTTAGTTTCAGTCAGCTTTAGTTTAGTTTAGTCTTAGTCTTCTCTAAGACTTTGCTTATTCCAAGTCAAAAGATACTCTCCAATGTTTTGTCTGAAAAGTTGTGTAATTTTAACCTTTTACATTTGGCTCCATGATCTACACCTCAGATTAATTTTTGTATGTGGAATAAGGGAATTTTACATCATTCTTTAATTTTTTTTTTCTGCCCCACCCTCTCTCTTCTCCTCCTCTGTGTCTCCAGGTATGTATACAAGACCTTTCGAATGTGTCCCCTAGGTTCCTAAGGTGCTATTTACATTTTCATTCTTTTTTTTCTTAGTTTTTCTGATTGGCTGCTTTTCACTGATACTTCTTTAAGCTGGTTGACTTTTGTTTCTGTCCTTCCTGTTCAGTTGCTATCCTATCCAGTGCTTTTGAAAATTTATTTTGTGGGTGTGCAGTTTCTCTTTGTTCCTTTTAAACTCTTCTCTCTACAGTGTTTTTTATCTTTTCAGTCCGTGTGATGTCTTCCCTTTATGTAGTCAAGCGTAGTTAAAACAGATGCGCTAGTGATGTTGCATTTGGAGCGCACAAGCAACGAGATCGTGCTGGGTAGCACAGGGAGCTACATCTAGTCACTTGCGATGGAGGATAATGTGAGAAAAGGAATGTATATATATGTGTGTGTGTGACTGGGTCACTTTGCTGTACGGCAGAAATGGACAGAACATTGTAAATCAACTGTAATAGAAAAACTAAAAATCTTATTAAAAATAAAAAGAATATATTTATTAGTATTCTTGTCTGCTGATGGCAACGTCTGGGTCATCTAGCTCGGATTTCTTTCCTTTTATCTTTTCTGCTCGAAATTGGTCACATTTTTCTATTCCTTCATATGTTGAATAATTTGTAACTGGGACAATGTGAATAATATAGTTGGAGTGTGGCAGATTCTTCTAAATAATTTTGCCTTATTTATATAACTTTTCCGTATCCAAATATTGGTTTGATCCTTCTTTTTATTTATTTATTTATTTATTTATTTATTTATTTATTTATTTGCTTTTTAGGGCCACACCCACAACATATGGAAGTTCCCAGGCTAGGAGTCAAATCAGAACTATAGCTGCCAGCCACTACCACAGCCACAGCAATGTAAGATTGGAGCCATGTCTGCAACCTGCACCACAGCTTGTGGAAATACCAGATCCTATAACCCACTGAGCGAGGCCAGGGATCAAACCCGCACACTTGTGGATACTAGTCAGGTTCGTTTCTGCTGCACCACAGTGGGAACTCCTATTTTGTTCTTTGCTATGGCTGAGTAGTATTCCATTGTGTATAAGATTTTTCCTAGTCTTTATCTAAGGTCCCTTTCTGTCCAGGGTCCCTTTCAGGACACCCTATTACATAGAGTCACCTGCAAGGCTATGACAGTGTCTCAGACTTTCCCTCTTTTGGATGACCTCAACCGTGTAAAAGGCTGATTGACAGAATGTACCTCAGCTGGGCTTGTTGGGTGCTTTTCTAATGATCTGATTATGACTATGGGTTTGGGGGATGAAGGCACAGAAGTAAAATACCATTCTCATCCTATCAAGAATGCATGCTGTCAACATGACCTATCACTGCTGATGTTGACCTTGATGCCGTGGTCAAGGTACTGCTTGTCTTCACTGGAAAGCTACTCTTCCCTCCCCTCCCCCTTCCCACGCTATGTTCTCTGGAAGGAAGTTACCATATGCAGCCTACATTTCAGGGGTGGGGAGTTAAAGGTGGATAGCTACATAAATTACTGGGGATACTGGAACCGAGCAGGGCCCTGTGGGGTCCTGGGCACAAAAGGCTTTCTGTGTCCCCTGTTTCTTGCCCATAGGGAAGGTCAGCCTCCGTGACCTTCCCCGAGTTCCAAAGGGCAGGTGTTTAGTTACCAATCAGGGAAGGGAGGGGATGCAGGAAAAAGAGAGGCACAGTCAAGAAAGAGTAGTGGAGGGGTTTCCCATCATGACTCAGCAGTAGTGAGCCCGACTAGTATTCATGAGGACGTGGGTTTGATCCCTGGTGTCGCTCAGTATGTCGGGGATCCGGCGTTGCCATGAGCTGTGGTGTAGGTCACAGGTGTGGCTTGGATCCTGTGTTGCTGTGGCTGTGGTGTAGGCTGGCAGCTGCAGCTCCAGTTCCACCCCTAGCCTGGGAACTTCGTATGCTATGGGTGTGGCCCTAAAAAAGACAAAAAAGAAAAAAAATAGTGCAGCCTTAGGGCAGGGTCTTGGTTTTTCCCCAAGGAATACATAGAACAAGATCTTTGAGCTCTTCTGCAGAAATAAAATCCCCAACAGATGGAAGATGTTAAGTACTTAATGAAGCATTCGTCATTCCAGAAGGAAAATCACAGTAAGAAAGCCTTGAGGACCCAGGACCCATCCCAGGACCACCTAACAACAGCTTGGAAGAAGAATGCAAGCTTACAGCCCGATCCTTACCTGTGGCCTTAGTTTCCACTCCCAAAGTATAAGACCCCTTTCTGTTCTCTCCCAAAGGAGAGCACAGTCTTTAGGGCATCAGCCGGCTATTGCCGCCTTGCCTGGCAATGCAATAAAAGCAACTGCTTTCTCCTTCACCCAAACTCTGTCTCCATGTTTCTGTTCAGCACCTCAGCACCGGTGGACAGAGGCTGAGTTTCAGCAGCGATGAATCATATGTTTGGGAATGGAAGTGAAAAAATGGTAAACATTTATAATTCCAGGAGGGCTTTGCCATCATTAAGTGTTATTTATTTGTGTTGGTATTATTTCATGGATATTTTTATTATGCTTTGGCCTATAATCCAGTGCTGAATTATTTATTTTGTCACTTCAGTTGTTCTCACTTTGGAATTAGGAGCTTTAGATTTGTTTACTATGTCCCTTTGATGTCCACCCTTGGGGTGGGTGTGTGCCTGTGTGCGTGTGTGTGTGTGTGTCTGTGTTAGCATTTTCTTTCCTTCTATAACTACAAGACTTTCAAGCTCATTTTGTATCTCCCCTGCCTTTGCTGTAGAATAAGCCATTTTGCAAAGAGCTCTGGTTTGTTTTACGGAGAATGGAATTAGAAAGCAGGATAAGGCCATGGTTGATCTCACAGTTTCTGTTCTTTTGTTTTGTTCTGTTTTGCTTTTTAGGGCTGTGCCCATGGCATATGGAATTTCCCAGGTTAGGGGTTGGATTGGAGCTGCAACTGTCAGCCTACACCACAGCCACAGCAACACAGGATCCGAGCCGTGTCTGCGACCTACACCATAGCTCATGGCAATGCCAGATCCTTAACCCACTGAGTGAGGCCAGGGAGCGGGGCCAGGGATCGAACCTGCATTGTCATGGGTGCTAGTAGGGTTTGATAACCACTGAGCCACAATGGGAACTCCCAGTCGTTCCCCATTCTTAAGTTAGCATTTACTCTTGAAAATGGACCATTAAGCATTAATATTTCATATAAACCTTAGTTTTCTTTTTACCTCCTAGTCACATGAATTATTAGTATCGCTACTTAAAAGTGAAGAGCAAAATAGATAACGCCAATTCCTCACCCATCACTTCTCACCGGAGAGAAATCGTGTTGCCAGTTTACTGTTAGGAGAAATCCGATTTTCAATGAAGAGCCCAGCGTTAATCCAGCAGACACGAAGCTCTCCTCCTTAACTGTGGAGACAGTTTATTTTATACTCGGCATCACCGAGCAGTCCTGGCTTCATCGAGGCCATATATGCTATCTTTTGGGGACCATCATGTTTAAAATTATGGAAGTCTAGATTTTTAGGGGATCAGAGTCACAAAAACTGGAAACCAAAGTTATATCTCAGATCTCCTTGCTAATTTTTTTCTAGTAACTATCTTGCTATTTTAGAGATTAGTAACTCTGTAAGCCTTAACACTACATTTAATTCGATTTTATGATAAGCCTGTGAATGCAAATGCAGTGGGCCCTTGGGTGAGTCTCTCTAATTCACAACAATGAGAAATATTAATCATTCCTTAGTCACAGTGAAAATCATCTGGTTCTGTGTAGTGTAACTGGCAATTGCGATCTGTTTATTCTGTTCACGTTGAATATAAATACGTCAGTTAGTCACTGTTTCTGACATTCCTGCTCAGTAAGGAAGGAAATGAAAACAAACATTATCTTTATTACCAGTCAGCCCAAGATTCAACAACTTAATAAGTGTGCATGTTCGGGAAGAAATTTGATACAAAGATTAACAGAAATTAGCACTGGAATTATTTATATTACTGATTAGCTCCTTAACAATAAACGAGTAGCAGATTTCCAAACTGCATTAAGGATGAACATTCCACCACTACGCCTAATGCAAAGGAGTTTGAGAGATGTCCTATGGATTATTAAAAGGAGATTTATTCTCTCTACAAAGAATTCACCTTCGGTCCAAACAATAGAAAGGCAATTTGACTTATAGTTTCTGTGTATTTCTTTGAACAGCACTCAAATCCATGAATGGATTCATCATATGTTTGGGAAAGAAAGTGAAAAAACGGTAAACATCTGTAATTCCAGGCAGGCTCTGCCATCACTAACTTTCCACAGTTTTATTACACGCCCTGGAGATTCACAGAACCATGGGCTTCTACTTCTTAATCCAGCGGCCTGACGCAGCTCACAGGAGAGAAGTCAGTTCATGAGTCAGAACCGCCGCGGCTTCGGCTGACGCTCTCACCGTTAAAGTCCTGAGTGATGGCTCTGCTGAGAGCTTGGTCGTGCTCTGCCCTGCGGGTGAAGGGGCTGAGGGTGAGGCTGGAGAGCGTCTGTGATGGAGAAACAGAGTGAGGATAAAGTGAGATCCTCCGGCTTGATGCTGAGAAGCGCTGTTAGGTGACAAACACAAATTCTCAGGGAAGCCATCAGAAATCACCTTCCTGCAACACAGCTATGCTCTTGTTTCCTCTTTTAAAACTACGTCTGCAGTTCCCATTGTGGCTCAGCAGAAGGAAACCCAAATGAGATCCATGAGGATGTGGCTTCGATCGCTGGCCTCACTCAATGGGTTAAGGATCCGGCATTGCCTTGAGCTGTGGTGTAGGTCACCAGATGCTGCTCAGATACTGCGTTGCTGTGGCTGTGGTGTAGGCCGGTAGCTGCAGCTCTGATTCGACCCCTAGCCTAGGAACCTCCATATGCCACAGACGAAGCCCTAAAAAAAAGGAAAAAAGAAAAAAGAAAAAAAATGTGTATGTATAACTGTATCGCTTTGTTGTACACCTGAAATTAACACATTGTATATCAACAACGCTTCAACTAGAACCCCCCCCCAAAAAAAACTATTCCGTCTTGAAAATGACTAAAGCAAACAGTTGTGATAGTTTAGGATCCTGTGAGAAGAGCAAACATTTAATCTGATGTCGTTTGTGCTTCTGGGAGGAACTGAGTAGAGTAATTCAGTTGCTTTTCACTGGTAACAGCCTTTAGAATGCAGGTCACGCTAATCATTTCTAAAATAATATGACAAATTTCACATCTCACATCGGAAACTGAGAAATAGTAAAAATCTTGTAAAGATTTCCTAATGTATTGTGTAAAATCTTTCCCCCGGACTGCCTCTAACCACAATGGGAAATGGTTTCTTTGTACTTCTCTTCAAGCGAATGATCTTGGCAAGTCATTTTCTTTTATGCTCGGTTTCATCTATAAATTATTTTCATTTCACAGTAACATCAATTACGTGACTATTAGATGTCTGGGTAATGAGCTAAAAGTACCACCCGAGTAAAATGTTATGGAAAAGGCCGATTAACTGATGCTCAAAGACGGTACTGCTTAATACATTTATCCTTTCCTCTCTGAGGAACATCACAAAACCCATTTAAGGCTCCATATCTTCTTGGATATCCGTGCGTGTTGCATGTCATTTTGTGGCCATCGCCACTGGACTGGATAGTAGCGTAATTCCCAAAGCAGCAGGTGCACTGAACTTGTCCATTGCCGTTCAGCGTCTACACGCCTGGGACCAAAGGGGAGAAGGAATGAGAAGGAAAGAAATGACTGCGTATCGATTGCTTCAACCCAAACCTTCCTGAAGCCAAGCCGGTAACTGAGAGCTGCCTGCCGAGTGTGCCACCGGCCACTCCATCTCGTTGATGCTGTGATACGGTCGTGGTTGTGAGCGCCGCCATGCTGAACCCTGGAATCCCTTCAGCAGTGGTGTTTTCAGCAAGGATTCTTGTTAAAAAAATAGGAATGTAGGTAAGGTTATTCTCTTCTGTGCCTTCCAACTCCAGGTAATACTTGTCCGTGACATTTCTCTGCAATACCTGGAGCTCGTCAGCCACGAACATATCCTCTAAATACCCAACCACACCATCAGATTCTACACAGAGGGGACAGAGGGCAGGGAGAAGCTCTCTTCCTACTGCACGTCCACCAGCCCAGGTGAGCTGACCCCTGGCAGTGGGCTGGGCCCAGCCTATGTTAATTTAATAGGACAGTAGCATCTCTCTCTCTTTTTTGCTTTTTAGGGCCACACTTGCAGCATATGGAAGTTCCTGGGCTCTAGTTCTTGCAGAGTTATTCCCAGTTTTTCTGATTTTCACTTATTGTGAGTAGAGTTTTATTTTGTCTTCTAATTGGGCATCATGACATTGCTGACATTTTAAAAAAAAAAACCTTTTCTCTTTAATAATAACATTCAAATCTCACATAGCTATGCTTAATAAAATTGCAGCATCTTTGTGTGCGGTTTCAAAGATGTCAAAATACTGTTGAAGGGACAATACCTATTAAATAATATAATGACCCCTACAAAGAGCTCTATTCTCTTTCTAATAACAAGGTTAGAATAAGGGTGGCAACTAGCCACGGGACACACTTGACCAACTAACTATTTGTACGATGTAGACCAGGGGCGCTTTTGTGCCACAAGTTGACTTTCAGTTCTTCTGCAGTGTTCTGTCTTCAGCCTTATTATTTGCTTCCTTTCACAGTTTCTGTTTCTGCCATATAAACTATTTGAAATGTCCTTCGCAGTCTTCTAAAATTTCTTGTTCACACAATTATCCTACTTCAGATACCCCTTTCTGCCTCTTTTTTTTGTATAAAAATCCTAGCTATTTTTCAGGGATTAACTAAAATGCCAACTTCTCCGTGGAAACTTTTCTAATCCTTTGAACCGACAATAACTCTCTTCCGTGTTCGTAAACCATTTTATCATTTCTCTTATTGTGTCACTTAGGATGTTTGGATTATGGGCAACAGAACCTGCTTCCAGCTCAAAATAGAAAAGGTTTAATGTAGGTCACAGAGTCAAGGGAAAGGAAGAGTCGGGCTGTCCCGGAAAGCAAGAGACTACGAGGAAAGGGTGAGCGTTTGCAGGCTGCTCCTTGGAAATACTCAAGGCCAAGAATTTTCCAAACTTGCATCAGTTCATGAACATTTAAATCCTCTGGAGAGAGGGGGTGATTGAACTGGCTGGGATCCAGCACCTGCTTCTTGGACGGCAAGGGGTGGATCTCCTGTTGGACAGACCAGGTAGACCTGGAGGCCCGTCAAAACAAAGGGAACGAGGTCATTCTCCTTGAAAAACGGGGTGTTCTCTTCACGAACCAACAGGGTGGGAATGCTGGGTTGTAGGAAACAGAAGCTAACGCTATACTTCTGTGCTCAAGTGCTTTTGGCTGCTTATTATAAACATCTTGGTATCTTGCCTCCTGCGTTTTTGTTTTTTTTTCCTTTTAGGGCTGCGCCTGTGGCATATGGAGGTCTCCAGGCTAGGGTTAGAATCAGAGCTGCGGCTGCCGGCCTACACCACAGCCACAGCAATGCCATATCCTTAACCCACTGAGCGAGGCCAGGGATCAAACCTGCACCCTCATGGATACTAGTCAGATTCATAACCCGCTGAGCCACAACAGGAACTCCTGACCTCCTGCATTTTATTAAGTTTTGCGACCTCACCCTACGGAGCACCTCACACACACGCCTGTATTTGTTCAATAAATATAAACATACATAAATGACTTTTATTTAAAGACAGAACAGCTAAAAGACAGAGTGTGAGCAGCACGCTCTGTGAGCAGCATACATGGTAAACGCTGGCTCGGTTCCTCACCTCCACATGTATTCATGTTACTTACTTCTTAGGGATTTATTCATTTTCTTTTTAAAGTCTCTACCTTTATCATATCCATATTTTTCAGTTCCTGGGGTACCTTCCTTTCTGTTTTCAAAAATTTCCTTTCATGGAATTCACTTGAGGATGGAAAAGGAGCAGAGCTCTTTCCTAGTGGACGCATCTCATTTTCCTTCTCCTGGTGTTGCTGAAGCATGAGAAAAGTTTGGAGAAGAAAGTTAACCACCAGGGCCCTATGGACAACTTTTAGTTTACTCATCTGAAGATTTTCATTGATTGGCGATTAAAAGATTTTGCAAGCATCTCCTGTTAGAAACTGAGGAACTCAAGTGGGGACGGTGTCCCCACCGTGGATGAGCTTGCAGTGGGGGGAGGTGGATGCCGGGCGGGAGGGCGTGTTGGGGCGTGACCGGGGCAGGCACCAGGTACCGGAAAGATAAACGGGCAGCCGTGTCCATTCCCACTGCGGATGGATAGTGAAGAAAGTGTCCTGGAGGTGGAGGTTGACGTCACGTTGAGTCCTGAAGGTCGCAAAAGAATCCGGGTGCAGAAGGAGACAGAATTTCAGGAAGAAGTCACAGGTGCAAATGTACGTGGCATGCACGTGGCTTAGGAAACTGCAAATATTCAAGTTTTTGTTTGATGATGAACTTACACAGAACTTAGGGTGAGCCAGGACTCGGTCTAAGAGTTTCCTAAGTTTTAATGCGCTTAAGGTCCTTTAATGCAGGTTTAGAGTTGGGACTGGTGAATTAACAGCCTGCAGACCGAATCCAGGTCATTATCCACTTTGGTGAATACAGTCCTGTCAGACTTGCTTGGGGTCATTGCTTGACGTGTGGTCGGTACCTGCTTTCACGGGCAACTGCGAACGGTGAGAAATTGCACAGAGATCGGAGAGCCCACAAGGTCTAAGAGTCTGGCTCTCAGGCCCTTTCCGTAGAATGTGTGCCGATCCCCAGCCCACGTGAGAGGGAACCCCCGGAGGCAGAGGGACAGGGCAAGGGTACGGACGATGCTCGTGTAAGGAAAGGGGCTCACTTACCAAACAGGAGAACTCATGTGAGTGTAATTGCAACCCAAACACGCGAAATTAACAGTGGACCCAAAGACTGCCTGGAGAGCGGCTAAGCTGCCCGTCAGACGACAGCAGCTTCTCGTGGTCTCCCTGGTTCTACACTTCACAAGAGCCATGTTGGCACCTGCAGCTGAGGCTTGGGTTGGCTTCTGAGCTGCAGCCAAGTGTTTCTCTATTCCCTGTTTAATATTTCAAAATAACGCTTGGGAGTTCCCATCGTGGTGCAGTGGAAACGAATCCAACTAGGAACCATGTGGTTGTGGGTTCGATCCCTGGCCTCGCCCAGTGGGTTAAAGATCTGGTGTTGCCGTGAGCTGTGGTGTAGGTCGCAGAGGTGGCTCGGATCCCGCGTTGCTGTGGCTGTGGCGAAGGCCAGCAGCTGCAGCTCCTGTTAGACCCCTAGCCTGGGCTGGGGGGTGGGGATGTCACCGCCCCCTTGCTAGGACGTGACAGGAATCCCTGTGAGGTGGCCTTTCTGCCTGGACTCCTTCGAAACTTAGAGCTCGTTAGAGATGCAAATTCTAGGTGCGTCCGCCTCCTGTCAATAAACTCCTGAGTCAGGAACCGTGACTAAAAGTCGGCAGACTGCTTTCCCTGAGTCACCATTCGCCAAGGCTCTGCCAGGAAAGGCGGGGGCGGGGGCCGGGAGACCGGTGTCACCTGACAGTCTCTCGGTCCCTGGGGGAAGTGTTAGAATATTATTCTATTTCCTCCTCTCTCTCTTCTTTAACACCGTCACTGGACCTTATTTTTAAGTTATTATTTTATTTTATTTTTTGGCCACATCCACAACGTATGGAAGTTCCTGGGCCAGGGATTGAATCTGAGCCTCGGCTGTGACCTGCGTATGCCCCAACTTGTGGCAAGGTCGGAGCCTGAGCCCGCTGTGCTGCACTGGGTATCGAATCCACATCTCTGCGACCCAAGCAGCTGCAGTCAGATGTTTAACCTACTGTGCTAGAGTGGGAGCTCCAGATTTTATTTATTTATTTTGCTTTTTAGGCCGCACCCGCAGCATACAGAAGTTCCCATGCGAAGAAGAAAAGACGCCCCTGTTGATCCCTAAGGCCGGCGGTACCTCTGTCCCCTTCCCATGTGTCAGGTCAGGGCGCCTGGCTAATCTGAAACAAACTGTTACTGGGAGGAGAGGGAAAGAGGGGAGGGCTGGAGGAGGGCATCTCAGATGAAGCAGAAACCAAAAGGAGTAACCGAGGCTTCCTTTGATAGAAAAGACATATGTTAATTCTCACACTGTGTCCTGGGACACGGCCTGTCTCCTTGTCCAGAAGGACACACGCGTACACTCTGTGACCTTAGGAGCGCCTCTCATTGCCCTTGAGGACGATAAATGATCAAAGTGTTAGTTATAATTATGGGGATTCTGATTTTTCTGGCCACTTGTTCTTATTGTTTTGTTTGTGGGGATGAAGAAAAAAGGTCTTGGGGGGCCCTCTGCTGGTGAACCCACGTAAGGCATGAAAACAAGTTCAGATTTTGGAAGCACAACAGCGCATTTGGGAGGGGTTGGGCTCCCCCCTCCGTCCCCAGCTTCCCCCACACCCAGTCCTT
The DNA here is from genome assembly GCA_004024745.2 of Catagonus wagneri. Lineage (NCBI taxonomy): Eukaryota > Metazoa > Chordata > Mammalia > Artiodactyla > Tayassuidae > Catagonus > Catagonus wagneri. The sequence goes on along the minus strand of PVHT020003144.1, from coordinate 7,986,485 downwards.
TTAAAGCTCACAGATAGGAGGGCTTACATTTCAGGTCTGAAAGGGGTGGGAGAAGACCTCACTGCTATTGAATGCAGTGAGGTTGGTGGCTCTTTTTTTTCTTCCAGCATATAATAGACAAAGTTACAATGTATTTGAAGTATGTGATGGGATTATCTAATACACCTATACATCGTGAAAAGATTTCTACGAGGGAGTGGAGTAACATATCTGTCACCTCATATGCTTGCCTTTTTTGGGGGGTGGTGGGTGAGGACATTTAAGTTCTGCTCTCTTAGTAAATTTCAATTATACAAGACAGTGTCATCAGCAAAAGTCAGCATTTTATACATTAGATCCTTAGATCTTATTCGTCTTGTAACTGAAAGTTTGTTATCGAGTTTGTTTCACCCCCAGCCCCCAGGCCCCTGGTAACCACAGTTTACTCTTTGCTTCTATGAGGGCCATTCCTTTTTATTTTTATTTTTATTTTTTTAAAGATTCTATGCAGAAACAATACCATACGGTACCGATCTTTTTCTGTCTGGCTTATTTCACTGAGTATCATGCCCTCCCTTTTCATCCATGTTGTCACAAATGTTGATAGGATTTTTTAATTTTTCAGGCTGAGTAGTGTTCCACTGCGTGTATATTTCCCATTTTCTTTATCCATTCTTCTGTCTGCAGCCACGTGGGTTGCTTACATACCTTGGATGCTGTGAACAATGCTGAAATGAAAATAGAAATACAGAAATCTCTTTGAGACAATAATTTGTTTCCTTTGGGTATACGTCCAGAAGTGGGGTTCCTGGAGCACGTGGTAGTTCTGTTTTTAACTTCTTGAGGAGCCGCCATAGTGCTTTCCATAGAAGCTGGGCAGTTTACATTCCCACAAACAATGTGCAAGCCTTCCCTTCCCTCCACGTTCTCTACAGATTGGTGATCTCTGGTCTTTTTGGTAAAAGACATCCTACAGTTGTGCAGTGACATCTCATTGTGACTGAGTTGCATTTCCTGATGATTAATCAAGCACCTTTTCATGCACCTATTGGACATTTGTATGTTTCCTTTAGAAAAATATATATTCAGGTCCTTTGCCTAATTTTTAATTGGATTTTTTTTTTAGTGTTTTGCTAACGGGTTGTATAAGTTCCTTATTTTTTGAGTATTAACCTTTTATCAGATATGTGGTTTGCGAATATTTTCAGCTCTTCTATAGATTACCTTTCAGTTGGTCAGTTGCTTCTTTTTCTGTGCAGAAGCTTTTTGGATTGATGTGGTCCACATGTTTATTTTTGCCTTTGCTTTTGTTGTCAAATCCAAAAATTCCTTGACAAAACCAATGTCAGGGAGGTTAGCCCTTAGATTTTCTTCTAGGAGTTTTAGGGTTTAGGAGATTACAATCAAATTTCTAATCTTTTTGGGTGTGTTAATTGTTTTGTGTGATATAAGACAGTGGTCCAGCTTCATTCTTTTGTATGTGGCTGTCCAGTTTTCCCAACACCACTTATTAAATAAATTTTCCTTTCCACATTGTATATCTTGGGCCTTTTTGGAAAACTGACCAAATAAGTATGGGTTAATTTCTGGGCTCTCAGTTCTGTTCCATTGATCTTTGTGTCTGGTTTTTTTAATGTGGGTACCACACTGTTTTGATAACTATGGCTTGGTAATACAGTTTGAAATTAAAAAGTGTGATGCTTCTGTCTTCTTTTGTTCTTCCTCAAAGTTGCTTTGGCTATTTGGGGTCTTCTGTGGTTCCATGTGAATTTTAGGACTATTATTTTTTTTGGTCTTCTTTTTGTCCTTTTTTAGAGCTGCACCCACAGCATATAGAGGTTCCCAGGCTAGGGGTCTAATCAGAGCTATAGCTGCCAGCCTACACCACAGCCACAGCAATGCAGGATTCGAGCTGCAGCTGCAACCTACACCACAGCTCACGGCAATGCCAGATCCTTAACCCACTGAGTGAGGCCAGGGATCGCACCCGCAACCTTACGGTTCCTAGTCAGATTCATTTCCTCTGCACCACAATGGGAACTCCAGGACAATTATTTTTATTTCTGTGAAAAATGCCCTTGAAATTTTGGTAGAGAATGCATGGACTCTATAGATGCCCTTTGGAAGTATGAGTACTTTAACAATATTAATTCTTCCAGTACATGAGTATTATTCCATTTATTTGTGTCTCCTTCAGTTTCTTTCATCAATGTCTTGTAGTTTATAGTGCACAATTATTTGATCTCCTTGGTTAAATTTATTTCTAAGTCTTTTATTATTTTAGATGCTACCATAAATGGGATTAACTCAATCAATCAGTTCTGTTTATATTTGCTTTATATAGTTGCTCCTATGTTGGTTGTGTAAATATTTGTAATTGTTACATCCTCTTGGTGAAGCACTGAGCCCTTTTTCATTATATAACAACCTTTTCCCTCTCTTGTTATAGGTTTTGCCTCACATTTATGTTTTGTCTGATATAAGTATAGCTACCACTCACTACTTTCTTTTGTATTCTCTTTGTGTGGAATTTTTTTTCTTTCTCATTCTTTCTTTTCTTTTTTTTTTTTTTTTCTTTTTGGCTGTGCCCATAGCATGTGGAAGTTCCCAGGCAAGGGACCAAACCTGTGCCACAGGAGCAACCCAAGCTGCTGCAGTGACAGTGTGGGATCTTCAACCTGCTGTGCCACAGGGAAACTCCATTTCTTCTCTTTCAATCTATTTGTGTCCTTAAATTTTAAGTGAGTGTCTTGTGGGCAGCATGTAGTTAAATTCTGTTTGTTTGTTTGTTTGTTTATCCGTTTAGTTATTCTGTGTCTTTTGATTGACAATTTAGTCCATTTATATTTAAAGTAATTATTGATGGATATGGATTTACTATTGCCATTTTGTTAATTATTTTCCAACTGTTTTATAATTTCTTTGTTTCTTTATTCCTCTCTTGCTCTTTTCCTTTGTGATTTGAATATTTAAAAGCATAACGTGGTGTGCTTTGATTTCTTTCTCTTTCTTTTTGTGTATCTATTATAAGTTTTTGCTTTGTAGTTACTCTGGGGCTTATGTAAAATATCCTGTAGTTTTAACAGCCTATTTTAAGCTGATTTTGACTTCAAATGCATACAAAAGCTCATTTTTTATAAGCCCCTTCAATTTTTTTTTTCTTTGCTTTTTAGGGTTGCACCATGGCATATGGAAGTTCTCAGGCTAGGGGTTGAACTGGAACTGCAGCTGTCGGCCTACACCATAGCCACAATAATGCAGGATCCAAGCTGCCTTTGCAACCTACACCACAGCTCACAGCAACACCAGATCCTTTAACCCACTAAACGAGCCCCGGGTTGAACTTGCATCTCCATGGATACTAGTTGGGTTCTGAACGTGCTGAGTCATGATGGGAACTCCTGCTCTCTCCTCTCTGAATCCCACTGTCCTGTGTTTGCCATTCGTTGCTTTCACTCTTTCTAGTCTGTTTTGAAATGTATTTTGAACTTTTCAGTTGAATTATTCTGCTCTTCAGCTTTATTATCACTGTGTGGTATTTTTATTTTATTTTTTAATTTATTTTTATTTTTTTTTGTCTTTTTGCCTTATCTAGGGCCACACCCGCAGCATATGGAGGTTCCCAGGCTAGGGGTCTAACAGGAGCTGTAGCTGTCGGCCTTCACCACAGCCACAGCAACACGGGATCCGAGCCGTGTCTGCAACCTACATGACAGCTCATGGCAACGCCAGATCCTTAGCCCACTGAGCAAGGCCAAGGATTGAACCCCCAACCTCATGGTTCCTAGTTGGATTCGTTAACCACTGAGCATGACAGGAACTCCAACTGTGTGGTATTTTTAAATATTTTTATTTCTGCTGACAATTTTGTCTTTTTTGTACATTGCCCTCCTGACCCCAGTGAGTGTGTTTTTTACCATTCTCATGAACTCTTTATCCTGTAAGTCACTTATCTCCATTTCATTAAGATTGTTTTTTTGGAGATTCATCTTATTCTTTTGTGTTTGGCTCATATTCCAAAGTTTCTTCATTTTTCTCTAGTCTTTGTGTTGGTTTCTGCATGTTAGGTAAAACAGGGGCTTTTTTCCCATTTTTCCTCTTTCGACTTGAAGCATAGACACTTCCAAAGAACTTGTTGGGTTTATCTTTTTACTATTTATTTATTTATGTATTGTTAATGATTTTAATTGTTTCCATTATAGTTAGTTTATAGTGTTCTGTCAATTTCTACAGTACAGCAACATGACCTAGTCATACATATATATATTCTTTTTCTCACGAAGAACTTGCTGGGTTTAGCTGGCCCATAGTTCAGCTTCCTCTCCTCCTGTGCATGTTTTCATAGCTCTCTTGGGTTCCAAGGATCTTGGGAGAAAGCAGGGGTGCAATCACATACCAAATCATTTAGAAGGTATAGGCAACAGCACTGCTCCATTCTACACATTCCACCCATGTACTTGGAACGCGGTGACCTGTGTGCCAGTGGTCTGGTTCTGCCTCATAAAGCTTCTGACTTACTGGATCAGAGATCTACCAGCATAGACCGACTCGGTTGCATTTCTTACTTATTCCACATTACTTTTAAAGATCTGATTTTTGGTATTTGGGGACAATCTCCCCTCAAATAGAATTAACGCCCACACTGAAACTAGTGTAGGTATACTTACTTATTTTCAAGATTTTTCTTTTTCCATTTTTGATGTCCAGAGTATTTTTTTAGGTTTTTATTTTTTCTATTATAGTTGATTTACATTGTTCTGTTCATTTCTGCTGTACAGCAAAGTGACCCAGTCATACATATACATACATTCTTTTTCTCACATGATCCCCTATCACGTTCCATCGCAAGTGACTAGATGCAGTTCCCTGTGCTACACAGCAGGATCTCCTACGTTGCTTGGACTTTTGGCATATGAGTCCTGGAGACTCTTTGTTTTCACTCTCCCCCACCCCAACTGAAAGTTTTTTAGCAGGAGGAATTGTGTTTCTTCTGTTTTGTTGCCTTTTACTCACTAGAGGGAGGTAGAGGAAAAGGTTTCAAAGAAGCTGAACCAGAAAGCCCAGGACCTGAAGAGGTGAGCATTCTGCAGCTTTCCAAAACAACCCAGGTCAAAATGTCAGATCTGATGGCGAAGCAAACTAAGAGGTTGCTTTTCTGTGCCCTCATCTTGAGGGTAAACTTATCATGGATAATCAGTCGGTGCATTCTTTGGCAGGGAGTTGATTACTGATTGAATTTGATTGTCTTCTGTTTCTCTGTCAATTAAAAGCATTCACAGATTACATATATAAATATATATAATATGTAATTACGTAATATATTATTAACATTAACCTTATACATTATACAATTATAATATATAATTATTATAGTTAATAATATAACAAAATTATATCAAAATATATAACTATATATAATATAATTATATATTATATATATAATTATATTAAGGTATGAGGGGGGTTTTTTGTTTTCTCTCTCTCTCTCTTTTTTTTTTTTTTTTGCTTTTTAGGGCTGCCCCAGAGGCATATGGGGGTTCCCACGCTAGGGGTCCAATCAGAGCTACAGCTGCCAGCCTATGCCACAGCCACAGCAATGCCAGATCTAAGCCATGTCTGTGACCTACACCACAGCTGTTAACTGCTGAGCCAAGACAGGACCTGCTGAAGTAAAAGTTTTAACCACAGAAAAAATCCTCCCCCCAAGAGGCAGCTATGTTCACCACTATACCACCCTTCTTGTAATCTTGTAGCAACTATGTACCTTATGTCCTTGTTAGCATCCCTGCTAACCCTGCTCCAAGTATTGTTTATCAGTTTCACTTTTGTAATCTTGTTTGCTCAGTTTCTTAGGCAGGAACTCTGTCTGCTCAGAGAAGGGGGAGGGCGGGGACTGTTTGCACAGGAAAACCTTAAGATCTGGAAGTCTGTGTTGTATAAAAGCTACTCAGAACCAAGACCTGGTGTTGAGAGTCTGGAGGCGACTCCTCTGCGCCGGCACCGGTGCTGAATAAACCTGGCTATTCCCCAGCTCCGAGGGCCACTTGTCTCTTTCTGCTGCCACAGTTTCTGCAACAATATCATATGTAATTATTATATATAATTATATGTAACCTATATAATGTAGAATATATATATATATATATATATATATATTTCTCCTGCTCTTTCTTCACTTGATTTTCACCAGGAATATCCTAATGAAATCATTTCCTTATTGGGCCCCCAAATCTCTCTAGCACATAGATTGTAGGTCAGTAGTTTTTAAATGTTTTCATTTTTATTTTTTTACTTTAAAATTCTTTTTTTATTATAGTATATTTGAATTACGAAGCTGTGCCAATTTCTGCTGTACAGTATAGGGACCCAGTCATACATATATGCATTCTCTTTCTCATACTGTCTTCCGTCCTGTCTATCCCAGGAGACTGGATCGAGTTCCCAGTGCAGTACAGCAGGGCCTCATTGCTCATCCATTCTGAATGTCAGAGTTTGCATCTACCAACCCCAAACTCCCCATCCACCCCGCTCCCTCCCCTCCTCCTCCTTGGCAACCAAGATAGGATTTTAAAATTTTTGAGGTTGGCCCTCGGCCATGGACGCTGTTTGGCATCAAAACATAAGTACAGATTTGGTGCACACACTGTATTTAATAATACAGCGACCTGTCAATCACAGGACTCTCCTTTTCTCTTCTGGGAACTGGATTGTTTTAGAGGTTTTGCACGTGGTGGGATCTTTCTGGATACACGTGTTTTTTACCCGGAGGGCTAAAATGTTACAGGCGACATTTGGGGGCACTGGAACAAGCCACCGAGGAAGGTTCTTTGAGTCAAGTTTCTGAGACTGTCCTCGCGTGTCCATTCCCTCTGTGTCCAAACTCGCGGGAGGTCTGTTGCTGAAGCGTGTCTCCCTGTGAGATCACAGAAGTGAGTCCTTCTGGGTGAAATGATCTCTTTTTTTTTTTTTACTACCCACAACCCTGGCACTGGCAAACCCTTACCAGCTCTGTCTCAGATGTTGGCCAAAACTGTCAACAGAAGAAACTGAAACTGGCCTTTGGAGAGAGAAGTCACGTGGCTTCTTGTTTGCCCCCCGCCCCGGGGTCCTGAGGCAAGGCACCCAGGTGAACTTTAAATAACCTCCGACAGGTATGTTTAAGGGATGGTTGTGGGAAAATGAACACTGTGGCTGCCGCTTGCCTGGCAGCTTTAAGAGGAGAAGGAAAGTATCATGGTGGAAGAGGACGATGGCCTTTCCCTGGGGTGAGGGTCCCTGCCAGGAAGCTGGGTGTGGAAAGCCAAGTGTGTGGCGATATCGCACGGCGGTGGTATCACCGCCCTCCTTTTAATTACAGAACAACCACACTTCATTTCATTCCGAAAGGAATGCTGTTCCTGTTTCATTAAATATCTACATTCCATAAAATATAGATTAGCACTGGGCTTTTGCTGGTGATCATCAAGTTGCAGACTTTCCAATCTGACCTAAATTATTTGTGTTGGTTTTATGACCTGGAAAGCAAATGTATGGATGCTAAAGACTCTTGCTAAAATGTCTCAAATTATTCCATTGTAACATGAAACAAACACTTCTGTGTCAACCCTGAAAAATAAGCAAGCCCCTCACACTGCAGAAATGAGTGAGCTGTTTGTTAATTCCGATGAAAACATGGACCGGAGTTCCCGTTGTGGCTCAGTGGTTAACGAATCTGACTAGGAACCATGAGGTTGCGGGTTCGATCCCTGGCCTTGCTCAGTGGGTTAAGGATCTGGCGCTGCTGTGACCTGTGGTATAGGTTGCAGACGCGGCTCGGATCCCGCATGGCTGTGGCTGTGGTGTAGGCTGGCAGCTACAGCTCCTATTGGACCCCTAACCTGGGAACTTCCATATGCCGTGGGTGCGGCCCTAGATAAGGCAAAAACAAACAAACAAACAAAAAAACCTGGACCCAGATTCATACAATTGCGCTCCATTTAGCCAAAGCTGTTCCTTTTTTTTTTTTGCTCTTTTTGTCCTTTTTTTTTTTTAGGACTGCACCCAAGGCATATGGAGGTTCCCATGCTAGGGGTCGAATCGAAGCTATAGCTGCTGGCCACAGCCACAGCCACAGCAATGCCGAATCCGAGGCACATCTGCGGACTACACCACAGATACAGCAATGCCAGATCCTTAACCCACTGAGCAAGGCCAGGGATCGAACCCGCAGCCTCATGGTTCCTAGTAGGATTTGTTTCCGCTGGGCCATGACAGGAACTCCTAGCCAATGCTGTTTTAACCCTTCCACAATGAATCCTTTTCTCCCAGACCCTGTGGCTTGTAGAAGATTGGATGGCTCAATATATAGTTTCTTTAACAAATGAGCTGGGATTTGTTTAAAATGCAAGCAAAAGAATTGGTTCTGGGCAGAAATGAGACGTGACAACTTGAAAAGGTATGACTCTCAGGGAGGAAAAAAATGGCACACAAAAAGACAATAATTCATATGATCATAAAATGTGGTTAAATCTAGCCCGGAGTTAATTTTTAAAAAGTCGTCAGTGTAATCAGTATTTTATTTTTATGATCTCATGGAAGAAAATGGGTGTCCTTTGCTATAAGGTATGTAGCTTTATTGGCTACATCTAGGTTTGTCAAAATATAAAACATATTGGAAAAAGCCCACTTTCCCCCATCCTGAGAAAGTAAACTAAAATGTAAAAGGCAGCTGAGGATGAAAAACACCATCTGCTCTATGGAATGGTACCGCATCAAGACACGTGCATCATTTCTATCGGTACCAAAGACTGAGAGGAATCCTAGGGGGTGATTTTCATGGCTTTTCTTAAACTAATGAATTTTTTCTTCCAGAATAACATACAGAGAAGGTTCACTTTCACATGGGTCACAGAGCCTCCACAGATTGTATTTAGCTTATTCCTATTTAAAAACATTCGTCTCTTTCTAATTTCCTTTCATGTTTATGTGTAATTAACATTTACACAAAGTGTTGCCTTCATGAGAGAGCTTCACAGTACACCATCTTGTTTCATCTCACAGTAACTCGAGAGGAGTCACCAGCCCTGTTTGACAGGCGAGGACAAAGTCACTTGGAGAGATTAAAGCTCTTTTCCACCCTCATATGGAGCAGTTAAGTGGCGACGTGAGGCACAGATCACAAAGCCAAGTCCCTGGTGTTACGTCTTACTGCCCCCCAAGTGTCAACTGCTTTGGACTCTCTCGTTGGGGGCAGAAATGAAGGATTCTGCCCAAATTTAATCAAAACGCTGAAGGATGATCAAACTAAGATTCTTCGTCTTTGAAGAACAAATTATATTGCAACCTAAAAAAGATAATATTTTTACAATAATGCAGTAATATGTAAACAATATAGAAATTGTGAGGAGGGTGGCGGGGGGAGATGGTATAGGTGTGTTGACCTACCTATTTTATACACAGAGTTAATAAATGCAATTCAAGTCTGAGAGAGCAGGAAGCAGTCACGGGTCCCATGACTTTATAGTGTTAATGAGCAGATGCGCTGAAAGCAGAATTTATTGAAATACTGGGACTTGTTTGCATTTCTTAACGATGGGAAGACTCGATTTCTAAATTTAAAAATAACACAGTTTTAAAAACAAGGGTTAGCAAGAGTGGGACTGTGACTATAAATGGACCCAGCCTCCTGGCGGGCACCTGGGCAAAATGCATTAGAAGCTGTGCCACGTTTGAGATCATCCTACCCAGCCACTCCGCTTTGAAGTATTTGTCCTAAGGAAATCATCAGAGATGCAAATATACATTTATATTCAAGAATATTAATTCAAGCTATTTTTTATATAGAATAGCTTACATAGGAATATCTGAAGCATCAGAGTAGAAATCAGCTAAATGAAACAGGGGCCTTCCAGACACCAGGCTACAAGGTTCTACTAAATTGACGTTATTAAATATTATTGAGACAAAATATCAAAGTGGTCAAAATATCACGGTACACGTGCGTGGAGGGCTATTTCAAGAGCTGTGCCCCCAACCACATTAATATACGTGTTGATCAGAAGTCCTCCCGCACCTGGTCACACCCAACTTACTTGGTTTTAAGCGCAGAATCAACTTAACTATCAGATTTTCTTTTCTTTCTTTCTCTCTCCTTTTTTTTTTCGGTCTTTTTGTCTTTTCTAGGGCTGCACCCACGGCATATGGAGATTCCCAAGCGAGGGGTCTAATTGGAGTTGTAGCCGCAGGATCTGAGCTGCATCTGCAACCTACACCACAGCTCACAGCTATGCTAGATCCTTAACCCACTGAGCATGGCCAGGGGTCAAACCTACAACCTCATGGTTCCTAGTCGGATTTGTTAACCCCTGAGACAGGACGGGAACTCCAACTATCAGATTTTCTGATATAAATTTTGCTCTAGGAAGCACTGACCTAAAGACTGCATTGTGGAGTTCCCACTGCGGCTCAGCGGTTAATGAACCCGACTAGGATCCGTGGGGATGCGGGTACCATCCCTGGCCCCACTCAGTGGGTTAAGGATCCAGCGTTGCTGTGAGTGTGGTGTAAGCCGCAGATGTGACTTGGATCTGGCGTTGCTACTGCTGTGGCTTAAGCCGGCAGCTACAGCTCTGATTGAACTCCTAGCCTGGGAACCTCCATATGCCGTGGGTGCGGCCCTAAAGAGCAATAAATAAATAAATAAAAAGATTATGTTGATTCTTCTAAAAGCCTTCAGAGAATAATATTAAATAAAGAAAATGTACATTATCTAAGACCACATGGATTTTGATCATAATTTTGTTTAAAAAAAAGGCCTTTGGTTAAAGATCAGTTTACGCAGGGGGAAAATAGGTATCTGTAAAAAACATACTTCAAAATATTAATAGAATATGCTTCTGGGTATTGGAGTGGCAGGTGCTGTTGGATCTCTTCCTGATTTGTATTCCCAATTCTCCATAGAAAGAAAAAAAAGTCTCCCCCCCCACACACACAAACAGGCATCGTTTCCTTTCCAGTAACTGCGCCTTCATTTTTCTGTGGAAAGCTGTCTGGGCCTCCACTCACAGATCATGTGGCTTTAGCAAATTGTCTCAGTCAAGAATCCTGGTGGAACACGGGACCCTGGCCACTGCAGCCCCTGGCCACGGGGACTCTGGACCAGACGGAGGTAAGATGCAGAGGTTTCTGAAAAGGACGCTCCCCGCCTTGGACATGAACTTAGGCGGATGTGAGAGCCAGAGCTTCTGTGTCAGAATCCGCAACAACAGAGAAGCAGGCTGTGGAGTCGAGCCCAGAGGAGGTGGGCCCGCTGGCTTTGCCCAGGCAGACTTTCCAGACTTTTCAGTTACGTGAGCTGATCCTTCTCTTTATCCCAAAGGAGCTGGGGATGGGGTGCAAAGTCATCCTGTTAAGTTTTTATAAGTTTTTTTTTTATTTCTATTTATTCATCTTTTTGATGGGGGAGTTTATCTTGGAAATTGTGTTTCTGTGGTCGTAAATCTCTGGAAAGAATCATAAAAATTCATTCCGGAGGATGATTTATTATATTGGAGCTATTTTCTCCTTCTGTCAGATATAAATCAAGGTGCTTCTTCATTCTCGTTCAATAAAATCTTCAATTTGTGGTGATTCGTTATATCTCTGCAATAGCCCCCAAATATAAACACATCCAAGTGTAATAGACACATGTTTTTTCTCTCATTTAATCCAGGTCTTCTCTCTCAAAGCAGTGAGAGAATGATGCAGTTTTCAGTCACCTCGGGCAGAAAAATGGGTGAAGCCACTTTTAATGAGAAGTCTCTCTCCTCTGATAAAAAATGACGAAAAAGGCCAGGGAAATCTGCAGAACGAACATGTCAAAATGGCCTTCCAGGAATTTTGCTGGAAACAGTGGAGACTGTCCGTTGCAGAGCCCTTCCCTTTACGGACACTTGCTTGGAGGCAGGAGCCTGGGTGAGGCAACCTAAGCTGGATCACTGGGTTCACTCGGCCAAGCCAGGGTCAGTACCAGCGTCCTGTGCCAGCTGATAATTAGCTTCAACTCCAAGACCTCTGTCGGGTCTGGGTCAGCCAGGGCGGGGGAGGTGTGAATGGACCGGCTCAAAACACAAGGGATCTGTTAACCCTGGTTTTTCTCTCTTTCTCTCGTTTTTTCTTTTTGGTCTTTTTAGGACCACACCCGCAGCTTGTGGAAGTTCCCAGGCCAGGGGTCGAATCAGAGCTGCCGCTGCCGCTGCCGGCCTACACCACAGCCAAGGCAACTCAGGATCCCCAACCCACTGAGCGAGGCCAGGGATCGAACCCACATCCTCATGGATACTAGTCGGGCTCGTTAACTGCTGAGCCACGACGGGAACTTCCATATTTTTCTATTTTTGACCATCCCAGAGGGCAATTCTCTGCTGTCCGTTGGTGCGGGTGTTGCTTTTTACGCTTTTAATCAAAGAGATTTGGTCCCCTGGAAATGTTGTCTTCTGGCTTACTACCACCGGGACTTCCTGACATCTCTTAGGAGAAGTCCTGTGGTCGAGTTGGCATCTTTCCGGATCGCTCTCCTGGGGCCAATTAACAACAAACGATCCAATTTTATTTATTTTATTTATTAGCAGGTGCCGTGCACTGCCCGCAGAGCAGGAGACAGGACGAGGCCGAAGTCTTCCTTGCGGTCCAGTTGTTTACGGTCTCCAGGAAGGACACGCTCACGGGACAGACGAGTGTGATGAGTCTTAACAGAAGAAGAGCGATGTGGGCAAAGGCGCTCAGAGCAGGACAAAGTAAGTCACACCCAGGCCGCGGGGACACCTCCTTCAAGGAAACATTTAGCTCTAAGCCTACAGAGATATTCCATGGCCAAAAACGGGAGGAAAGTAACAGGCAGAGGAAACAGCACGTGAGAAGTCTGGGCATAAAAACACATTCGAGGCGTAGAAAATAAATCTTCCATGTAGCCGGACATGGAGAAGTCAAGACTGTGTGGCACGAAATGAGGCTGGAGAGACGGGCTATGGATTTGGACTTTTAGCAGATGAACAGGTAACCATTGAAGGATTTTAAGCAAGGTTATATTTGAACATAGTTAGGTTAGCTTTTTACAAAGAACCTCATTTTAGTCCCTGCTCTGCAGCGAGTGACCTCTCCGTGCTTCAGGGTCGTCCATCGGGACAAACAGGCTGGACGTGCTTGTCTGCAGACCCCTTCTGCTTTGAGTCAAGTGCAAGCCAGGTAGAGACAGAGGAATAAAATCACTAATGGGGAGGGAGAAGGCATGATGTCCCATTTTGACTGACGGCCTATTTATGTGTGTGGATCTGTGCACGTGTGTGTGTGCGTGTGTGTGTATTTTCTATTGGTGGTGATGAAGATTGCTTATTATTTGCATGCATAATTAAGCAAAAAGTGTCTGCTCTTTCCTTCAATCAGCGCTGGCACAGGTGCCATTATAATGGCTGAAATTATCTGCATATTGGCTTTTGATGATGCATTTAAAAATATTCATCCCATTGAATGACTTAGGAAAATAATTTACTTTCGCAAGCACGGGCCCATGTCATGGAGAACCCCAAGCTTCCATTTATTTAAAACACCTCACCCCAGTTTTTATATTCCCTCCACGAGAGAGAAAATAGGATCCTGGTTGTTTAAACACTGATTCGACAGAACACCAAAACAAGATGAATGATAAAAACAGATTTTCACAATAAGACAGCCACTTCACGTTAGCCACAAAATAAATAAAATAAGCTGATTGTCAAAGTGTATGCCTTGTGTTACTTTCCTCTAAAAGTTATTACAGGTATAAGCCGTTAGGTCAGCTTAGAGTTTTTATTATGATTATTTTTAAGGTTCTCTTACCTAAAACCGAGCTTCAAGAGTGCAGTAGGTGTAACGTTGGTTATGAATAGCACACAAGATGAAAATATTGTTATGTTCCTTCTGCAGCCTTCCTCCTAACGCCCAGACTAGCAGGGAACTCCCGTAGAGTCAGTGGAGGGTATCCGCTGACTTCTTTTTTTTTGTCTTTTTGCCTTATCTAGAGCCACACCCGCGGCATGTGGAGGTTCCCAGGCTAGGGGTCTAACAGGAGCTGTAACTGCCGGCCTTCGCCACAGCCACAGCAACGCGGGATCCGAGCCGCATCTGCAACCTACACCACAGCTCACGGCAATGCCGGATCCTTAACCCACTGAGCAAGGCCAGGGATCGAACCCGCAACCTCATGGTTCCTAGTTGGATTCATTAACCACTGAGCCATGAAGGGAACTCCCCTGACTTCTTGGTCACCTACATTTTCTAGGCAAAAAATGGCTCTGAGACACAGCAGCAGATTTTGGGCTCCGGCGCCTTCCCGCTGGCCTGGAAGCAGCTGTGATATCTGAGGACTTGGAAGGTGTCATTCGGGCTTGATTCCAAATATAGAGAGTTTTATAGAAGAATATGGATTGGCTGCTTTTCCAGCTTCCAGGAAATGGTGGTGCTGCTATTGAACTTTCAGTCCTGGAGAATAGTTTGGAGAAGAAAATGCAACAAGGAAATGCAATCAAGAATTCGACTTTAAAAATCATATCTCAGGGTTCCATCAGTAGTGCAGTGGGTTAAGAATCTGACTGCAATGGGTCGGGTCACTGCGGAGGTACAGGTTCAATCCTTGGCCTGGCACAGAGGATGAAAGTATCCTGCATTGCCACAGCTGTGGTGCAGGTCGCAGCAGTGGCTCAGATTCAGTCCCTGGTCTGGGAACTTCCGTACGCTGTGGATGCAGACATTAAAAAAAAATCATATCCCTATGTAAGAGCATGTACGCTCTATTATTATTTTTATAAAATAAATCTTGTGATTATTTTAGTGAGCATGATGCCTGATTCTTATTGGCATAGTGTGTTGTCATAGAATCACCGATGGTACAATCATAGGAATATTGTGTAATCGTATGAATCATAGACTATGATCATAGACTCATAGGAACATCATAGAATCACTGATTAGTTGCATCATAGAGAAATATTTTGCTTAATCTACATTTGTTGTTGACATTATGCCCACAGTCCAAATGAGGATCTTTAACTGGGATTTACTGTGTTTGCCTTATTTAAAAATTTTTTAAATCACTCAATGAATTTTATTACATTTATAGTTGTACAATGATCATCAGAACCCAGTTTGTATAGCATTTCCATCCCAAACCCCCAGGGGCATTCCCGCCACCCCCCCCCCAACCTGTCTCCTTTGGAAAACATACGTTTTTCAAAGTCTGTGAGTCAGTATTTGTTCTGCAAAGAAGTTCATTATGTCCTTTTTTTAGATTCAAGCATTTGATGTTGGTGTGTCATGGTCTGACTGACTTCACTTAGCATGATAATTTCTAGGTCCATCCATGTTGCTGCAAGTGCTGTTATTTCTTTTTAATAGCTGAGTAATATTCCATTGTGTGTATGTACCACATCTTCTTTTTGTGTGTGTGTGTGTGTGTGTGTCTTTTTGCCTTTTTTATCTAGGGCCACACCTGCGGCATATGGAGGTTCCCAGGCTAGGGGTCTAACAGGAGCTGTAGCCGCCGGCCTTCGCCACAGCCACAGCAATGCGGAATCCGAGCCGCATCTGCAGCCTTCACCACAGCTCACGGCAATGCCGGATCCTTAACCCACTGAGCAAGGCCAGGGATTGAACCCGCAACCTCATGGTTCCTAGTCGGATTTGTTAACCACTGAACCACGAAGGGAACTCCTGTACCACATCTTCTTTATCCACTCCTCTGTCCACGGACATTTAGGTTGTTTCCACGTCTAGGCTATCGTGTAGAGTGCTGCAGTGAACACTGGAGTACATGTGTCTTTTTGAGTCATGGTTTTCTCTGGATAGATGCCCAGGAGTGGACCGTGTTTGCTTTAAATGAAGATTGGACTGTTTGTTAATTGAAGCTAGAGGTGGGGGTAGGGGCGACCACAGGGAGTTTTGCAGTCTGTGGCTTCGCTGCTCAGTAGCTCCTGCTATCTGAAGTCAGAAGTTGACTGGAACCTGAGCTGGGTGACAGGACTTCTGAGACTGAAGCTGAGAAGGAGTGAGTGGTTGGCAATCCAGGGTGGAATGGCATCCACTACGGGAAGATAATAAAACAAATGCAGTGGCCCAGTGACCTCCTCAGAGGCTGACCCCTTTAGGCAGGGCAGGACGGAATGTCAGGCTATCAGAGGAGCCTGGAATGTGTGAGACTGAGCTGGACCCTTCCTGAGGCGAGGGTCTGCAGCAGCTGCCTGCAGGCAGAGGGCACCTGCGCACTTAGCCCCATGGGCAGAGGCAGCTCGCTAGGCGGGGCCTGACACAGACACCTGCACAACAAGTACAGACGCTTCTGGTCCACGAGGCGCGAGGTAGACTTGTGGATCAGGGCTGTGTGGATATTCGGAGAGACATAAAACGTTGCTGAATTTCTGGTCCTTGGTCGTGCCAGCATCCATCCTGGAGCAGCAGGGCCCCCGCCACCTCTCTTCTCTCTTTCCAGCATCATCGCTCACAAAGGGACTTCAGCATCATTTGCACCAAGCTACCCAAAGGCTCTTTTGAACGAGCAGAGATCTAACAACACTTGGTGTTTTGACCTTCATTTTTTCCAGAGGGGTTTCTCTTTTGTGCTCTCTCCAAGAACATGTCATAAAGGGGACACGGCTGCTGGCCTTTGGCTGCTCTGGGCAAGTAGAAGGTCTAACTTTACTGGGATTTTAAAACAGGAAGTTTGTCAAAACCCGTTTCTGATCAGCAGGTTTCTCCAGAACTCGAAGTGTGGTGTTGTATAACGTAGGGGAAAAAGCCCACATTGATCTTATTTGGGACAATTTCCTGTGACACAAAATTGAAGAATTTTGGGAAGATAGTCACTAACAAAGGGGAGGAGGAGGACAGAAAACAGAAAGAAAAGCAATAAATATCAAAGGATTATTTTAAGCCAGAATAAAGCGAACAAACAATGCAAGGGTCTCTCCTTGGACAAGTACAAAATCGTGTTTCTATTATGACTAAAATGGAATGTTGGAGAGTCTTTAAGTGTTAAGATAGGAAAGTAGTTATTGTTCAGCTCTTGTATTTACCGTTTCTGACACCGAAGATAGGTTTATCAGTCAGCAAATACCTATTTTCAGAACACGAGAGCTAACAAAATGGGAACATAAAATATTGGTCTGAACCTTTGCCAATATCTGAATCATTTAGGAATGAGGCATGAAATTGACTTCCTCTCTGCAGAGCAAGGTGCAGCGGGAAAGAAGATAAAATACCAGATATAGAAGGTGCTTAATCTCATCCAGAAGAATATAGGTCTTCACATTATTCCTGAATAGCCTCATATGAATATTCATCACAATGGAAAAAAAAAAAGCCCTCATCAAGATAACTGTCTTAAAGCACAAAGTCAAGATCTTTGCAGAATAACATACGGTAAAGTGAATGCAAAGTCTCTAAGCAGAAATGTCCTCCTAGTGTCTCTCAGGAAATTTACGCTTTTCTCAGAACCTCACGTTTTGAAAGAAAAAGCAAGAACGTGGGAAGTGGGACAGAGGAGTATAACTCCTGTGGGAATTAAATTTTAACCATCCACACAAGGACGTTAATTGGTTGATTGGTCCAAAGAACCACTGACAGCGAGTCAGCAGCTGACGTGGGGTTGACATGGGGGGGTTCCACGTTTCAGGAACACAGGCAACCACGCTTTGACCTGTGAGGACTGCTTGTGAGTGTTGACATGTTCAAAGTGGGGTCTGCTGCTGTTGGAGAGTCCTTCTTACAAATAAAATATGTAGTAAGAAGTTCATGGGAAGCATATGTTTTATACTGTGAGTCATATTCCAAGAAATGAGTGATGAAATCGAAGTGAGTCCTTGGCTGGCATTTTCAGCTCCCACGTCTGTGATGCTAACCTGGCCAGGGGACTAGATGTTGCGTTATCCAGACGCAGCGGAAGGCTGCTGGGGTTTTCCAGTGTTAGATGATTGCGAAAGGTGTTTGTTCTTTAAACAGGAGAGAAGCAATGAGAAGGTGGGGCTGATGGGGAATACTGCCATGTAACAATAGAAGCTGACCTCAAATCCGAATTAGCAACTCAATGTCATCTGCAATGGCAAAACCAAAATTAGGGCAGGTAGACAAAAGAACATGCGCATCTTTAGAAAGAAATAAGTAAAAATGAAGAAAAAGGTTTTGGGAGTTCCTGTTGTGACTCAGCAGTAACGAACCCAACTGGGATTCATGAGGATGTGGGTTCGATTCCTGACCTCACTCAGTAGGTTAAGGATCTGATGTTGCCATGAGCCATGCTGTAGGTCGCAGACGTGGCTTGGATCTGGTGTTGCTGTGGCTGTGGTGTAGACCATTAGCTGGAGCTTCGATTCTATCGCTAGCCGCGGATATGGCCTTAAAAAGTCAAAACAAAGGTTTTCTTTTTGTTGTTCTTGTTCTGGAATATTTGTCATGAAGCAAGGTCAAAACTATAGAAGTTTTTTTCAAAGTCCATTTTAAGAATAACTTTAAAATATTAAATATTTGTGGTATTATCTTCCAATTTTAAATGCCTTTCTTTTTTTCTTTTTTTCAGCTGCACCCAAGGCATATGGAAACTCCCTGGCCAGGGATTGAATCTAAGCTGGAGCTTTGAACTACACCACAGCTGCCTCAATGTCAGATCCTTAAGTCACTGAACCCGGCCAGGAATAAAACCTAACACCTCCATAGAGACAAGCTGGATCATTAACCCATGGCGCCACAATGGGAATTCCATTAACTGCTTTTTATTAGCATTTACTTTGTTAATACTGTTTTCTGTTAATATTTTCCTGTCATCAAGTGTCCAAATCAGAGATTTTTACATGTAATCAAAATATCTAATTTTATTACCATACATTTCATTTTATTTTATGTATTCTTTGTTGTTATATCTTTCTAATAGAAAATCTCTGAACGTCCTTAGCTAGATTTGTTCCTTCGTATTTTATTCTTTTTGAAGAAACTGCAAATGGATTGTTTTCCTCATTTGTCTCTCACCATACCTTGTTAGTGCATAGAAATTCAAAAGATTTCTGTATATTAATTTTATATCCTTTGTCAGTTACACTGATGAGCTCTAGCAGTAGTTTGGTGGTGTCTTTAGGATTTTCTAAATTTAGTATCATGCAACTGGCAAAGAGTGAGTGTTTTAATTCCTTCTTTCCAATTTGGATGCCTTTTATTTCTTTTTCTTGTCTGGTTGCTATGTCTAGGACTTCTAATACTATATTGAATCTAATTGGTAAGAGTGGGCATCTTTTTCCCTGACCTCAGAAGAAATGTTTTCAGTTTTTCACCTTGGAGTGTGATGTTGGCTGTAGGTCTGTCCTATTTGGCCAACATTATGATGCTGGGGTATGTAGAAGATGCAGACCTCAGGTGAGATGCCAGGTAGGATGCCAGGCACATCAAGAATTGGGTGGAACTGTTGGCTGTGTTCATGTGCTGGGGCTGCCGAAACAACCTGGGCAGCTTAACAAAATCAATTTTCTCGTGATGCTGGGGGCTGGAAGCTGAAGATCAAGGTGTCAGCAGAGTTGGGTTCTTCTAAGCTATCTCTCCATGGGCTGCGGACTGCTGTCTTTCCCCCATCCCCATGTCTTTTCTCAGTATTCCCTTTGTCCTCAATACTCATCACTTCCTTTTAATCACCTCTTTAAAGACCTCATCTCCAACTAAGGTCACATTCTGAGGTCTTAGGCATTAGGACTTCAACACGCGAGGTTTGGGGGGACACAGTTCAGCCCATGTTGTTAGCGCATGGGTATTTGGAACAGGAGACTGGACAAAACCACTCAGGATGGGTTTAGATCGAAAGGAGCACAGGTGCAACGAGGAGCCTTGAAGCCTGACAGTGTTTAGAGGCTGGGAAATGAGATGAACCAGCAACAGAGACCCACCAGGAGAGGCTGGGGATGCAGGGGGCTGCGTTTCCCTAAAGGCAGGTGGACAAAGGCTTCAAGGAGGAGAACGTGGTCCAACCTGCTGCAGCCCTCACTGAGTAAATCCTATTAATGCTTATCACATGGATGGTGACAGCAACAACAGCCAGCAGTGACAAACACCAACAGTGGCAGCTTTTGATCGATGCTCACCTGTGCTGGGAGCTTGCCCACCTCATTTCTTTTCTTCAGATCATCTCTGTGAGATGACCACCACCATTATTCTGTAATTTATAGGTAAGAACTGTAATTCAGGGATGAAATGACTCACTCAGTCAACACCAACTGCATAATTCATGGACTTGGTGCAAAACAGAAGGGTGAGTCCCTTGTTCAAAATTATGAAGAATTTCAGAGTCCAGAGTGCTAACCATTACACCATGGAACTGAATATTATGAAGAATTTCAACACGGTGACAGCAGAGAATTAGCCCAAGGGGGCCGGCCCTTGCAAGGGTGGCCCTGGCCATAGGTCCCATGTCCACGTAGTCGCCCAGCACCCAGTCACACCAGTCAGCGGAATAAGTGGGCTTCAGAGACAAGCCTGGCCGACTGCCACCAGCCATGGCCTCGTTACATTAGTCCTTTGAAGTGCTTTATAGTTTGCCAATAAAAGAGATATTTCCTTTTTATGGCTGAGTAATATTCCATTCTATGTATGTCCCACATCTTCCTGATACAGCGTATGCATGAAAATAATGCCATTTGCAGCAACATGGATGGACCTAGAGGACTGATCATACTAAGTGAAGTTAGTCGGACAGTGAAAAACAAACCTCATATGATATCACTTGTAAGTGAAATCTAAGAAAGGATACAAGTGAACTCACTGGCAGAACAGAACCAGACTAACAGACTTTGAAAACAAACTTATGGTTACCAAACGGGACAGGTCGGGGGGATGGACTGGGGTCTGGGATGGGCCCCAGACCCCAGTGCCATATGGAACGACTGGCCAGCCAGGACCTCTTGTGCAGCACAGGGAACTCTACCCAATATTCTGTGTTCATCTATGTGGGAAAAAGATATGAAAGAGAATGCATGTGTGAATAGATGTAACTGAATCATTTTTTAGGGCCGCACACAAGGCATATGGAGGTTCCCAGGCTAGGGGTCGAAGCAGAGCTGTAGCCGCCAGCCTATACGACAGCCACAGCAACCCCAGATCCTTAACCCACTGAGCGAGGGCAGGGATCGAACCTGTGTCCTCATGGATACTATTCAGATTCGTTTCCGCTGAGCCACGACAGGAACTCCCTGAATCACTTTTTTGTACAGCAGAAATGATCACAAGATTGTAAATCAACTATATTTGAATAAAAATTTTAAACACGAGAAAAAAAACAAGGAGATATCTCCTGAGACTTTCTGTCGCTCTAAAAAAATCTTCACAACACCAGCCTCTTCTGGAATCCAAACACAGTTTAGGTACGCCCCTCCCTCCTGGCCCCCCTTGGGATGGAAACTGAGAACTGCTGGGAACGCTTTTTTTGAAAATGAATTAAAAACCCTGTGACTTCCAGCTGTGGCCGTGGAATCCAGGTGTCTACACCTGAAAGGGGAAGGTGAGAAAAATCCTGTTATATCCAAGGTTGATGTTTATTTGAGTTGACACTGTCCGCCGCCGGTGCTAATTTTGAGTCTGAGTGTTTTCTGCTGCTTCTCCTTTCAAGCCTCAAACAGATATCCCACCCGTGAAAGCCTGTGTCGGGAGACACACAACTCGGGAACAGGGGAATTAAACACCCTCTTCTCATGTCTGCCCTTCTGTAGCCTCCTGGTCAGGAAATAGCCATTTTTCTCTTTTCTTTCTGTGGTCAGTCTTCACGGAAGCACCCCTGTGCCGCTGTGACAGCTTTTATATGAGTTTCACCAACAGTCGTCAGCTCTGAGATTAACTCTGCTTCTTGAACACCTGGTCCGACTTCAGAAATGACTTGCCATCTGGTCGAATACTGAGTAATTATAACAAGTTAATGGCAGGACGCTACACAGTGTGTTAAGAGACCCGATGGTCTTTTCAGAGTTGGGTAGCATTCAATTAAGCTCCGCCGTTAACCGAATAGACATGCCCCCTTTACGGACTACAAGGACGCTGCTTTGGGGCTGTCCTTGGGGGCCTCCTCGGGGTTCACCTTACGGATGTCGTGTGGCTGGAGCTCAGAGGGTCCCTTCTTAGACTGACTGATGTTGCATTGACCTGGCCGTTCCCATCACACTTTAAGGTCAGGAGGCAGCCCATGGCTGCTGCTGAAAGATGCATGCCTGGACCACAGCTGCGGGTGGGGGGGCAGAGATGACATGGGGGGGCTCTGCTCCCTGGGGGCTGACCCACACCCCCCCCTCCTCCCCTGGCACCTCCACCCCATTTGGAAAATGGGAAATAGAGTCTGACGTGGTCCTGGAAGGCTGTCCTGGCCCTCTGTTCTGGGTCCCCGGGTCCCGGAACCACCTCCTCTACTTCTCCTCCTGTCTCCTCATCACATGCACCTGTTTCCTACCTGTCACAAGTCCTCTGCAGATTTTTGGCTGGGCGGCAGCGGATGAATGGATCGACTTCACTTTATCGCTGAGTTGCTGTGTGATGGAGTCCTCTCCCTTATCTGAAATACTCGGAGGCTCTTAATACCCTCCTGGCTAGAGCTCTGTGTTTAAACACAACTCGGATTCGTTTCCGC
Source organism: Catagonus wagneri (assembly GCA_004024745.2). Classification (NCBI taxonomy): domain Eukaryota; kingdom Metazoa; phylum Chordata; class Mammalia; order Artiodactyla; family Tayassuidae; genus Catagonus; species Catagonus wagneri. The sequence continues at coordinate 7,963,882 of PVHT020003144.1, read as the reverse complement.
TGAGCCACGACAGGAACTCCCCGAATCACTTTTTTGTACAGCAGAAATGATCACAACATTGTAAATCAACTATATTCGAATAAAAATTTTAAACCCTCCGACCGTCCTTGTGCCACGGAGGGGACCTGCTGACACCTGCTCCCAGCAGCATGGTGCCCGCAGCCCCCAGTTCAATATTTAGTATCTTCAGCCGTGCTGTATACCTGGTGTGAACAGCTCATCGAGAAAGTGGGATCACTGAACAGGGCTACGTAGATGTATCTTTGTTGTGGACTAAGTACCCCGCTCCCCCCCCCCCCGTTCATATCAGTATGAACACACTGATAACCCCCGCGTGATGCTGTTGGGAGGTGTGATGGCCTTTGGAGGTGATGGGGCTTTCTCCCTCTCCCTCTCTCTCTCCCTTTCCTTCCTCCTCCTCCCTCTCCCTCTCTCTCTCCCTCCCTCTATCCCGCCTCCCCCGCCTCTTATTTCACCATCTGAGCCCACAGAAAGTGGACAGCCTTCTATAAACTGTGAAGCAGGGTCTCCCCAGGGCCCAGGTCCGCAGGAACCCGGATCTTGGACTTCCAGCCTCCAGAATGGTAAAAATTGTCAGAGTGTGAGAAATTAGTGTCAGGTGTTCGAGCCCCCGGGCCTGCGGTGTTTTGTCACAGCAGCCTGAGCAGACAGAGACCCGCACACTTTGTGCAGAACGTCTAGTCTGGGATGTCATCTGTAATGAAAACAAAGTCCCCGTAGGCAGCTCGGGGCCCTTGGGAGGCAGCGCTGGCCGGTGTGCAGAGCTCAGCTTTGTCCTCGTGACGTCACGGTCTGGGCCGGACCCCAGGGAGCTGACCCGGTTCTGCCTGCTAGGCTAGCAGGAGCAGGTGCCGTCTGTGGGTGCCCCTTCCACCTTTTTTCCTTTATGGACTCCTCCCCATCACAGAACATAAGCAGTGAAAGGAAGCAACTCAAAGTGAAAGGGAATTAGCTCATAGGCAGCAATGGACACCTGCAGGTTTTCGTGAGTGTCCTAATATCACTATTCGAGGCAAAGGACCACTGGTTAAGGAGGAGCGAGTCAAGCCCTGGTCCTGCCGTTCGTGAGATGGAAACCCCGCCGGCCTTCTTCCCTCTCTCTGCTTTGGTTTCCGTTTTTGGGAAGTGAGGACAGTCATGGTACTTTGCTCTGGGTGGCTGTGATCTTTCGAAGGGATAAGAGGTATAAAGTACAGTGCCTGGGACCTAGTAAGTGATCAGTAAACATGAGCCTTTACAGCCTCCTTCTATTTTTTTTTTAAAGCCTCCTTCTATAGTATCCACGCCTTCTCGTGGAGCTGAATGGAAAAGAACTGTGCCAGAGAAAGCGCGCCACCACGCTGAGACAGAGCTGCGCGTCATTGGCCCTTGAGTCTGTGGTACCTGCAGGGGGAGGCTCACTCAGCACAGATGGCAGACGGGCTGCACTTGACTTTTATATAGCCGCCTGGGAAAAACGAGCAGGAGGGATGTTTGTTGGTGACAACGATGGCAATTAAAATTGCCGTCATGTGCTAATCAGGACCGTGTGGTTACCGCTGCCCAGACGGAGAAAAAAGACAGCAAAGAAATACTTGAAAAACAAAGAAAATTCGGGGCACCTCCCGCATAGTGAGTAACCGTTCCCCGCAGCTGCTCTGTCCCTTCCCTCGCAGCTCTCCGACATCCCCGACTTTGCTAGTGACTTACGACGGATTTTTCACTACCGTGAAAAGTTAGCAGAAGTTAGAAAAATATGACAGTTACGAGCCCCATGGAATGACAGAAGGTGAAACCGTGAACATGGCACTTACGGTGTCCTAACTTTGGGCAGCTTGGTCTGACACTTACTCTCTCTCCATCTGCATCCTCTCCTCCCTCCGTCTCTTTCTCCCTCCCCCTCTCTCCCCCATCTCTTATTTCACCCTCTGAGGCTGCAGAAGGTGGACAGCCTTCTACAAGCTGTCCACTTGTGTTCTCAGGTTTGGCTTTGGTTGGTCCTGTGTCATAAAGGCGCTGGCCTTTGTCCCCTGTCCCCGGGAGGTAACCTCCAAGGCCCTGAGTGACTGCGGCGTCTTTACGGTTGATGACGGGCCTGATGGTTTGCGGGAGGAAGGGGAAGAGGGGAGGATCAGGATGGGGCCACGTGCGCTGGGGGCCCAGGCCATTGGAGGTCAGGGTCCCGAGCCTGGTGACAGCCCAGACTCAGGGGGAGAGAAGTGGTTCCATCAGCCGCCTGACACTAAGGGCCCCCGTAACCACGCCAGCTTGGAGCTGGGTAGCCTCTGTGGTCACAGTTACACTGGGCTGTAACAGCAGCGACCCCACAGTTCGGGGACCCCCCGGCCCGGCTCCAAGGACCCCGACTGTACCATTCTCCCTGTGATAGAGCTGAGGACAGTGTTCCCCTGAGCTCCACGGACCAGGATCAGTCCCAGCGGTGACTGATCCTAAAGAGGTAATGAGACCCCACCCCCAGCCCCGATTTGCATCCAGTTGGTCGGAAGTGAGGCTGGCCTGGGAACCCTGAGGACTCTGAAGTGGGGGTGCCCTGTGGGGGGCTGTGACCCTAACCTGTGGGGTGCCAGGTGTCAGAGGTCATTTTAGCTCGGTTTTCTTCATCCTAGAACCCAAGAGATATCAGGGGAATCCGATCTTCCATGTGGTCCAGCACAGGGCTTCCCAAAGTCTGATTCTTGAGACACAGAGTTGGGATTACTGGGAACCTGGGAGAAAAGCAGAATCTGGGGCTCCGTCCAGGCCTGCAGGTCAGGGGCTCCTGGGGAGGGGGTGTGCGGGCAGCACGGGGCTGCGACAAACCTTCTGGTGATTCGATGTGATCCTTAACTGCGAGAACGCCGGCTCCCGTGGCGGAGGAGAGAATGCAGAGTGGAGAGCCGGGTTTGAAATCCCACCCCACCATTGACTAGCTCTGTGGCCCCGGGCAGGTTGCTTAACCTCTCTGGGCCTTGGATTCCCATCAGCAGCAGTGGAGACAGCGATAGACACCCAGCACAGGGCGGTTGTGAGGGGGAAATGAGCTAATGGAGAAAGGACTTAACACAAGACGTGGGGTTTGGAGGGTTTCCCACGCGTTTGCCGTCGTCAGCTGTAAAACAAGAATGTCAGGAGTTCCCATCGCGGTGCAGTGGAAACAAATCCGACTAGGAACCATGAGGTTGCGGGTTTGATCCCTGGCCTCACTCAGTGGGTTAGGGATCTGTCATAGCTGTGAGCTGTGGTGTAGGTCTCAGCTGCGGCTCAGATCCTGCATTGCTGTGGCTGTGGTGTAGACTGGCAGCTACAGCTCTGATTATACCCCTAGCCTGCTGTGCGAGAGGCCCTGAAAAGACCAAAAAAAAAAAAAAAGAAAAGAAAGAAAGAAAGAAAGAAGGAAAAGAAGGAAAATATCGCTGCGCACATCCCGGCCTGGAGATGAAAGGAAATAAAGTGCAGAACTACTTCTGGATGCAAATGACACGATCCATGAATAATCCTTGTTTTTATTAACTCAGCTTCAAGTGATTTGGGCTTGGGAGTAAATATCATGGCTATTTCCTGAAGAGCAAGTGAAAATGATAATGAGGCTGCATGGATTTTCACTCAGAAGCACAGACTCTCCCATCCTGACTCCTCGCCCAGCCAAGGGCATGCCCACCGTATATTGGAAACCAGGGATTATATTCAGAATCAGAGATGATATTAAATGCGTCCAGGCACTGACTTCAAGCTAACACTAAGGAGAAAGCCAGTCTGTTCCTCCTCAAGTCTGTGCTGGTTGTTTGGGGTGGAGAAATTCAGTATTTTCATCTCTATTTAAGACACATTTTGTGACATCTCATGATTGTTTCAGGGCAAGAAAGGCGCTGGTTAATATATTGAGTTTTTGTTAAATAATGATATTTTCATTTCATTTCCTACATGTAGGAATGCAATGTTTCTTAAGGACTGTTCCGGAGCTCTGCCTGCCTCAAAATTTTCCCGGGAATTTATGGTTCAAAAACGTACCCAACAAAACCTGAATTAAAACTTCAGTCATGGATGTTGAAGTTTGAGAACCATGGTTTTCAGAAATAGCGGAATATTAGTGGTAATGAACCTGATTAGGATCCATGAGGATTCAGGTTTGATCCCTGGCCTCGCTCAATGGGTTGAGGATCCGGCGTTGCAGTGAGCTATGGTGTAGGTTGCAGATGTGGCTCAGATCCCACATTGCTGTGGCTGTGGTGTAGGCCAGCAGCTGCAGCTCTGATTCGATCCCTAGCCTGGGAACTTCCATTTGCTGCAGGTGTGGCCCTAAAAAAAGCAAAAAAAATGAAAAAAAGAAAGAAAACAAAGCAAAACACTGCCCCTCTAAAACTCCAAGAGGGGCTTCTTGAAGGGTAAAGGTGAAGAGAAATGTGAGTGACGAGGAGACAGGTGCTGTGCGTGAGGAGAGAGGCGGATGGCGACACATCAGAGCGTCCCAGACGCCGGGTGTGAGGGGGTGGCCCAGGTGGCGTTTGGTTGACCTGATGACAGGCCCACGTCCACTCAGCTGGGGATGGAGACGTGGGGAGCGCTGTCTGACCCACGGGGAAAGCCCAGGTCCCTCTGATTCCATCAGGGCGGAGCAGGGCAGGGCCCCGCAGCGCCGGGGCTTGCCATTCCCGAGGGGAATCTTAACCTTTTCAAGAAGTGTTCTAAGGGTGACCTCCAGCCTCTCGTGCCCCATTTCCCTCCGGCCACTTTAGAGACAGAGAAGAAAGGGGGCCCCTTGTTCCTGCATATCCCCTAAATGCCAGGCCTGTATGAAGCTTGAGGGTAATTAAAGTTCTCCCTCCCCTTAACCCCCAAACCAAGGTCATCTGCTCTCTATTCCAATGGATCCGATGATAAGATGCATTCCTGCTTTTGAGCAGGTGCAGCGAGCAAAACAGCCTTGGACACAGTGAGAGACTTCGTGCCAAAGGGACATAGTGATCTGTAAGCTGTGGGTAAAAGAGGGAAGCCAGCCGACTCCAGCAGGACTGCTGTATACAGCAAGCTGGCCGCTTAGGTGACCCGAGACACTCCTGCTAACCAGGACACAGGAAATGCTGGTCAAATGTAGCAAATACACGTTTAAATGCAGAGGTGAATTTGACAGAAGAGAAAATTCCCAAGGGCTGAGAGCCAGGAGCAAACTATAGCTAACAGTGGTCGTGGGTACCAAGATGCCCTGGGCACTTTGCCAGTCTCAGGAACCAGGAAGCGTGCATTTTATGGCCATAGAGAGGAATCACGTACCCGGTCAAGGTGGGGGATTGGGTCTGAGAACCCAGGAGCTGGGTCCAGTCTCAAAAGCGGTGACCTCAACGGAAGCCTGGCATACCGATGAATTGCTTGTTGATTTGCGAGGAAGTGCGGAAGCTTGTCTGTCACGGTCTGGTCTTGGGGTGAAAAAAAATCCGTAATCTCCCTGAGAGTTGGCAGTCACAAGCATCCCGTAGAGATGGATTTAAAGTTGCTTTTTTGTCTTTATCTTTTGCATTTTAGGGCTGCATCTGTGGCATATGGAAGTTCCCAGACCAAGGGTCGAATTGGAGCTGCGACTGCCGGCCTACACCACAGCCACAGCAACGCTGGATCCGAGCCGCAACTGTGACCTACACCACAGCTCATGGCAACGCCGGATCCTTAACCTACTGAGCGAGGCCAAGGATTGAACCTGCAACCTCATGGTTCCTAGTCAGATTCGTCTCCGCTGCGCCATGGTGGGAACTCTGTAAAAAGATTTCTTTAGGAAAGTACCTTTTGGATGGTAAGAGGAAATCTTTGATTAACACTGTAATGCCCTCTATTTTATTCATCTTTTTCGTCCCTATTGCCTGAAAGTTTTCAATTGAATTTAATGGCTTAAATTCACTAAGTTGCACACAGACTTCTCTTATTAATCTTTAAATATCTGTTATATTTGTAACTGTTGCCACACTTCCCGATTTTTCTTTACTTGTAGCTTTTTATTTTTCATTTTCCTGATCATTTGCCAAAAATCAATGCAAGGCCCTAATATTTTCCTCAAAGTACCACTTTGCCATTTAGCCAGTTTTAATGCATTGTGATCTTGTTGTTTTTTAGGTCTAAAAAATTTGCTCTCTGTGTGTTTCCTTGTTCTGGCCCCATCCCTTCTCCTCCTCTCCTGCCCAAGCCGGCCTGGCTGAGTCCAGCTCCTCCAGCCCACTTGTATCTCCGCCTGGTGGCCACTGCCTTCCTTCCTGCCGGCACCGTCTCCTTCTCTGGAGGACCTCGTGGGCCTTTCAGGGGCTTCTCTGCCTCCAGTTTCTTCCTATCCATTTCAGCATCCATGCAAGCTGCCGTGGTGACCCTTACACAATGTAAACTTGACCGTGTACTCATCTGCCTAAAAGGCGTCATGTCTTCCCCTCGGCCACAGCCAAGGCCCTGTTCATCACGCACAGAGGTTGCCATCACCTCCCGCCTCTCCATCTTCATTATCATCATCTTTGCTGTTGTCACAGACACAGCCGGGATCCCGAGTTGCTGTGGCTGTGGTGTAGGCTGGCCGCTGCAGCTCAGATTTGACCCCTACCCCGGAAACCTCCCTGTGCCGCAGGTGTGGCCCTCAAAAGACAAAAGACAAAAAAAATACAATGTTATGCCATTTTCTGCTGTGCAGCAAAGTGACCCAGTCCTAAATATATATGCATTCCCTCTGTTATGCTGTCTTCCGTCATGTTCTGTCCCAAGAGATCGGACATAGTTCCCTGTGCTGCACAGCAGGGTCTCAGTGCTTACCCATTCTCAAGGTCATAGTTTGCAACTACCAACCCCAAACTCCCGTCCATCCCGCTCCCTCCCCTCCCCCTTGGCAACCACAAGTCTGTTCTCTGTGGGACATGACGTTTTTTAATTTGCCACAGAATTTGTGCCCGGAACCTAAAGGTACGTACGACCCTTCCATCGGTCACGTCTCCCACCTGGGGGTCTTGAGAAGGATGAGAGGAAGGGGCATAACCTTCCCCCGACGGCTTGTCCTCTGCCGCAGGCCTCGCTGATTCTTACTGCCTTCCCCTTGCATCTGTTTTCTCTCCACCAGTTCCTATCTGTCCTTCGACTTGAAACCAAAGCAGGACCCTGCAGAGTCTTCCCAGATACAAGACCCTCTGTGTCCCTTGCTTCTCGTTTGCAGAAAAAGCTGTAATCTCCCGGACTTTGCCCGGGTTCCAAGAGCAGACTCAAACGGTGGATAACTGCAGACACGAGAACATGCAGAAACAAAGCCATCAAGCAAGAAAAGTAGCGGGAACTTGAACAAGGCTTCCGCCGTAAAACCGTCACAGGACTCCTAGTTGCACAGATAATCGGATGCACGTGCTTCGGTTTTTACAGAAACCAGGACCCACTGGATAGAAACTGCTGACCGCAAGCACGTAGACCCCAGATTGTCTGGAATCGGAAGGTTGAGCGTTGAGATTCCAGAAACATGACCAGTGATGACACCACCGAGCAATCAGAAGTATGTTCGCGAGCCGATCACACACCCTGCGGCCCTCATCCTTTACTGTTGCTTTTGAAAATCCTTTGCCTGAAAGCTACGGAGGAACCAGGACTTTTGAGCATTAGCTGACTATTCACCTCGCTGTACTTGCCTTCACTGCAGCGGTGTCAGCAGATTAGCTTTGCTGCCCGACCGGTGGGTGGGCCCAAGTTTGGTTTGGTGCCAAACTGACTTTGAACTCACGGATCCCGTTGCCAGGGAGACGTTCTTGCACTTGCTCTTCCTTGCGGCACCTGCCCACCCCGTCCTTGCTGCTGCCATTTTCCCATGAATCCGCCTCGTCTTTCAGGTCTCAGCTCACAGGTCACTTTCTCAGAGCGACCCTTGGCCACCCGGTGAATGTAGCCGCTGTTGTCATTTTCTATCCCACTTCTGAGGACAGGCTTGAATACACCTGGACTCCAATTTAGAGTCAAGATTCCCCTAAAACTGGTTGTGGACTCTGTACCGTAAGTGCACCTCTGTCCAGATTGGCCCTGCATGTGGCTCTGCGGACAGCCCTCTGCCGACCTCCCGAAGCCGGCCCACCCTGCCGCGCCCCGGGCTCTCGCTCAGCCTGGCTCCTGCATCCTGACTGCCCGGCGTTCAGCATGTGCCTCCTTCATCTGCACTGCGCTCAGCGGCTGGAGGCTGGGCCACACCCGGACCCGCAGCTCAGGCTTCATCAGGCAGCTCTGCTCTGCCTCCCCAGGCAGTGGGCAGGCGTCAGGGTGACTTCTGAATTTGCAACGAGCGAGGCCAGTTTCTCATACGGTTTTGTCCTTTTCTCAAAGACTCTTGGGTCTTCTGAATCGTGATCATATTATAAGTGACCTCGGGGCAAAATCGGAGCCGAGAGGTTGATGAAATCTCTTCGTCTGGCGCAGGAGGGGTTGCTGGTGGAGGGTCGGGGGAGTGCTTTTAGTGTTCTGCTTTTAGCCAGAAAGTGCTGCAGAATCCCAAACTTCCCAGTGACTAATTAGTCATTGTTTCATCCACAGCTCTTAAACCAGCGAAGCCCTGGCTTCCGCTCAGTGAAATACAGCCGTGACATTTATTACGAGCGCATTAACAGTAATCTCCCCTTCATTAATCAGAGCCGTCAGCCACAGTACTTTTCAGTCATGCATAATACTTACTTTGCTAGTCGGCTGGAATATTTTATTCATCCATTGGTTTCAGAGGCTCTGCAATCAGCTTATAAATTTCGACAGGGCCCCAGATCCCAAACGATGTAGCGCCCTTTTTATGGCTGATTTATGGCCCATGTTTACACTGGTGCCAAGACTCAAGATTTTGCTCTGATCCAGGTTTGACATAGGCAGCCGTAAACTCTCCTTTCGGCTCGGTCCATCAGACGAGAAGGCCCGTGTGGTGCCGCCCACAGCTCTACAGGGTTCGTAGTCAGCCCTGGCCGCTGGTACTCACGTCTAGAAAGTATGGACACTAACCTTCCTGGAATCAGTTATCGGATTTAATATGCTAAGTGGGGTACGTATTGAAATCGCTGTTTCATTTGTTAATTGAACTCCTACTGAGAAAATAAAAAGGGCATTTGTGAAGACGTTGAAGACACCTTCAATGCCGTAGCATCGTTTATGCGCGGAAATTCATTTCTTCACAAATACCTGTCCTTGCGCACGCACATTTTTATGGGCTTATCTGCTCTAAACCACCGACCAACCAGCATTTTAAAATAACTATACTGGAAGCAGTCTGCACAAAACCACTGAGAAAATACGACAGACATTTTTGCAGAAAACGGTAGGATGGTGGTTTTGGGACTTGCCTAACAGGCTTGTAATTTATTGCCATTCTTTTAGATTCTGAATGTGCAGATTTGTTTATTTCCTCTCATTTAGATTTTCTGTCTTAGAGAGTTTTCCATTGCCCTGGGTCGCCACCAGTCCCTCTAATTCAGTGCACGTTAAGTTCTATTTCAGCGAAATTCCACGTGATCAAACCAAAATACAAGCCAAAATGATTTGTTTTGTTTCTGTCTCCTCCTTCCGCCCCTTGGTTCATTTGGCTTCTCACTTATTCTATGCAGAATTCAAATCAGGATACGGCCTCGAATCCAAGGAAATTTTAAGAGTGAATGAGGATTGGTGTGATAACCTGTGCTGACCCAGAAAGAATCAAGAAAGTCCTTTTTATTTAAAAATTCTCTCCGATGCTCTGTTCATTTGCAGTAGCACCACTCACTAGTTTTAGGGCGATGGCCCTGGGCGGGGAAGAACTCTTGCTTTTTTTTTTTTCTAAATAAGGAAGTGAGGCATCCTGGAGACTGGTGCATAGAGTATGTCAGGGTGGCACAAAGGTAGGGAAAGTCCACTGTGAGCTCAAATTCACACTAACGTATGAAGCTTGGTGAGTGTAAGCCAACAAATCTTTGTCTTTCTCCCTCTTTCTCCTTTCCTTTCTTTCTTCCTTCCTTCCTTCCTTCCTTCCTTCCTTCCCTCCTTCCCTAATGTGATACATACAGCGCAAAAGAAACAACTGCTCCACAGAACTCACGTAGGAAAATACAACTTGAGTAAAAGGTGAAGAAAAGCTTTTTCTCTTGTATGACCACCAGTCATCTCCCTGACGCATTCTCCCGGAACCTGACACAACTGGATGATGCCTTACGCTACCACCAATGCTTCTTGCCGTGAAAAGGACCACCAACGGGCCAATGGCACTTGAACTACAAATGCCTTATAGGAAATCAGTGTTGGGTGTCCCTCATCAGGGGGACTGTGTAACTGGGCACGTTTCTTACAGAGACCCCAGAGGGGATGCCTGCGGAATTGTCACAGAAGTCTTGGAAGGAAGCAGGACTCACGTGGATCGGGTTCAGGGCATTCCCAGCTGGGAAGACGCCAGCCCCACAGGAGCCAGTTAGAACCAGGAGGGCAGATCCCAGGTGACCAAGTGGACGGTTGTGAAGGCTGCCCCCCCCCACCCCAGGGAGGGTCCCTGGTGGGCTGGGTTCCTGTCCTGTATCCCTCAGAATAGACAGGTGTCAAGTGTGATCAGCCCTGGGGGTTAAATGAAGAAGGTCCATGTGTGACATGACAGCAGGTCTAAGAACCTGAAGCTCAAACCATGTGAAGAAATGGGTGTCAACTCTTGTAGCAAAGGATTTTTCAAAGAAAATATGTTGCAGATTTTTTTGCTAATTTTTAGACTCTTCCTAGTGAGGCGTCTCTGGGCTTTGTGATCAGTGCGTGTCTTTTTACAAAGACGGTAGGCAGGGTTGTTCTTGTGTCCAGGAGGTGTCATTGAACCCCAGGGACCTTCTTTGTTTTGTTGCACTTTTCTGTTCTTTTGGCTATATCCTTGCTTCGTAAAAATGGCCTGTAATAATGAATAGGTTCATTTTATTACACAATAAGATATGCAGAGTCAGTTCTTTGACATATCCTGCTATTTTATGAGTAAATTTAACAGCTAAAACATGAAAAATTGAAACTTTACTTGGGATTTATTAGAAAGGAGGCAATTGTAGCTCTTTGTTCATAACTTGGAAAATTGGAAACTGTTTCTTTTTGGTGGGGCTGAGCTCATGGCATGTGGAAGTTCCCGGGCCAGGGATCGAACCTGCACCTCAGCAGTGTCCTGAGCCACAGAAGTGACATGCTGGATCCTTAACCCGTCGTACCACCAGGGAACTCTGTAAACTATTCCCCCCCCAATTAACAACAATGCATATTTACTTTTTATTATTTTTTATAATGATTTTTATTTTTTCCATTATAGCTGATTTACAGTGTTCTGTCAATTTTCTACTGCACAGCAAGGTGACCCAGTCACATATACATATATACATTCTTTTTTTCTCATATTATCATGCTCCATCACAAGTGACCAGACATAGTTCCCAGTGCTATACAGCAGGATCCCATTGCTTATCCATTTCAGAGGCTGTAGTTTGCATCTATTAACCCCAGATTCGCAGTCCCTCCCCCTCCCTCTTGGCAACCGCAAGTCTGTTCTCCATGTCCATGAGTTTCTCTTAGCGATGCATATTTATTTGTTTATTAAATAACTTTTAGTGGAGTAGGGTTGACCTACAAAGTTGCGTTAGTTTCAGGTGTCTGACAAAGTCAACCAGTTGTGCATTAACGTAAATCCATTCCTTTTCAGATTCTTTTCCCATTCGGTGGAAACCGCGTCTTAGCGAATCCAGATGACACATCACAGAACCCTCGGGAGAGACGTCCTTTAGCCAGTCCCAGGGATTTGAGTTTTGACTTTGAGAGGCTACCCTCTTATTTCTCCGGAAAATCCAATCTTAAACCCTTACTGTCATCTGACTTACGCTTTTCAACAAAACAGAGGTGCAAAGCTAAGTGGTTTTAAGACAAGAAGCTGCACGCAGAGGTTCAGAAGAGACACAGAGACAGGAGGCAGAGCGGATAGATCATGAGACAGGATACAGGAACTTTCTTAAAAGGACAGTGTGCTTCAGTGAGATCCTTCCATCCTCATAGATACCTCGGGGACTTCTGAGCACATTTATTTAAGAAAGAGTTGAGTGTGTGAAAGCAGAGGATTCATGAAGAAATTACGGGGAGACTCCAGGTCATCCCCGGCTTTACTCTCAGGCACCTGATTGCTGGTTAATCTTTGTGCTTCTCCAAAATAATATTACTTAACATCGCCACATGTGGAGCTTCATGGACAACAGTCTGACAGCCACAGAGATGGAGTTGGGGTTCTTGGCTTTGGCTTAGTTTGTGATTTTCCTGGATGTCACCCAGATTATCAAAGGACCTGCATTCAAAATCCCTAACACGGTTGTCTTTGCCCGATTTGCTAACATCTCCCCCCACCCCATGCACTGAAGAATGTGTGGATATTGTTCCCAGAAAATTAGACTATGTTCGTTTGAACGCGAAAGCGGGTAAAAGTACTACAGCAAGCCCACGCATTTTGTGGTTTGATAGAATGTATTCCATTCATATAACAGTGCAAAGGTCTAGATCAGCTGGTGGGTCCCTCCATGTGGAAACCCACGCATGCAGCTAATCCACCCCCAAGAAGAGTGCTGGTCAAGAGAACACGTCCTCCGTGTGCTGGCCACTCAGCTTAGGTGCTGCTTTAGCGCTTGAACTATGGCTAGTGTGATGGGAACCAAACTCTTACCTCGATTTAATGATTAATTGTAATTTAATTCATTTAAATTCGGATCGCCACTTGTGGCTAGTAGTTACCGTTTTGGACAGCATGGACCTAAGCCCCTTTAATCACCTGCATGGTCAAGGCTGAAGTTCTATGTCTAGGCACTGGGCAGCCGAAGAAAAGATTGCTTAGAGCACGCGCAGTGCATGATAGGACCAACGTGACACGTGTCCCTTCTGCTCACATTCCACTAACTAGCTGGACTCAACTAGTGGCCAGGAAGACTGGGAGTATACTTCCTGGTTGTTCATCCCATCACAGGACCGGGTGTGGTGCTCTGCTTCCGCGGCACCCCATAGATTTTGAATGGCTATGTTTTCATTATCATTTGTCTCGAGGTATTTCTTAATTTCCCTTTTGATTTCCTCATTGACCCGTGGGTTTTTTAGTAGCATGTTGTTTAGTCTCTACGTAGTCAGTTTCTTCTCATTTCTAGTGGTTGATTTCTAGTTTCATGCGATTGTGGTCAGAGAAGGTACTTGAAATAATTTCTATACTCTTAAACTTGTTGAGATTAGTTTTGTGCTCCAGTGTGAGGTCAATCCTTGAGAATGTTCCATGTGCCCTTGAAAAGAATGTATATTCTGATTCTTGTTTTCCAGTTGATTCTGTTTCTCCTTTGTTCCTTTATTTTTTTTTGGTTGGATGATTTCCTTTTATTTTATGCTTGTGTCCTCTTTTTTGTTTTTGTGGATGTAATGTTTGGTTTTGGTTTGCGGTTGCCTTGTTTTTCAAGCACGTTAACCCCTTGCTTTAGCCTGGGGTTGCTTGCTTTAGCCTGATAGTCATATAGGCTCAAACACATTCTAAAAAAGAGTCTAGCTTTTCTTATTTTCCTTCCCGTTTTATGATTTTGAAGTCCTTTTTAAACACCTTCATGTTTGTCTTTTTGCTCTTTGTGTTTATTGTTGCTTTTACCATAGGCTTTTTTTTTCCTTTTAGATCTGTATACTGGCTTATTTAAGTGATTGCTTTCCACTTGTTTTCCCCATCCTATTTCTTCTTACTTCTTTTTTATTTAGAGATACCCTTTCGGCATTTCTTTTAGAATGGGCTTAGTATTGCTGTACTCTTTTTGTATGTTGAAGAAAATCTTCATTTCTCCTTCTCTTTTAAATGATATTCTTGATGGGTAGAGTATTCTACCAAATTTTTCTCTTCAGAACTTTGAATATATCTTGCTATTCTCTTCTGGCCTTTAGTGTTTCTGTAGAGAAATCAGTGGATAGCCTTATAGGGTTTCCCTTATAATTGACGCTTTGCTTTTCTCTTGCTGCCTTTGGGATCCTCTCTTTAACTTTTGCCATTTTTATTATAATATGTCTTGGTGTGGGCCTGTTTGGGTTCAACTTGTTTGGGGCCCTCTGTGCTTCCTGTATCTTGATATCTGTTTCCTTTCGATTTGGAAAGTTTTCAGCCACAATTTCCTCAAATATATTTTCAATCCGCTTTTCCTTTTCTTCTCCTTCTGGAATCACTATTATGCATAGATTGGACTGCTTTATACTATCCCATAGATCTCTTACCTTGTTTTCTTGTTTTTTCATTTGGTTTTCTGTCTGCTGTCCTGACTGGGTGATTTCCATGATTCTATCTTCCACGTCGCTAATTTGTTCCTCTGCCTTATTCATTCTGCTCCTTAGTGCCTGTAACTCAGCTTGTGTCTCTGCAAGTGAATTTTCTAATTTTTCTCGGCTCCTCATATTTTCTAGTTCCTTTCTAAAGTAATCTGCATTACCGTTCATATCTCCTCTTAATTCCTTCAGTATTTTCACTATCTCCTTTTTGAACTCGGTGTATGTTAGACTGCCGAGGTCTGTTTCATTGCTTGCTCCTGCAGGTGGATTCTCCTGTTGTTTTAACTGGGAATGGTTCCTGAGCTTCTTCATTTTGTACAGATTTTTCTTATTCTGTGAGTTTAGGGAAAACAACTGCTGTAGTCTTGGAGAGCTATTTATGTGTGTGAGGGCCCCTGGGTATCTTGTTAGGGCTTACTTTTTATTTTTAGGGTGCTGTATGTGCTTCTAGGGAGATGGAGGCAGAGAGCTAGTAGCCAGTGCCTGGTTGCTGGGCCCTTGACAGTGGCAAGGACCTGTGGGAAGGTGGTGCAGGCTGCTCCTAATTTCAGGGCCCTGTGACCAGGCAGGTGTAGGTCACAGAGGTGGCTTGGATCCTGCATTGCTGTGGTTGTGGTGTAGGCCAGCGGCTACAACTCCAGTTTGACCGTTAGCCTAGGAACTTCCAGTTGCCTCAGCTGGAGCCCTAAAAAGATCAAAAAAAAATTTAGAGATAATTTTTATTTAGCTGACCTTTCCCTATTAGACACAGCCACATGGAGAAGCAAGTGAGCACTTTGTAAACGTTATGGATCTTAGATGACACAGAGCTCATAGCTCCTGTCAACGAGACCCAATGCAAATCACAGCTCTTATCTGTATCAAGCTGCACTAACAGTGCCAAGAATGTAAGAAAATGCAAAGCACAGGTGACCTCTGGAGAGGCCAGGGCTTCCAGAGCAGCTCCTGTTACTGTTTTGCTTTTTGCAGAATTATATCTGGTTCTGGCTCAGACTGACATATGAGGTCCTCAAGAGATGTGCGAATTCACATCACTCTAATGTAATAGATGTTTAGGCTATGAAGTCTTTTCAGGCAGGGGCGTAGCTCGTCGTGTTACTCAGGTATAATCAGAGAGTTACATTTTAACGGGGCCTGTGTTGCATCACCTCAGAGTTCCTTACCATACCTGGCCCTACACGACCAGATGCATCCTGACAAAGCACCCCACAGGTCAGGACTCTCTGGCTAGCGGGTACAGTGGGTTCATTTGTTGGGAGATGAGTCATGTCCTCTGATCTGGGGGATTTGAGGGGCTCACCCTCTTTCCTTCCTGGCGCTGTTGCCCCCGCCCCCAAAAGGAGAGAACAGATCACAGACATTTGGTTCCCGATGCGCCTCAAGATATCCCGTGCTCGCACTGTGCAGTTCATTCAAAACGCGGCGCGAGCCCTGCCCAGATGCCCAGGAACTGTGCAGAGTTGAGGCATCTGGTGGCTTGTGTTCAATGCCCAGGGACTCCACGCGCACCACAAGAGTCTGGAGCCTTGGTTTGTGAGCTGTTAAATGGAGATAATTGTGCCTGCCTCCTGAGGTGGTTGTAAGGCATTGAACTAAAATAAGCTACGCTGTAAGCTGTGAGCAACTGACCAATAAATTTTAGTGTTAATTTTTCCTTTTTTTTTTTTTTTTGTCTTTTTAGGGCCATGCCTGTGGCATATGGAGGTTCCCAGGCTAGGGGTCAAATCAGAGCTGCAGCTGCCGGCCTACAGCACAGCCAAGGCAATATGGGATCCGAGCCGCGTCTGCAACCTACAGCACAGCTCACGGCAACGCCAGATCCTTAACACACTGAGCAAGGCTAGGGATTGAACCCACGTCCTCATTGATACTGGTCAGATTCATTTCCACTGAGCTGCCATGGGAACTCCTATCTTTGTTACTTTCAGTGACTATAACTTCTCGGGGAAGGACAGCAGGTTCTCTTATTATTCTGCTGGAAATAAGAAAAGAAACAACATATTTTCTAGCTGCTGTATGAGCTGTGAGTTTTGTTCATGTCTTGTGACTCCCTAACCCCTTTTTAACGTCATTCATTCTCCATTTAAAACCCTCCCAGGAGTTCTGCTGTACCTAACTATTGAGAAAACTGAAACACAAAGCTCTGAGTTCTGGGACTGCCCGCTCAGTAAGATCTGACTCCCCCTCTAGATGCGGTGCTACTACAGAGTGGCCGGTCTGTGTCTGAGGGACGTGAGGGGACTGTGGGGGGACAGGGCTGGGAAGAAACCATTGCTTCCCTTTGCAAAAGCAGTGACACTTGAGTGGAATCCAGACTGATGAATGCTTCTGTCAGGCAGGGAAATGGGAAAGACCTCTGAAATCCCACGGCTCTCATCAGAGTGACAGGAGTGACAGGGCGTCTGTTTAGAGCAGACGCTCAAAGTCGTCTGTCGATAATTTGTGAGGAGATGGCAGAATCGCACATATAACAAGTTATGAAAACACATCCAGTCCCAAGTGAGACTTTCAGAAGAAACCTCAGTGACCCTGGCGAGGTTCTGTTTTGTCACCTCTGAGTATCCGCTCTCGGCAGTTTCCAAATATGCCGGCCTCAGTTGGGATGCTGAAAAAAAATGTCACCTCTTGGCTGAATGAACCCACTGCCGGGCAGAGGTGAAAACCCCTGGGTTACACCCCTGGGCTGGCAACAGTGAATAACACGTGACAGAATGGAGTTCTGGGATCAGAATGATATTAAAGGCTCTGTCTTAGACTGTTTCACTTATTTTCCACAAGCGGTAACTCAATCCAGTTGTGCAATGGTTTCTAAGAGCACGTTGGAACAACAACCAGGCTTGGGTGAGCTGCGGAAAGCAGCCCCGCAAAACCCACAGGAACAGACTAGAGTTTTCTTCTTTTCACGTTTTTTCTCTCTAACTACTAAAAGAAAATTCAAGGGTGGGTATTAGTGAGGTGTACTTTCTGAAAACACCTTTTCTTGTCAAAGGAAAAACTACGCCTTCTAGTTCTTATTGTTCTGGGCCTTTTGTTTTTGTTCTTATCTTCTAAGATGTAGCTTTTCCACCTGAGACGTATGCTTCATACATCACCTTAACCGTCATCTTAGCAGTTCACTGCCACCTGCACACTGTATACGTGTGTGTGCATGCATGTGTGTGTCTGCATTCTGTGGGGGGAGCTGCCACCCCATGAAAGACCTCTGAGCCTCTTCTCTGACCCCAGTGGCTGTCCTTCAGGGGAGGATCTTGATTAAAACAGCGTGGTTAGGAATTCCAGTTGTGGCTCAAAGATAACGAACCCTGCCAGTATTCAAGAGGGTGCGGGTTCGACCCCTGGCCTTGCGCAGTGGGTTAAGGATCTGGTGTTGCCGTGAGCTGCAGTGGAGGTTGCAGAAGCAGCCTGGATCCCTCTTTGCTATGGCTGTGATGTAGGCCGGTAGCTGCAGCTCCGATTTGACCCCTAGCCTGGGAACTTCCATATGCCGTGTGTATGGCCCTAAAAAGCAAAACAACAACAACAACAACAAACCCAGAACGGTTACATTTTTAGTCCTGGCTACCAAGAGCTCAGAGACAGATTTGGGTCTGGAGCCCACTGTGCCCACGTTCTCTTCCACCACCCTCAGCTGGTCCTCTTCCGTGAGCCTCAGTGTTCTCATCTGTGTATGGGGCCGAGAGGCTTGGCTGGTGAGACTGGGGGGGGGTCCAGCGGAAGTGTGTGCTGAGGGCTGATCGACACGGATGCAGCCAAGCTCAGAGGAAACGTGGATTTGACGTTACTTGAGTGGGATCTCTAATTCTCATTTCACAATATTCATTATTGGCTATTCCAATGGGTTTTGGAGGCACTTCATCAATTCATAATTCAAGAAGACCCAGAATTGTATTTTTTTTGGGGGGAAGTCTATTTATTTATTTATTTATTGTCTGTTTTTTTTGGTTGTTGTTAGAGCCACACCCGCAGCATATGGAGGTTCCCAGGCTAGGGGTCTAAGTGGAGCTGCACCTGCCAGCCTACACCACAGCCACAGCCACACGGGATCCGAGGCACATCTGCGACCTACACCACAGCTCACGGCAACACCAGATCCTTAACCCACTGAGCGAGGCCAGGGATTGAACCCACGACCTCATGGTTCCTAGTCAGATTTGTTTCCGCTGCACCATGATGGGAACTCCCTGTGTGCATTTTATGTTCACAGCAGGTCTCAGCTTGGACTGGCCATCTTTCCTGCGCTCCACGGCCAGGAGGAAGGAATGGGCTCTGCGTGGTACGGTTCCAGGTGAAATGGCTAATTGTCCGTCCTGTCAGGAGGGGCGGTGGGGGGCAGGGGTAGGGGAGGCGCAGCTCTCGAGGCTCAAACATTACTGCTGCTTCGTCACTTCCAAGTTAGAAGGACAGATGATGTATCTTCTTCCCGTTATTTCTTCCCCCAGATTACATATCAGATTTATCAGTCCTCTAGATCACTCTGCCTAAATAATTGTGTCATTCCTTTTTAAAATGGTGCAATTACCATGAAATAGTCGATTAAACTGTAATTCGATTTTGGATTTAACGTGCAGCCTGGAGTGTAATTCTTGTGCAATGGCCCCTTTTCTGGTCTTACGCTCTCACTGACAAAGGACAGCTCGGCGCTGTCGTGTCATCACACATAAGTGACTATAACCACTGTTGATGGGCGTGCTGAAGATTATCAAATGGAAAAGGAATTTTTGCACTTTCCATTTTAGCAAAGACTGTTTCTGGGGAGGGCTGGAGGGCATGGCAGGGGCTATCAGTCACAAGAAGGCCCTCCCCAGACCTCGACAGCTGAAGCGAGGCTGCTCTAAGTGTCTTCACTCTGCTTTCCAGCTAAATTCAAGGTCATATTCAAAGACATTCTGAGCACAGCATTTCTTGGCTTTATGGACACAAGTGATCCGGCACCAAGGTGGCCAGAGCAGTAAACACGGTGCAAAGACTTAGCAGGAAAGAGCCAAAGGGGAGACTAATCGGGTTCTAACTCACTGGTTTACTTAACAAGCGTTTTAATAAACATTTGCCACCTGCAAGCCAGCATCCTACAAGGTGATGGTAGAAGTCAGAAGATTAGGATGTGATGTCATCGTCTACAGAATCTGAAATCACAGAAGAGAAGATAAACTGACACCGATAACTACAGCGAAGAGCGATGCTAGAATGGAATGAGTCAGAAGCAGGCTGTTCAGAGGAAAGAGAAAGCATTGCTTGCTCAGTAACCCAGGGAGGCTTCCAGGAGGAGGCGGCATGAAAAAAGGGGGCTTTAGGACGCACAAACATTGGAAAACGGAAATTCCACTTTGCCGATAGTGTTTGACTAGAAGAATGGGTTTATAAAAGGAGAAAGGACAGGATGGAAGGGTTGGGCACCAGACCAGGAGGCTGGTGCTTCATCTGACCGAGGGACCCAGAGGCTCCAAGCAAGCACGGCTGTCCTGTGCTGTGAGTGGAGTGGTGCCTGGACGCCGTATCTGGCAGTGGTGTCCACAGGGTTAGAAACCTGTCAGCAGCAGAGCTGGCGAGAATTTAGCGAAATGGGCCAGAAGGAAGAAGCGGGGCCTGAACAAAGTGCGTGGCAGCGGGCAGAGGGGGCTGCGAAGGATGGAATGATGGTGGGTCTGGGTGAGAGGATCACAAAAGAGCCAGCGCTGAGGCTCATGGAGGGTTCAGGCCAGGAGACGCAAGTGCCTCGGAGAAATACTGTCTTTGTGAGCATAAGATCCTAGTGAAACTGGTCGTATAGACTGAGCTCAGGCTGCTCAAAACTGCCCTGTGGGAAGGCTGGCAGCCGGAAACGGTCCGCAGGTGCCCACATTTTCGTCCCTACAACCTGTAAGGCTTACTTTAGATATGGTTCAGAAAAAGGATTTGCAGCTATTTCTGGTTAAAGCTTTGGATGGCCAGGGTGGGTTGTGGCGTGTCCTTACGAGACAGAACAGAGGGAGATGGGACGTGCAAAGAGAGGTGGTGGTGAGGCCACCTCAGCAGAGGGGGATGAGGAGGGGGTCCTGAGCTGTGGCCCAGAGGCTGGGGAGGGGCTGCAGGTCCCAGGGCGCAGCTCTCGAGGCTGGAAAGGCAAGGAGAGGGGTCCCCCCACGGTGTCTCTGGAGGGGGTTTTGACCCAGGGAAACTGACTGCAGACTTTTAGTCTTCGGAATTGCAAGAGAATCAACTTGTGTTTGTTTGTTTGTTTTGTCTTTTTGCCTTTTTCCAGGGCTGCACTCACAGCATATGGAGGTTCCCAGGCTAGGGGTCCAATAAACGCTGCAGCTGCCAGCCTACACCACAGCCACAGCAACGCGGGATCCGAGCCGTGTCTGCAACCTACATCACAGCTCACGGCAACGCCAGATCCTTAACACACTGAGCAAGCCCAGGGATCGAACACGCAACCTCATGGTTCCCAGTCGGATTCGTTAACCACTGAGCCATGACGGGAACTCCATGACTTGTGTTTGTTAAACCGCCAGGTTTCCCATCATTTGTTACAGCAGCCCTAGGAGGTGGGAAAGGGGGAGCTGGGGCAGAGAAGACAAGCCAGAGGCCAGAGCAGGGAGGGTCCTTGGAGGTGGGGTGGGCGGTGTGCAGGGGGAGGGGGAGCCCTGAGTTGCGGACATCGGGGTCAGCTAGGGGGGAGGGGTCCCGCTGCGACACAGGGGAGCAGCTGTCGCAAACCGCAGAGGAAAGCCGAGGCGGCCGAGATTTCCACACAGGATTACATCATCCGGATTGCCCAGTGAGCCCAGACCAAACCAAGAAAAATATGATATCACTTGTCT
This sequence comes from Catagonus wagneri, assembly GCA_004024745.2. Lineage (NCBI taxonomy): Eukaryota > Metazoa > Chordata > Mammalia > Artiodactyla > Tayassuidae > Catagonus > Catagonus wagneri. Next base: position 7,942,814 of record PVHT020003144.1, on the reverse strand, counting down.
GTGGACTCTACTAAAAAGATGCACACAAACTTATCTGCAGAACAGAAACAGACTCACAGACTTTGAAACACTTAAGGTCACCAAAGGGGACAGATGAGGGCAGGGAGGGAGGGACTGGGGTCTGGGACTGGCACCTGCACGCAGAGGTCTATGGAATGACTGGCCAGCAGGGACCTGCTTTTCGGCACAGGGCACGCTGCCAGTATTCTGTGATCGGCTCTGTGGGAGAAGGATCTGAGGGAGGATGGATGTGTGTGCATGTATCACCGAATCACTTTGCTGTACAGAAGAAATGATCACAGCCGCGTAAATCGACTATCCTTCAAGAGAACCTAAAAAAACAGCAATAGAGCCCTGAGGAGGAGGAGGACGGAGCAGCAGGAGAGGCTAAGAGACCCGCGGAGGGAAAATCCCCCCCTCCAACCACACTTTTAATGTATCTGCGCCTGGAGAACCTCCCTGTGGCTTAGGGAATCAGCTCGTCCAGGGTCGCTCCTGCCTGTGAGCTCTCAGAAAAAAGCTCCAAGGCCTGGCACAGGGTTCTTTTCAGCTGTAAAATATCAGAAGCCTTCTTACAAACACAGGAAGAGAAAATTTTAAATATTTCAAGGGATTTTTTTTTTAAAGTGAAATTCCTGCTTTTCAGAAACCAGGTCTTAGTGAACTAGAGGCCACTTTAAGATGTTCAGAGTTTGGCAGATAAACAGCTCTGATAACCCTAAGCGTGCGTCCTCATTTCTTTCCTGATGGTTTCAAATTAAATTTTCACTCTTTTTATAGGAGAACAAAGTGAAGCCAAATTTACTCCAAGCTGGGGGTGATTCTAAAATATCCTTGGCTTTGAACCAGAAATTTCCTTGTGCTCCACAGAAATATTACCCTGATAAATGCATGCGGTAGCCAGGCCGGCACTTGCACGTCTCAGAGCATATGATGAGATGAGAAAGTTCCTGCTGTGGCTCAGTGTTAACCATCCTTACTAGCATCCAAGAGGTTGCAGGTTCAATCCCTGGCCTTGCTCAGTGGGTTACGGATCCAGTGTTGCCGTGAGCTATGGTGTAGGTCGCAGACATGGCTCGGATCCCACGTTGCTGTGGCTGTGGCTGTGGTGTAGGCTGGCAGCAACAGCTCCGATTAGACCCCTAGCCTGGGAACCTCCATATGCCACAAGTGCATTCCTAAAAAGCAAAAAAAAAAAAAAAAAAAAAAAAAACCAAAAAAAAATTTTCCCTGCGAGAACTTTTTAAGATTTACACCCATGGCAACTTTCAAATGTATGATACAATATTATTAACCATAGCCACCATTTTATTCACTACATCCCTGGTGCCTTACTTGTTTTACAACTGGAAGTCTGTACCTTTGGATCACTGTCACCCGTTTCCCCAGCATGGAGGTTCTTCAAAGAAATTACAAGTAGACCAACCAGATTATCCAGAACTTCCATCCCTGGTATGTATCTGAAGGAAACAAAAACACCAATCTGAAAAGACATCTGCCCGCCCATGTTCATTGCAGGATTATTTACAAAAGTCAAGATACAGAAACAGCCTAAGCGTCCATTGATGGATGAGCGGATAAAGAAAATGCAGACGTAGAGATGCAGACGTGCACGGTGGAATATTACTCAGCTGTAACCAAAAAGGGGATCTTACCATTTGCCACAACACGGGGGGACCCTGAGGACGTTGTGCGAAATGAAATAAGTCAGAGAAAATTAAATACTGTACAAACTGTTTCTTTGTCTGCATTTTTCGGATCTGTGGTTAAACCCTGCAGGTGCTGGATGCGTTGGGGTTTGGATAACGACATCCTTGTCGACCTCTACAGAAGTGACACTTTTTCTGAACGCAGTTAGGCTTCGCAGAGCCCCCTCCCCACATTCAGTTCACTCCTTCTGCTTCCTTCCCAGGACCCTGTCTGAAGGGACTGGGTGAGGGCCCAGCAGTTCCGCTTTTCGCAGGCTCATTCGTGGACTTTCGCTGCCTGTTTAACAAAGACGCCGCGACATTTAGCGGACAGAAGCCGGGACGCTCACATCATCAGCCATCTTTTCCGGCATTACCTTGGGTTTAATTTCAGGCTCGCCCGTCACTCAACGCTTTTTCTCACTGCTTGATTTTTGACGTCCATCAGGAAGGATCTTATTCATTCATTCCCCGAGAGTTGCTTCCTGAGCTTTTTCACCGTTATGGACCCTTCTAGGACCTTGAATGACATCCTACAATTATCAACATCTGACGACTGAGGTATTTTTGCTCTTTCTTCATGCCTTTTTGGCCATCTGGGGCACACGTTTCTCTTATTGCCATTCCATATGTGTTACGAACATAACTTTGAAGATGAAAATAGTCTTAAAACTCACCTACTAACCCATCCATCTACACTCCTCGTTAGCATCAGGAACTCTGACTCTCAGACTAGCTAAGTGACTTTGTCAAGGTGAGATCGTTGATCTCGGAACAGTCAAAAGCGAGCAACCTCGTTGTCCTATGTCTCGGGCCAAGACAACGACACTTTTCTAATGATGGATATTTCACTTCCGAATCTTATTTCTTTCCTTTCAGAGTCTGATTCAGAGTCCGATACCTGCTTTTATTCCTAAGCCATACCAACAACAATAAGACAAAATCTGGATAGGAAACCCCCGGGTGTTTGATTTGCATTCAGAGCATAGCCTTTGTTCTTTTCACTTCCTATGAACTGCATTTAGAGTAAAAATAAACGGGTTGATACGCCTGGTCTCGCCCCTCTCAGACAGAAGTCAGAGATCAAGGAAGCGATGGGTTTGAGAACCCATCCAACAGGATGGCTGAAATGTGCTGAATCTGAGTCAACAGGTCAGCCTGTAGGCACGTGCTGGCATCTGCGAGAGGGCGGCGCTGCGTAACAGGTGCCAAAGATCCTTGTCACCGCTGACACCCTCGGAGGCTGGCTGCCATTCTGTCCCCTTGGAGCTCAGAGCCTAAAACGACCCTATGCGTTTATTATATCATCTTGTTACTCACAAAGGGCAGAAAAGCGCGCGCGCGCGCGCACACACACACACACACACACACACAGTGCCTAAAAGTGTAGTCAGGGTGAGCAAACAGACACGAGAGAGGATCGTTTGTTAGAATCGTTTATTTCTTCAGGACAGCGAGCTCTTCTAGTTCAATGAAATCATCAGGGGAGAGTAAAAAGAGAAACAAAGATAAAATGTCTAATAGATTCAGCTGTAGAAAGAGTGCGGATTTGGAGACAGAGATATAAATGCAGACCCGCGGTCACTGATACCTTCTTTTTTTGTGTGTTTTTTTTTGCCTTTTCTAGGTCTGCACCCGCGGCATGTGGAGTTTCCCAGGCTAGGGGTCTAACAGGAGCTGTAGCTGCCGGCCTTCGCCACAGCCACAGCAACGCGGGATCCGAGCCGCGTCTGCAACCTACACCACAGCTCACGGCAACGCCGGATCCTTAACCCACTGAGCGATGCCGGGGATCGAACCCGCAACCTCATGGTTCCTAGTCGGATTCGTTAACCACTGAGCCACAACAGGAACTCCTGATACCTTCTTTTGACCTTGTCTGGACTCACACCTGGGCCCTGATCTGCCTGCAATTTGCGCGGCCTCCTCAGAACTCACGGACTCACCCCTCTGGTTTTCATTCCTGGCTGGAGACAGCACCAAACACATTTCCAAGTGCCGGGAATTTTTCGCATAGGGTCTCTGTAACCTAGGAAGACACCCTGGGCAGGTTTTTGCTAATAGGATTATTTATTATTCCACTCTTTTCTGAGAGTAATTCCACCCAAACCTCAGGCAATGGCGGGGACTTCAAAGGATGGGGCCCTGATGTCTCTCACCTGTCACCTCCTGCTCAGACCTTGATACTGTCCAACTGCAAGGCTGCCCTCGCGAAGGCCCTTTTCTGAGCCTCTGCAGCACCCCCCACCCCCAGCCCTCCGTTTAACCCCAGAAAGCTCAGTGCACGAGCCGCACCCCTGGGCTCCCTTCCAGTTTCTAACTGACACAAATGACGGAGAGTCAGCAGGTCAGAGGAAAAAGGCCGGGTACCCACCTCCCCAGCCCCATCCCCGCAGGACGTCTGCAGCTGATGAGGCCTCTGACCGTGGTCACTGCCCCCTCAAGACGGCGGACCTCTCTGAAAACGCTCCAGATGCTCGTCAGCCAGTAAGCGCTCTTGTTTCATCTCCACGGAGGGCGCTGCTGCCCTGGCCAAGTTTTGCATTAGAAATGGTGATCCCAGGGGCACAGGAAACAGGTCGAGCTCTGCTGGTCAAGCTTTTCCACGTGCAGTGAGGCACTGGAGACCCAGAGCAAAATAGATGCAAGTCCCTTTAGGAGCATGCGTCCTTAGGGGCATCTGGGAATTTCCATATGCCCGTGGGTGCTGCCGTAAAAAGCAGTGCGTCCTATGGGGGCGCATAACGGGTCGTTTGAGGAGTCCGGGAGCACCCAGCACAACCCCGAGGGCAGGGAAGATCAGGGTGTCGGAGCCTCTTCCTTCAGACGGCTCTCTGACCAGGTCAAGGAGTCTGGCTTTGCAAACATGCAGGGGCCATTCCGTCCTGTGATGAAAAACAACCTCCTGAGTCCTAGTCCTCCCCTTTGTAGGTGAAACCGTACACACCTGGATACATTTTGAATAATGTCCCCCGATAGTTTGCTTTATGGCAGCTCTGTGTTACTCTCTTTTAAAGGAGGCTGGCAAACACACAAATTGGTAATGAGAAAGTATAAAAACAAGAGTAACTCATCCAGAACTAACAGAGTAAATCACTTAAGGGAACATTAAGTCCTAATTTTAGAAATAACACACATTAATCACCCCCGTGGTGCCAGCAGGGGATGGCTTTGCTGATGGGCTTTTCCACGGCCTGGCACAAGGAAAAGAAAATACAGACGCAGCCCAGGGGTCTAAGTTTTGATGTGAAGCTGTGCGTTCAGAAGCCGAGGTGGGCCTATGGGGACATCGTTTTAAAATGTATAATGGAGGAGTTCCCATCGTGGCATAACAGAAACAAATCCGACTAGGATCCATGAGGACGAGGGCTCTATCCCTGGCCTCGCTCAGTGGGTTAAGGATCCGGTGTTGCTGTGGCTGTGGTGTAGGCCGGCCCCTGTAGCTCCGATTCGACCCCTCGCCTGGGAAGTTCCATATGCCGCAGGTGCTGCCCTAAAAAGAAAAAAATAAAATCAAATAAAAAAGTATAATGGAGAGAAAAACCTGGCAACACAGCAATAGCGTTGCAAATGCAGGTGCCCGTAAAGGAGAACATCTGCCTTGGAGAATGTTCTTCTGGTGTCGGCTCAATGGCATTTGCCAAATGGCAAAGCTCAAGCAGGAGCTGTTCAATGTTTCAATCTACCTTCGGGGTGTGGGGGGCAGGAAGTTTGGAATAGTAGCTGCCACCAACCTGGAGAAGCAAGTTCAGCTTCTCAGCTAGACAGCAGCTTGGGCAACGAGGACAAAAGGATCTGATGTGACAGGTGTTCTGGCCTAGTTTTCTGGAAAGAGCAGAGCTGACACCAGGGATTCCGGGCTGGTGGTTTATTTGGGGAATTGACCCCAAAGTGCTGGGTGGGGGCTGGGATGAGTGGACAGGAGGAGGGGAAGGCGGCCCAGGGGGCGTTCAGGAACTGATCCCCACTGTCCGTCAACACCCGGGCCTGAGTCCTCCGGGGGCTTTTTGGGAATGTGAACAAGGCCTCAGTCACAGGACCACGAGGGGCAGGAAGGGTGCTGGCTGGCGTCCAGGGTTCCATCGCTTCGGGGAAGGGCAAGCCTGGCTCGTCAGCCTCCTCCTGCTCCGAGCCTCGTCATGGTGTCTGCGTGGGTCCTTGGAGGAAACTCACACAGAGGCCAAGGAACTCCTGGGCGGTGGGAGAGAGACGGCAGGTCTGGGCCCACACAGCCGGGGACGGAGCCGTGATGGGGTGAGGGGTGGGTATCTGCAATTCTATACATTCTGTTGTTTATTAAGTGTCTTAGTAACGGGACAGAGGCAGGGTGTCTGCCTCCTCTGCCCCGGCCTGGGCCAGGCGTAAGTCCCTCATGATCTGTTCCTTCTCAAGTCTTCTCCACCGGTGGGATCCGCTCCGGCGTGTTCTTTTGCTCTTCCAGCAACAAAGATGCAGGCCCTTCGGGTTTTGTTCCTTGGGTGACCGGGCAGCATCACAGTGACAGCCGGCATCTTGCTTGTAGCACAGCGACAAAGACCGTACACCTGGGGTCTGCAGCCCCCTCCCTACTTCCGAGCAGAGGGGGACTCTCGTACCCCCTATTTCAAAACTTCCGTAGCTGCTGTGCAGACACACAGACCCACACGCTCACACATTTCTTTTCCATCTGTCTCTTTTTTTAGTATTTTATTGAATGAAAGATTCTTCAAAGTCTATGGTGCTTTACAATTTTCAAAAGGTTGACACATGTGATTTCATATAATCCCATAATAACCCCCTCTCCCCGCCCCGCTCTCCATGTTGCCCCTCCCCCCACTCTCCCCACTGGTAGCCACTGGCTTGTTCTCTGTATCTGTGAGTCAGTTTCTTTTTCGTTTGAGTTACTGGTTTCTTATATTTCTAAGATTCCACATGTAAGTGACATCATACAGTATTTGTCTTTCCCTGTCTGCCTTATTTCATTCAGCATAATACCCTCTAGGTCCATCATGTTGTTGCAAATGGCATGATTTCATTCTTTTTTTGTGGCCGAGTAATATTCCATTGTGTATATGTACCACATCCTCTCTATCCATTCCTTTGTGGATGGATGCTTAGGTTGCTTCCATGCCTGGCTATTGTGAACACTGAAACAATAAACTTCGGGGTGCTTGCATCCACAGAAGCTCTTTTTTCTTTTTCTTTTTCTTTTTGGGGTTGCACCTGTGGCATGTGGAGGTTCCCAGGCTAGGGGTTGAATTGGAGCTGAAGCTGCCAGCCTACCCCACAGCCACAGCAACTCGGCATCTGAGCCACGTCTGTGACCTACAGCACAACTCACGGCAATAACCTACTGAGCAAGGTCAGGGATCGAACCCATATCCTCATGGATACTAATCGGGCTCTATTCCACTGAGTCACGATGGGAACTCCCACAAAAGCTCCTTTGAAGAGCTCTTGATGAGCAATGTGGTGACACTGAAGGATAAATCTGTGCCCACCTCAGAGACACATTCACCTCAATACAAAGAAGAATCTGAAAGTCTTCTGCAGCTGTGGGCTGGAACCAGCAGGATGCCACATTTTCTTTCTTCTCCTCTACGACGAGAGGGCACTGTTTTCCTTTCCCAACCACTTGTGTTGGAGCCCAGCTAAGACCAACTGCTAGACAATTTGCATCACGTCTCCCCAGATTGTTTGCACACAGATGTGGCTGCCACTGCCCAGTACGGGGCTTTGTTTCTAGTTACAACCAATCAGATCTGCAAAGATCAGGAGGGCGTGGCCTGTGCCGCGGGAATCCTGCTGGGTAGAAAGTCACCAGAGCTCATGTGCAGGGGCACGGCCTCTGTGCCCGGTGGCTGAACTGGTAAATGGCCTTTACGCTGCTACGGGACCCGTAAGACCTCACCTGTTAACCTGTTGTCCTAGGCGGTGACATGTTAATTTCGGGGCAGGCCAACCCAGGTTAAAAGAGATACGATGCTGTACTCATTAGTTATCTTGTCTTAGCTGCCCAATAAATTGATTTCTACTTTCCCTACAACAGACCAGGTGATGCGTGAAGAGAGGCAGGCAGGCGTGGAGTCGGACAGACGCGTGTTTGTGTTCTGCTTCCACTGCGCTGGAAAGGGGAGCCTGGACCTCCATGAGCCCCACGTCTGCTGTGTCGAGTAGGAACAGGAATACCCCACCGGGCGGGGTTTCTGGAAATGGACCTGGAGATTCTAATGTGTAGACGGCCCCAGAAAAATATAATTGGCAGTGATGAGTTAGCCCCAAGAGCAGTTCTGCAGTTGGCCCGCGGGGAAATTTCTCCCCATCAAGCCTCGCTCATTGGCCTTCTCCCGAGTCCTCAGAGAGTCCATCCATCCTTGGACAATTTTCTTAGGCACAAGTTCCCAGAAGCAAGAAGGAGATACATGCAAAGTGAAACGTGGAACTCCGGGTGAATTAAAGCATCTGTCAGCGCGATCCCTTCTCAATCGAAGAGTAAACTTAATTAAGAAGAAGAGACAACTCTTGTTGCTGCCATAATGAAATTCAGGGTTTCGAGGCTGACAAAGAGGAAGCTGCGGGGAAGGGTTCGTAATTAAATGACGGGGGAAAATTATCCCAGGCTGTTTACTCTGCATCTGTGTTCAAATTTATTTAGTTATTTTATTTTTTTTTTTGCCTTCCCCAAATAAAGGCTATAAAATTGAGCACAGGATGAGATTATACCTGTTGTGCCCCAATTAACCAGATCTTAGCACATTTCAATTTGTGTGTTCCAGCTGTGGGCAGCAGAAATGGAACTTTAGGGAGGGGATTGTGACTCCTCCAAGCTTGTTTTCTGGTGCAGGATTTAAAGACCTGGCTGGTTCATACCTCTCTGTACTCTTTCCAGCTCATCTTGCTGGCTTTGAAGGTCAAGCAAGAGGCACCAAGGTCAATTCGCAAATGAAACATGAAATATAGACCTTGGACTTTGGTGGAGAGAGAGAGAGATGGGGGCTGGGGCCGAGGAGAGCTTCGCTGATGCCCTTACAGAGGGTCAGCGGTGGTTAGCATGGCCAGTGATCTGATGGCGGCAGAGCTTGCTCATTAGCATATGTTTTAAACATGCTGGAAATGCTAGGCGCTCAGGCACCCACCACTCAGGTCAAACATGTGCCGGCATTCTGGAATATTTTGTTTGAAAGAGATATGATTAAGAATTTAGTGGGGTTCCCTTTGTGGCACAGTGGGTTACACACCCAGCGTTACAGGAGCTGAGGGGTAGTGCCTTGGCTGGGGCTGCAACAGCAGCTTGGATACAATCTCTGGCCCGGGAACTCCATATGCTTTGCGGTGACAAAAATTGAAAAGAAAAGAGTTCGACTGCAGTGGCTTAGGTCACTGCAGAAGCACAGGTTTGATCCCAGGCCTGGTGCAGTTAAGGAATTGTCCACTATTGTGTAGGTCGAGGCTGTGGCTTGGACTTGACCCCTGGTCCAGGAGCTTCCATATGCCATGGGTGTGGCCAAAAAGGGGGGGGGGAATAAAAGTAAGGAATAAAGCTCCCAATTTACTTCCTTTTTTCTTCCCTTTCTAATCAAAATGCTATGAGAAAATCAGTATGTTAGAGTATCTGCATTTAAGTTCATGTGTACATTCATACCAGTTTGCAGTGTTTCCTCGTGTATAAATTCACCTAAATAAACCAAGAGCTCCTGACGGGCACAGAGGCATATAAAGGATGCTCACTGCAGCCTTGTTTATAATTGATAAAGAAAACTTAAAAATAACCAGTATTCTCATTTATAAAGGACTGGTTAATAAAACTGTAGTTTATTCATACCACGAAATATTTTATAGTAGGAGTTCCCGTCTGCAGAAACGAATCTGACTAGTATCCATGAGGATGTGGGTTCGATCCCTGGCCTCGCTAAGGGGGTCAAGGATCCAGCATTGACGTGAGCTGTGTTGTAGGTCGCAGATGCAGCTCGGATCCCTTGTTGCTGTGGCTGTGGTGTAGGCCGGCAGCTGTAGCTTCGATTCGACCCCTCGTCTGGGAATTTCCAAATGCCCGTGGGTGCGGCCCTAAAAAAAAATTATAGCAGTTTAATGAGCGACCCAGATCTATCTCCCTGAAATATAATTTTGAATGAAAAACCTTCACTCGAGGTTTTAACGGAACCACATGAGAAAGAGAAGGATGGATGGGAAGTCGAGGGAGAGGGAGATGCAGGTTGAAAGAAGCTCAGTGAACAGGGCTCTGAGCTGGTGCTTCCTAGGTGTTCCCACAGTCAGATGGCTGTGGGACAGAGCCGGTCAGTGTCCCATTCACCTTTCCTGAGCTGGAGAGGTCCCATTCACCTTTCCTGAGCCTGACCCCTTTGGACCTCTCCCACGATCTCCCCTCCCACCTGCACAGGTGCCGCCGACCAGCCCGTGGAAGATGCTCAACCCTCGGGGCTGGTGAAGCCAGGAGCCTCACCGGGTAGCACACGTTCTTCTATGACGTGGACACGAGCCCCCCATCGCGACACCGGTATTTGTGATTGTAGCCAGATGTGTAGGTATAAGTCGACTCGGTGAAGGTGACATCTTCAGGGCTTCCCCACGGCGAAGTGACCGTTTTCCCCTTGGTAGGGAATCAGTGTCTTGAAGGAGGTTCTTTGAGGCTGGGCAGATACTCTGTTTCTTACCACGTTTTCACTCATTAAATATTTGTATGTATTGATGATTTTTGTCTGCAGTAACCGTGACTGTGATATCGGCCTAAAGCGGGTACTTCCACTCTCTCCAGTCCTATGGTTATTAATTGGAACCTACTGTAAGGAGGGGCTGCCCTTTCTCCCTGGAATCTTTATTTATGTCAATACAGAGTTTGGATATTTATTCGATCTGTGGATTATAATCTAACACTTTCACTGTTTCCTTTGCTGCTCAGGTGGTCCCAGGGCACTGAGGGTTCCTTCGAATGGTTTCTGTGTCCTTTCAACATGTTCTTGTCATTTTCTGAGCATTTCTTCACTTTCAGAAATCACAAGATGTTTGGGCTAATTTTGTATTTTCTTTGTCCCAGCTCCAGAATCAGTCATTTCTCCAAGGAGCCCTGGTTTCTTTTATGGGAGGATCTCACTTAGAAGCCAAGATCTGGGTGGCTGTCATGGCCTCTGAGTGTCCCCAGGTCACACAGATACAAGTGTGTGTAGTTTTTGTAACACATGCATATGCAGTTGTCCCTCGGTATGGATGGGGACTGTTTCCAAGAGTCCCGGTGGGTACCAAACAGTCCGGATACTGAATGGCCTTATATAAATGATGTGGTACTGTAAATACAGTGGAGCCTCTATAGTCTAGGTTTTTGCATCTGTGGACATGGACACCAAGAGCTGGTGGCATAGGTTTCCTCTGCTACCTGAAAATAGAACATTCCTGTGAAAACTTCTGTAAGCCAAAATGGCAAAGTGAAGAAGTAATTAGAGAAGCAATTACCTTTTTGCATAAAAGTGATAGCCTCTTTACATTTCTTTCTGTTAGTGAAAACAGGTACTCATGTAGGTGTTTCATAAAAGCAATGTAGTATTAAATGAATTTTTTTTTGTCTTTTTGCCTTATCTAGAGCCGCACCTGCAGCATTTGGAGGTTCCCAGGTTAGGGGTCTAACAGGAGCTGTAGCTGCTGGCCTACGCCACAGCCACAGCAACACGGGATCCAAGCTGCGTCTGTAACCTACACCAGAGCTCACGGCAACGCCAGATCCTTAACCCACTGAGCGATGCCAGTGATCGAACCTGTAACCTCATTGTTCCTAGTTGGATTCGTTAACCACCGAGCCACGACGGGAACTCCATAAATGAACTTTTTTTTTTTTTTGCTATTTTTAGGGCTGCACCCACAGCATATGGAGGTTCCCAGGCTAGGGAATGAATCAGAGCTGTAGCTGCCGGCCTACACCACAGCCACAGCCATGCCAGATCTGAGCCATGTCTGTGACCTACACCAATGCCCCATCCTTAACCCACTGAATGAGGCCAGGGATTGAACATGCCTCCTCAACGTCCCTAGTTGGATTCATTAACCACTGAGCCATGACAGGAACTCTTAAGTGAACCTTCTTAAAGTGGGGTTACCTGTACGCACACCTCTGTCTATTGCAGCTTTGATATAGCTCACGTACAGTAGAATCGTAAATTCATACTGTGGTTCTGATTCTAATCTAACATCGCAGTTTCATTACCGCCCCCCTGCTTCAGCAGTTGTAACTTCTTTACTTTTTAGTATTTCATTTTTTTCTGCAACAGTGATATACCTGGTTTTCACTTCCATACTATGTTTGCATATACGTTCAATAATAGTATGCGTGTCAAACTAACCCTTTGAGAAATATGTTTATCGATTAGAATAAAATATTTGTGTACATTCCCTAATGGCACAAACCTTAAGAGTACACAATCAAAATAGTGTTTTCCATGGTTACTTAGGCTAGGTTTTCTTTTTCTTTTCCTCCCCCTGCATTGTGATTATGTAATTAAGAACTTTACTTGCAAAACAGCTGGTATTCAATTCGAGTTCCACTCCCATCCTACTTATTTTTAATTATTTTGAATGTATATGAAAAATTACCATTGTTCTCAAAGTCAGAGCTATTAAAAAAAGACATATTAAAAGGAATGTCACAACCCCATCGTTCCTATTATCTATGGCCTTTCCTTCCCTCTGCAGATCTATCAAATAGTTTCTTACTCACTATTTCTCTGTGCATTTCAGGTATTTTTCTGGACTTATTACCTTCCTTCATCTATTCTTTTTTTTTTTTTTTTTTGTCTTTTAGGGCCGCACCCACAGCATCCTGCAGCACATGGAAGTTCCCAGGCTAGGGGTCAAATAGGAGCTGTAGCCTCTGGCCTTCACCACAGCACAGCAATACAGGGTCTGAGCTGCATCTGCGACCTACAGCTCACGGCAGTGCTGGACCCTTAACCCACTGAGTGTGGCCAGGGATTGAACCTGCAACCTCATGGATACTAGTTGGGTTTGTTACCACTGAGCACCGCAGGAACTCCTATTCTTGCTTTTGACTTTCTCTTATGGGACGGTTCTTAGTAAACTTCAGTTTTTGCCTGAAAATAGATACACTGCCATTCTTGGACAGTTGTCATCGGTGTTTCATGCTTTGATTTGGTAAATGCTTTCTTTCCAGAGAGTGATTGTGTTATTCCCCCATCTTCTGGCTTCCATTTGTCCACTGAGAAGTCAGCTCTCAATCTCATGATTTGTATTTGCAGTCTTAGCTCACGGGCAGCTTGAGCTCTCTTTTTCTATTGTTTGGCAGTTTTATTGCTATTCTTTGATATTTTCCCTTTTGTTTGGTCTTCCAAGACCACAGTTCTTTTTATTATTAAATCCATTATTATTGTTATTAAATTATTATTTAATCTTTAATAATAAAACAACAATAAAGGATAATAAAAATATAAATTTATAATAATAGAGAATAATGAACAATAAATTATAATTTAACACGTAATAACAAAGTGAATATTATTAAATAATAATTATTATTAATATTATTAAATCTAAGATTACATGACTTGCTTCAAATATGGCAATGTCTTACCAACACTTCCTTGAATATTTTCTCTTCTACGTTTAGTGTCTTTTCTCCTCCTGAAACTTATTTTCTATCTTCTCCTTCTATCCAACATGCCCCTTAGCTTCTCCATATTTTTTCCTTTCTCTCTGAAATACATTTTTTATATCTTTTGAGACAGCTGCTATTTTTCTCTTCGGTGTTGTCTAGTCTGCCTTTTAATCTATCTACTGAGGAAGTTCCCCTTGTAGCTCAGTGGTAAGGAACCTGGCTAGTATCCATGAGGATGCAGGTTCAATCCCTGGCCTCACTCAGTGGGTTAAGGATGCAGCATTGCCCCAAGTGTGGTGTTGGTTGCAGACGCGGCTTGGATCCCATATTGCTGTGGTTGTGGCATAGGCTGGCAGCTGCAGCTCCGATTTGACCCCTAGCCTGGGAACTTACATATGCTGCAGGTAAGGCCCTAAAAAAACCTCCCTCCCCCCCAAAATCTATCAGTTGGATTTTTAAATGTATTTATTACATGTTTTTCACCTCTAGAAGTTATATGTGGGTAGTAGCTTCCAAACCTAGCTGCCCTTCCTGGATAACAATCTTTTTGGTCATGTTATCAATTTTCTGGTTTGTTCCTTTAAAAAATCTTATGCTTATTTTTATTCTGTAGGTAACGATCCTAACAGAAGATGTCTCTGGGATTCTCTTTGCTCACTATTTGTTTGGTCAGTTATTGCTCTCATGTTTCATAATTTCAGATTGGAGTTTATTCTGCCCTTACTGCCACAGACATGGTGCTTCCGCATCTGCTGGTCACCATATCTTCTTTAGCCACCTGCTGTAATTTTGCAAATTTGTGTTTCCTGGCTGAGTAAAAATAGAAATTCAAACCTCAAATGCTCATGAAGACAGAGCCGTGATCATGAACCCCAGACCAAGGTAGACAGGTCTTTTTTCCACATACTTTGTTGGATTTTGTTTCACGCCGATTATTGAAGCTCTAGCTCTCTGAAGGTTCCAGTTATACACGAGTACCTCAGTTCTCCATCTTCCACTTCTGTCGCCCAAGCCCATGTCTCTTATCCCTCTTGTGACTGGTGAAACTTACATATTCAACACTTGAATTTCCCAAAGTTGGCAAAAAGGTTTTAGGGTCACTTGTGGCTTGAGGGTACCCTTTAAAAATTCTATTTTCTGCCCTTTCTTTGTTTTGGGCACCTGGAAATTTATCTTAATTTCTTGTTGGTTCAGTTCAGGGTTTAAATTTTTGTTTTTGCTTTGTGATTATTTCTACATTTTCCAGCATAGTGATGTGCTTTACAGACAGATAATTTTTCAAGACATCATATTTTTCATGTTGCCAAAAGTGAAATTTAATTTGATATATGTTTATTCAGCACCTGTCGTATATAGGACAGGTGTCTGCATTGAGGCTAGGTGCTGAAAAGTCTCCAGTGTTGGAAGTGAGGCAAGGTATTGTTGGGATAATATGTAGGAATTTAGGCAAAACAAAAGTCATCCTATTGATGGGCCAACACTCAGTTGGGAAGAAAGCTGAGTCACTAAGCTGACAGGACCAACTTGTGGAGCCCAGGTGGTGGTAAGTCCTCAAGTTATTGAATATACAGGGTGAGGGGAGAGAGAGAGGAAGAGAGAAGGAGTGAGATGGGGAGAAGGAGGAAGAGGGAGGTAGGAAGAGGGAGAAAGGGGGGAGGGAGGGGGAGGGAGGAAGGGGGAAGGAGGAGGAGAGAGAGAGTTTAATAATGGGAAAACCATTGACAGAAATCTGTAAACCAGCTATAATGGGGAAATTAAAAAAAATTAAAAAATATAATAAAATACATAAAATGCAATATATAAGACATGATAAAACATATAATTATAATAAAATATTTAACTCAAAAAAAATAATGGGGAAATCAGAAGACACACTAGTGAAATGTTACACAGAATTTGGGCAGACTGGGAGACTGGGGGCATACTGCCTGTATTTGATTCATGGCTCCTTCCATCAGTCGGGATGTGACCCCAGGAAAGGTACTTAAACTTTCCGTGTGATTGGGATATGACCGTGTCTGTTTCACAGGGCTATGCAGTTCTTAGAACAGCGTCGGGTATATAATTATCTGAGCTCTTCCTATGTGAAACTGTTTTCTAATGTCCCCGTGTTAGAGGCTTCAAGTTCCCTGCAAGAGTTGAAATCCCAAAGCCTCTGGCCAGGCCTCATGGTAATGCCCTTCCCCCACCTTGACCAGCCTGGGCTGCTCATTCACAGCTGGAGAAGGAATGTCGCCCACTCCTCACCAGGCCACTGTATAACCTGTTCCCCATGCAAATAAGGTGTCCTGCCCAAGATCAATCAGAAGACCAAACTGGGTCTCTCCATGCAAATAAGGTGTCCTGCCCAAGACCAATCAGAAGACCAACTGGGTCTCCCCATGCAAATAAGGTCTCCTGCCCAAGACCAATCAGAAGACCAACTGGGTCTCCCCATGCAAATAAGGTGTCCTGCCCAAGACCAATAAGAAGACCAAATTGAGTCTCCAATCAGGTCGCACTGCGGGGTATAAAAGATTATTGCGAAGTGAGTCAGACCCTCTTTTTAACCTGCGCACACATGGGAGTCCTCTTCCATTCTGAAAATGTACGTTCACTGTAATAAATTTGTAAAATGTCTGTCATTCCCATGCTTTGTTACGGTGAGACAGGGACTGAGGAAACTGTGACGCTAACACCTACTCTGCAAAACCCTGTGGATGCAGAAATGAATGACGGTCCCCGTTCTCTGAAGGCCCAGTCCGCTCACTCTCCTGACAGATCCTAATATGTCACTGTTCTGTACACTTTTATATGTAAAAGGTGATAATCGAGGCGTCAGTACAAAAAATTAGGTACTGAAGAAGCTCAGGGGGTGAGTTGATTAATGGTTCCTCTTGGGGTGAAATGAGGTAGAAAAAAGAATTGCATTTGGGAAGAAGATGATAAATTTCCTTTGTTGTCCTGATAAATTTAAATAGCCTTTTGGAGATGACCTTCAGGCAGTTAGGAAGGAAGGTCTTAAGTTATTAAAGCCCGTGGAGTTCTTTGTGGGCTCCGGGCTTCTGATTTAAATGTGTCTTGGATTCCTTTGACACTTCTCTCATTAAGCAGAATTAATCACAAGGTGTTTGAGAAGGCTGATTAATGCTAGGCTGAGCATAATGCTTGCTTTAAGATCCTCACAGATTGCCTTGAAAGGACAGTCCTCACTTCTCTTATTTCCCTTCTATTTCCTATTCACCATGACCCAAATGAGGTTGGAAAAGGACTAATGCCTTATTGTCCTTCTGCTGGATACAAAGGACATGTGAATTTCTGTGAACATGAACTTTCCACTTCATAAAACTGAAGGCTTTGTGCTCAGGACCTGCTCAGGCTTGTCCTTTTAATGAAACACTTGGTCTAAACACTTTCATCATTTCAAAAAAGTAATAATGAATCCATTGCAAGGCCACAGAAGGAGGATGGAAGGTTCATACAAGTAAGAGAGCAGAATACAATTTGGCCGTCACAGCCACTGCATACAAATTCCTTTTATTCTCCGAGAAGTCATCCTCTAAATTTCTTGAACACCTTCCTCTCCTCTTCCTGACAACTACTTACGAGACTTAAATGAGCAGAGTCAAAACTGAAGCTTCAACCAGACGTCTCTATTACTTGCACAGCTACCGCCATGGTGATGAATGCTTCTAGCATTGACCCCCAAAGTGCAGTGAGATCTTGCTGAATCATGAGATTGAATTTCACCCCAAAGCTAGTCTTTTATCCAATTCTGCTTCTTTGCAATCTGAAAAATCAATTGCAGTTATGAAGTGAAAATGTCACTTTCACCCACCGCTTACTTAGACAAATCCACTTCCTCGCTGCCCAATCGCATCTCACCTGCTACTGCTCGCCATCAATTAGAGTACTTGACTGACTGAAATAACTCCACATCCTGGCCAGGCTCCATAATGACATTGAATTGGTATAGGAACGATTAGGCTTTGGGTTTCCCTGATTGCAGCGCTCAGTTCCTGAATATGAATGGGGAACTGTGGGATCAGAAAGCATACGTAGCTAGCCACATAAAAAGGAGAAAGGTACCGCTTGTGAATATTATGGGAAGGGCAGGCTCTGGGGAACTTTGGGAAGTTGCGAGTTGCTGTCCAGGAGATGGATACTGGAAAGTCACTTCTAGAGATTTCCAAATCTACTTCATGTACAGACACATCCTAGGCCAGTGGCGAGTCAGAGAATGCAATTATTTCCTATTACCTGCCACATAAAATTGCATGGAAATTGGTTGAATTCCCGAAGTTCATACAATGAGCTCGCGTGGAGAACTGCTGAGCCGTGATCGAGTGCATTCTACACGCCGGAAATGAAGGGGGTACAAATGGAATAACGCAAGGTCCAGCCCTCAGGGAGCTGACAGTCACTGGAGGATACGGTAAAGCAAAGAGAGAATAAAAGATGCAACAAGAATTCGCTGGAAGGATAATTTTACTCATCTTAGAGGGCTAAGGGAGACTTCCCAAAGGAAGAATGGCTTCCTATCAGTGACTTGAAGGATGAGTAGAAATTAGCCAAGCAAAATTGGTGAAAAAGCATGTGCCAGGGCCTGTCTGTGGTGAGAAAATACAGAGGTGTTCAGAGAAAGGAAAATAGCTAAAACAGTAGAGTCTGATGCAGGATGGTCACGGGATCCAGCGAGGGGACGGGGTTAGAACCTTAACTTTTGTGACTTCCCGAGGAATTTGAATTTTTACTCCGAGGGCAAGAGAAAATGGTTTTAGTATTCTGGCCGTACGTGAAAAATGCTTTGAAGGGATGACAAGAGCAAGAGAAGCCACTCTGGTTACACTGAGGGGTGAGAGCACGGACTCTTCCACGAGGTCACCCGGACTTGAGTCCTGGCTTCACCACTAAGTGCTGATGTTGGGAAAAGTTTTAATGTCTCTGCTCCAGTTTCCTCATCTGGAAAATGGAGAAAATTATACATCTACCTGGCCGAGACATTGGGAGGACCGAACGAGTTAACAGATGGAAAGTGCTTGGTACGTGAGAGCCACACAGATTCTGCTCATCATAATCATGGTCACCAGCATGATCCACAGCATCTTCCACGGGAAGATGTCACAGTGCTTAAGAGCGTCTGTGGCAATGAAAACGGAGGGGAGTGCACTGACTGGGCAGGTGGGATGAACAGAATGTGACTGGTGAGATGTACAGGTGAGGAGGTGGCTCTAGGTTGATTCTTGGGTTTCTCCTTTAAGAATGAGATGAGAATTGGAAACGATAAGCAATGAGATCCTGCTGTACAGCACTGGAACCTATATGTATCTAAGTCACTTGTGATGGAGCATGATGAAGGATAATGTGAGAAAAAGAACGTGTATATGTATGTGTGACTGGGTCATTGTGCTGTATAGCAGAAAACTGACAGAACGCTATAAACCAACTCTAATGAAAAAAATAAAAATCATTAAAAAAAAAGAATGAGATGACATGTATGATTATCTGCAGGCAGACAGGGGAGCCACTGAAACGGATATAAATTAGACCATGGGAGCTCCCGTTGTGGCTCAGTGGAAATGAATCTGACTAGCATCAGTGACGACGTAGGTTCAATCCCTGGCCTCGCTCAGTGGGTTAAGGATCTGGTGTTGCCGTGAGCCGTGGTGCAGGTCAAAGACACGGCTCGGATCCCGCGTTGCTGTGGCTGTGGCGTAGGCTGGCAGCTGCAGCTCCAATTCAACCCCTAACCTGAGAACCTTGGTATGCTGTGGGCACAGCCATTAAAAAAAAAGAGAGAGAGACAAAAATAAAAATAAGTAAGTTTTTCCATGATTCAGTGTAGAACCTTGTGTGTTTCTACCAGAAGCTATGATGTTGTCAGTGGTGTAGTTCAAATCTCCTGTACCTCACGAAGTTTTTGTTTTTAATTAAAGTGTAGTTGATTTATAATGTCGTGCCAGTTTCTGCTGGAGAGCAAAGTGACCAGGCCTGCGCATATACAAAGGCATTCTTTTTCTCATACTATCTTTCCATCATGTTGTGTCCCAAGAGACTTGACACAGCTCCCTGTGCTGTACAGCAGGATCTCACTGCTTATCCGTTCTAAATGTCTTGGTTTGAATTCACCAACCCCAGACTCCTCATCCACTAAGATTTGGTCTGCTAAAACCTTCTGGACTGGTTTAAATGCATGAACATCTTCTGTTCAAATGGTGGATGTGACATAGTCTTGTGGCTATGTCAACACTTATTGTATATTCATTTTTATCATCTTGGTCATTTGAAAATTTAATCAGAGCAGATTTTCTGAAATTATTTTTAAAATAGTTTATTTTATTGAAGTAACAAAGTTGTGTTAATTAAATTATCTTTTTGAAAATCTGTTTTATCTGATGTTAGTGTAGGCACAGCACATTTTTTTTTTTAACTCGTTACTTACTTGATTTGACTATTTCCATCCTTTGATTATGCTGGGACTTTTTAAAACTTCACATCCGATTATCTTTACAATGGACACATTTTGTCAAAGAATATTTAATGTGATTTTTAAGATATATATATATACATATAAAATTTCTGTCATAGTACATTTTCATTGTTTTAATTTTACTTATTAAAAATTTTGCAGTTCCCATCATGGCTCAGTGGTTAATGAATCTCACTAGCATCCATGAGGATATGTGTTCCATCCCTGGCCTCACTCAGTGGGTTAAGGATCGGGCATTGCTGTGACCTGTGGTGTAGTCACAGACACGGCTTGGATCCTGAGTTGCTGATATTTTAACCACTGATTAAACAGACAACGTAACTGACTTAATGTTTTTCCTGTATTTTTTTAAGAAGGTACTCCATTTGTAAATTCAAGCAGTGGGCATTTATTCCAGCCTTCTCTCCTACGAGGCTGAACCTGCTGTCAGGAATTACCAGAGAAGGCACTTTTTTCTCTCTCTTTTCCTCTCCTCTATTCAGAATCAAGCCCAGGAAAGGAACTGCCTTTATAATCTCATTCTGAGAGTACAGTGTTTCTCTCTGTTTACCTGCAGAACAACTCGCCTTTCGGGGTCTCAGTTGCAAGTGGGTTTCTCTGACATGAGCTCTCTCCCCGTCATAACCCCTCGCTGCATCTTCTGCTTCTCTGCCTGGAACCCATCCAAGGCTCCTAGGAATTTCATTTCTCTGTGCCAAACCTAAGGGTAGTCGATGGATAAATGGAAAGTCTATTCAGTATACTTTTTTTATTTTTTGTCTTTTTAGGGCTGCACCTGTGCATGTGGAAATTCCCAGGCTAGGGGTCGAATAGCAGCTGCAGCTGCCAGCCTACACCACAGCCACAGCAACACGGGATCTGAGCTGCAACTGTGACTACACCTCAGCTCACAGCAACACCAGATCCTTAACCCACTGAGCGAGGCCAGGGATCAAACCCGAGTCCTCATGGATATTAGTCAGGTTCATTACCGCTGAGCCACAATGGGAACTCCTCTAATATTTGGGTTTTAACAGAGCTGTTACACAGAAAGTCTGGGTCTCTCTTCAGCATCCATGTACTGATTTTTGGCATCTGTTTTCTGTGATCAAGGGCTTATCTCTCTGCTGGGGATTTACCGCTTTCCACATTTACTAGGTATGGCTATTCAAGGATGACTACTAGTAACTCCGTTTTCTGTTTATTTATAAGTTACTTAGCTTAATCTTAAAGCTGTATAGAGCATTGTCACAGAAGCTATCCAGAGATGACAGCTGGGGACGGGTGGCATGAGAAACAGCTACCCTGTCAGGTACCATCACCATGGCTGCATCCACTGGCACACAGATAAATGAAAGCTGAGTATGAAATTTCTATTTTATTTTATTTTATTTTTTTGCCTTTTTGTCATTTTTAGGGCTGCACCCGCGGCATGTGGAGGTTCTCAGGCTAGGGGTCTAATCAGAGCTACGGCTGCTGGCCTACGCCACAGCCACAGCAACGCAGGATCCGAGCCGCGTCTGCGACCCACACCACAGCTCATGGCAACGCCGGATCCTTAACCCACTGAGCAAGGCCAGGGATCGAACACGCAACCCCGTGGTTCCTAGTCCGGTTTGTTAACTGCTGTGCCACGACGGGAACTCCTGAAATTTCTATTTTAAGCCTGTTTATATTAATAACAATATGATAAATGAACATGAAAGTGTATTTTCTCATTGTGGTGTTCTCACTAATCTGGAATAACTATTAAATCACTAAAAATTTTAAGATGTTATTCACAAGCTAAAATTTCGGTTTTTGAAAAATTTCTTTAGAAGTTAGAGATTTTTTTGCTGTTGTTGTTAAACCAAATTTGGGGAACAAACAAACAAAAAAATCAATTAAAAGCCTACATGGGAGTTCCTATTGTGGCTCAGTGGAAACGAATCTGACTAGTATCCATGAGGACGCAGGTTCAATCCCTGGCCTTGCTCAGTGGGCTAAGGATCTGGCATTGCCTTGAGCTGTGGTGTAGGTGGCAGACACAGCTCGGATCTGGCATTGCTGTGGCTGTGGCTTAGGCTAGCAGCTACAGCTCTGATTTGACCCCTGGCCTGGGAACCTCCATATGCTATGGGTGCAGCCCTAAAAAGATCAAAAAATAAAAAAATATATAAATAAAAAAATAAAAGCCTATGTGAACTATGTATTAGTTTACTATGGTTTCCATAACACAATACCACACACTGGGTGGCTTCCACAATAGAAATTTCTTTTGCCACAGTTCTAGAGAGTGGAAGTCCAAGATTTAGGCAACAGGTTAGTTTATCCTGAGACATCCCTCCTTCGTCTGCATTGGCTGCCTTTCCCTGTCCTCCGTGTCCTTTTCTGATGAGGACACCAATCTTACGGGATTCGAGGCCCCCTCCTCATGATTTCGTTTAACTTTAATTACCTCCTTCAGAGCACAATCTCCAAAGGTTCTGGCTTTCCCATATGAATTTTATGAGGACCCCATTCCTATAACAGACTGAAATAAAATAAAGTATAAAAATATTTCGTCTAAACTTATGGGGATGGGACGATATTACAAAACTGTTATCAGATCTCCGAAGCTTTGCTAGCTGCAGCTTTCTCTGTCTAGCCATCTCTTCTCTGTGTTGTAGGTATCGCGTTTATAGGATATATTCAGAAATATTCAATCATATGTCACACCTGCTGTGATTTTCCATCAGCGATTAAGGTCATTCCTAGTCCAGTGGGAACACTGAGTCGAAGAAAACGTATTTCCAAGACAACCAGGAATGACTTACAGGCAAACACTCGCCCTGCTTTTCAAAGGCTGATGACAGGTGAGGACAGTTTTGAGTGTGTGTGGTTCGAGGAGAAGGAATCATTTTTCACAGACGACAATCCATAACTGCGTTTGCAAATCAAAGGAACCCTAGCCGGGGGCAAGGGTCTCTTAATGTGTTGCTTTTTCAAAAGGTATGAATAATAGCCAAGCAATTCCACAGGGGAAGGGCAGGCCATCGAGCTCTAATGACGGATTAAGCTTGTTTTAGGCACTGTGCCATTGGTTTTGCTTATTAGAAAATCAAACAGAGCCGAATGCACTTTTTGGAAACTCACTTGTCCCATCCACCGTCATGAATGCAATTATAGTTTTTTTTTTTTTTTGGCAGTGCTCTGGGGAAGAAATGAAAACCAGCACAAGCTGAAGGATTTCAAGAAAAGAGCTGCCATGGAGCACGCACGAGCCAGGAGCAATGGTCAAGGGCGGTGGTGTCTGTCAAAGGCATCTGGAGGCTGCAGAATCAAGCCAGGCACCTGCCTTGCTAAAAATCAAGTGCTGGAGTCTAACCTCAAACGGCACGTGGATGCACACTGTGTGGTCTGTTCCAAGCCTCATCTTGCAGTAACAAAACCACTGTACATTTCACATAATTCACCACAGCTGGTAATCCTCGGTCAGGAAAGTCAGGAACAGGAACAGCAGGAGTTGTGGGAGACAGCGACATTTTGATTACAAGTAATGCTGGTTTTGGAGCCCACTCAGACTCCCTGGCAGTATGTCAGGCTTTAAATGTACATCTCACCTTCTCCGCCCGGATTCCAGTAACGTCCAACTATTAAAAACTGAAGTGTAGTTGATGTATAAGTTACAGGTGTACCATGTAGGGATTCACAGTTTCTAAAGGTTAAACCCCCACGACGTCCAACTTTTAAAACGATGAAACTTAAGGAATTAATTTCTTCACAGATCTTAGGCACCCTGTGACAGAAACGGTAGACAAATGGGCCTCTTGAGGGGGGATGAGTGTAAGCCACAGAGATGAGCCCCTGAATCACAGGATATGCCCATCCCTTAGTGTCACAGCCTGGGAAAGCTAATTACCTTGACGCATGGGCTGGAAGGAGCAGAAGGCATATAGCCACTTCACAGTAGAAAAGCACCGTTAGCTTCTCCTGATTTTATGAGCACAAGTTGGTTCAGAAATGCAACTTCAACGCAAGCTGAAGAGGGACTCACCCTAATTAGTCCTGTTTAGCGTGTTAAATCCTTGCTGCGCCCCGATGAACCCCAGAAGCCTTGAATTTCAGAGCTGCAACTTCTCGCTGTTTATAATTTTGTAAACACTTAAAATGTCTATAGCAAATTACGTCTTAGTAAAGTAACTGGAACTAACCTGCCCTGCAAAGGTTAAGCAGAGTCCAAAATTGTAAGCATCCTTTCCATATTTACCTAAGAGATTATATCCTTACCACAGTAATATTGCTATTCATTTCTACTAGGAGGTCTGGTCTGGTCCTGGGCTACCCCGGAATATCTTGATGATGAACGCAAGGAATAAGTGCATCTCAAGGTCCCAAAGCCCGACATGTGAGTTTTGCTTTAAGAAACTCTGACCTGGGAGTAGCTGTCATGGCTCAGCGGAAACGAATCTGACTAACATCCGTGAGGACACAGGTTGGATTCCTGGCCTCGCTCAGTGGGTTAAGGATCCAGTGTTGCCATGAGCTGTGGTGTAGATCATAGATGTGGCTCCGGATCCTGAGTTGCTGTGGCTGTGGTGTAGGCCGGCAGCTACAGCCCTGATTTGACCCCTAGCCTGGGAACCTCCATATGCCATGGGGGGAAAAAAAGGAAAAAAAGAACAGTTGACCTGGAAATTCATTTACCTTCTATTAGGTCAGACAAAAATTCTGATCTTCTAAGGGTGTCCTTTGAACTGTGTTTGAAAACAATTGAGAAATGAGTCCCAGAAACCAGAAACCTGGAAATGTCTTAGGATCCAGCTTCAAGCTAAGTTCTTCCTGGATATCTATCTATTATTCTGAGTAATTTATGTATATATAAATTTATATGTATATATATAATATATATATTATATAAATATAAATTTCTATATCTGTTCCCTCTGTGATTTCATAACTTTCTAGTGAACATATATATATATATAATGGGAATATCTATATAATGGAAATATATATATATTTATAATGGAATTATATATATAATTTCTATATCTGTTCCCTCTGATTTCATAACTTTCTAGTGAATATATATATAATGGGAAGGAGATCAGAATATGCCACCATCAAATACACCACTTTGGCGTGAAGATTATTTTGGGTTTTTTTAATTTGTTTTGTTTTTTTTGCCTTTTGTCATTTTAGGGCCGCACCCGCGGCGTAT
The DNA here is from genome assembly GCA_004024745.2 of Catagonus wagneri. Classification (NCBI taxonomy): domain Eukaryota; kingdom Metazoa; phylum Chordata; class Mammalia; order Artiodactyla; family Tayassuidae; genus Catagonus; species Catagonus wagneri. The sequence continues at coordinate 7,917,903 of PVHT020003144.1, read as the reverse complement.
GGAGGTTCCCAGGCTAGGGGTCTAATCGGAGCTGTAGCCACTGGCCTATGCCGCAGGCACAGCAACGCAGGATCCCAGCCACGTCTGCAACCTACACCACAGCTCACGACAACACCGGATCCTTAACCCACTGAGCAAGGCCAGGGATGGAACCCGCAACCTCATGGCTCCTAGTCGGATTCGTTAACCACTGCGCCACGACGGGAACTCCACGTGAAGATTATTTTGAACTGAAGAAAACTGAGAACCAACAGATGCAGGACGACCTCCTCGCCCTCCTTCATCAGCCCAGTGCAGGGCACAAATTTCCCCTTATGAAGATGCTCCTTTACACAAACAGATCTTACGAAAGTAATTTGTACCCATCATTGGTTCCCCTCTGCATTTTCTAGTCGCTCCCCCAGGAGGTATCATCACTTGATGCTCAAACCCCCTTTCTTTTGCAAAATGGGATCTCAACCCCCCAAGTAGCTACTTCTTTGAGCTGCACTTGCTTCCTGTGAACTCCCATATGCACAGACATAGTAATAACTGTGTGCCTTTTCTCCTGTTAATCTCTTTTCTTAATTTAATCTGTAGGTCCTCAAGCAATAACCCATGAGTGTAGAAGAAAAGTTTTTCCTTCCCGACCAACAACAGCCTCTGGAACATCAGAACCCAGGGAGCCGGCCTGCAAGACCCCAAGCCTAGGCTGAAATTCACAACACCGGGATCAGAGTGTTTCACTGACCGACAGTTGCCAAGAAGACAAGAAAACCATGGAACCCTTTTCCGAGTGTCTGCTTCTTGTCCATCAATGGGCTCCAAAATGTACCAAAGCCTTCACAGTAGGTTTCACTTTACAAAGCATGTCTTTCTTCCTTTTTTTTTTTTTTGTCTTTTGTCTTTCTTAGGGCCGCACCCATGGCATATGGAAGTTCCCAGGCTAGGGGTCGAATTGGAGCTACAGCTGCCGGTGCCTACACCACAGCCATAGCAACAGCAACACTTGATCCAAGCAGCGACTTACACCACAGCTCACGGCTACGCTGGATCCTTTAAGCCACTGAGTGAGGCCAGGGATCGAACCCGCATCCTCATGGATCCTAGTCAGGTTCATTAACCACTGAGCCACGACGGGAACTCCAAAAGTAGGTCTTTCTTAATTTACAAATCAACTGAAGCTTAGCGAGTCTAAGGAAATCGCCAAAGGACCCTCAGGCTTCATTTCTGCTTGGCTCACGCTTTTTCTACTGCCCCTGGGGACCCCTTGTTGCCGGCATCTGAAACGAGGGCCCCTCTGTCCTGTGTGTCCAGCATGGACTCCGGGAGCTGGTGCAGGATTCACACGCTTGTGCATCGCTGCAGGCACTTCCCCCCACGCCCCCTTTGGATCCTATTTAAGGAGGACTGGATGAGTTATCACTGACTGTTGGGCTTTTCCAGACTGTGACATACAGATGTTGTCTTCAATTGTACTAGTAAAACTAAGACCGTCCCAAGTCAACTTCCTGCCAAGCCTTCTCTTGGTTTGCGTTTTGGCACCATGCCTTTTAAAGGCAACCCCAGAGTCTTCAACCTGCTTTCATTTAAGCAGCTGAATATCCTGTGGAATGAATTTCTATATCTGTTCCCTCTGTGATTTCATAACTTTCTAGTGAATAATGCATTAGACTTGTCCAGTCTCCTTATGATTGCCAGATGAAACTAGCAGTGCTGCCTTCGTGTTCATTTTTCCTCGGATATTGAGGGATCGCCTCTTCTCCATTCTCCCGTCCAGGAAAAAAAAAAAATTCTGTCTGGTTAAAAAAAAAAAAAGGAACACTCTTAAAAATTCATGGCACCATCACGCTGCTTGTCACAGCCACCAAACACCTGTCTGCCTGTCTATTAACTTTCTGTCACGCCATAAGAGTTTCCAGTTCTTTCTTGAATTATTTTTCCCCTGGAATAATGCTTCTTTGTAATAGCTGAAGACATAAGGACACATGAATCTCAGGTGCACGTCTGTGTGCTGATTTCTATGCTAATCAATCTTAATCCTGGCTTCTACCCTGCAGCATATGCTTCAACCGTAGAAATATCTCAAATCACGGGGAACTCACTTCTTCAAGAAGACATGATACATAAAAATTTCCTTAAATTTTATCCGCACGGAACACATACATTTTGATCTCATCGGCCTTCCTTTGAAGGGTAGCAATGGCGGTCAGTTTAGCTGTATCTTTTAGCTGTGGGTCATTAAATGTCACAGAATTTCACTGCAACACGTGGATGAAACTAGAGACTCTCATACTAAGTCAGAAATAGAAAGACAAATACCATATGATATCACCTATATCTGGAATATAATATACAGCACAAATGAATCTTCCCACAGCTCATGGACATGGAGAACAGACTTGTGGTTGCCGGGGGGTGGGAGGGAGTGGAATGGACTTGGAACTTGTGGTTAATAGATGCAAACTATTGCCTTTGGAATGGATAAGCAATGAGATCCATGTTTGCTGTGCCGTGTTTTTTGTTGTTTTTTTTCTTTTTAGGGCTGCACCCATAGCATATGGAGGTTCCCAGGCTAGGAGTCGAATCAGAGCCACAGCTGCCAGCCTACACCACAGCCACAGCCACGCCAGATCTAAGCTGTGTCTGCGACCTCACCACAGCTCACGGCAACGCTGGACACTTAACCCACTGATCGAGGTCAGGGATTGAACCCACAATCTCCTGGTTCCTAGTTGGATTCATTTCCGCTGCGCCACGACGGGAACTCCTGTGCTATGTGTTGTGCATTCATATAACACATGACTGGAAGGTATGCATGAGTGTGTGTGTGGTGTGGATGATGCATTTTGTGTGTGTGCGTGTGTGTGTGTGTGTGTGTAACCTAATGTCTTGTTACTGCAAATCATCACAAAATGGAACTATGGAGCCAAGAACTGCAAGAAATAAGGAATGCCAGTGATCAATAACACTAAATAAGGGAGTTCCCGTCATGGCTCAGTGGAAATGAATCTGACTAGTATCCATGAGGATGCAGGTTTGATCCCTGGCCTCGCTTAGTGAGTTAAGTATCTGGCATTGCCATGAGCTGTGGTGTAGGTCATAGATGCAGCTTGGATCTGGCGTTGCTGTGGCTGTGGCGAAGGCCGGCAGCTGCAGCTCCTATTCATTCCCTAGCCTGGGAACTTCCACGTGCCCTGGGTTCAGCCAAAAAAAAAGAAAGGAAAGAAGGAAGGAAGGAAGGAAGAAAGAAAGAAAGAAAGGAAGAAAGAAAGAAAATAGTGCCTCCTTATTGCTGGCTTGGAAAACTCAGTTCTATGCCAGACACACCTCACTAGCTTTGTTCCATCCAGGGACCAGAGATTTCACCCAAGGTCTCATTTCCAAGATGTTCAATCAAATGGCTCATTCTGAAATGTGTCCCCGTTTTACTGAATGATGCCTGCCTCTTCCTATTCCAAGAACGGCATTTCCTTGCCACTGCCACAAAAAAAGTCTGCTTCTGAGCTGACAGCTCCTTCTCTCACATCTAAAAATATACAGTAACTCAGAGTTCCCATCGTGGCTCAGCGGAAACAAACCTGACCAGCGTCCATGAGGATGCAGGTTCCATCCCTGGCCTCGCCCAGTGGGTTGGGGATCCGGAGTTGCCGTGAGCTGTGGTGTAGGTCTCAGACGCAGCATTGCTGTGGCTGTGGTGTCGGCCGGCAGCTGCAGCTCCAATTCAGCCCTTAGCCTGGGAATCTTCATATGCTGCAGGTGAGGCCCTGAAAAGAAAAATAAAGGCGGGGGGGGGGGGGAACACCTTTAGAATGGGTCAAACGAAGTGCTTGTATTCTAGAATAACTTAAAAATGTTAAGTCACCATGGCACAGAGACGAGATGGGGCTGGCAGCGCCACCTGGCTAGGGCATTTCAGTTTGAAAAGACATCTTATCCCCACTGCTCCCTTGGGGCGCCCTCGGACTCCCCATCCTTTGCACGGGGCGGGCCAAACACCCTGGGCTGGCCTGGGACAACCCTGCAGGGGTCACCTCAGGACCTCATAGCAGCTTCAGGTTCTTGGAGGGTGGCCTGCTAAGCAGGTGACTGTCACCTGTCCAGCAGCGTTTTTCTTTATGGAATCGCATGAGACTGGGCTGTTCAAATGGTGCTGCAACGCGCCAAATTTGCATGAGTCAGATTGTTGACGTGGCCAGGGACCCTCCCCAAAGTAGTTCCCCGGGCCCCACCCACTTTGGCGGCAGCCCGGTGTGGGAGATTTTCAAAGGTTGAGAGGGAAATCCTATGCGATGGGAACGGGTGAGTGGGATCAGGAGGCAGTGGTGCAGAAGACTATTCCCTAACCTTGGGCAGAACATCCAGGCAGGACATGAAATCAGTGCAAAGGTCCTGGGGCAGGAGGAGGCTGGTGTATTTGAGTAAAGGCAAAGAGGCCGACATCGCTGGCCAGAAAGAATGGGGGTGGGGGACCGAGACCCCGGGTGGGGTCCAGCTATGTGGTCCAAGGTCAGTCCTGTCTTGGGCTTTGTCTTGCTGGGCTTTGGACTCATCCCAATTACCCTCCTGAATTTTTTTTTTCTTTCTTTCTCTTTTTAGGGCGGCACCCATGGGATGTGGAAGTTCCACGCCACAGCCACAGCCACGCGGGATCCAAGCTGCGTCTGCGACCCACACCCCAGCTCACAGCAAAGCGGGACCCCTAACCCACTGAGTGAGGCCAGGGATGGAACCTGCATCCTCATGGATACTAGACAGGTTCGTTGCCACTGAGCTGTGATGGGAACTCCCACGCTCTCGAACTTTAACTGCCATGAATCATTCATTCCCTTGGAAAGAGTGCCTGGTGCTTTAATAGCTACCGGTGATATGGAACAAAGTTCAGAAACTTGGAGAGAAGCTGATATTTTTCCTCTCCTGGATAACCCGTTATTACAAAATTTCTCACAGTGAAGAAACGAGGCAAAATCCCCCAGGTGAAAACACCTGCTGTTTGCAAGGCTGACTATGCCTACAATAGTAACTTGAAGCTGTCCGGGGATTTACAGCTTGCAAAGTGCCCTTTCCCTTCCGTTTCCTCAAGCCTCAAAACGACCTCTGGTGAAGTGCCTGTAACTGGCACTTTGCTACCTAACCAGCGCCTTCTACTTGCTCCCTTATCACCGTCAGAGTCCAACTTCCCTGAGGTGTGTGGAGCTGGCGCCTGGCCCCAGGCAATGAATCCTTCTCATGGGGGTCGGTCATGTCAGACCCCTGACCCTTTAATGTGGGTGACAGATCCAGGGGTGTCTGCTAATGGCACTCAGTTCCAGCCACGGGGACATAAAAGGGCACTCTGAGGGCATACGTTCCTTCCTGGTGATGCAAAACGAACAAGGAGATGCTAGCATCTCCATTCTTTGCTTTGGGACACGGCTGTGTGAGGGCTGAATGTTTGGGGTCATCCTGTGACTGCCGTGGAGACATTTCTGAGACCCTGCAGCCCGCAGAGCTGACAGGCGGGAGGGCCCTGCGCGGTCGCGTCATCAGCAAGCCTCTGAGCTCACCCCCTGTAGCAGGACCCACTTCCTCTCTCTGGCTGAGACGGTGACAGTATCTTGGAAGCCATCTTTATCAGGTTTGTCATGGAAGCCTTCTTTAGTCTTGGGTTCTGCTGCTGACCTTTGAAGGCAGCCTCCTCAGTGCCTTCTGCAGATAAGGATCTGGGGCTCAGAGCAGGTCAGTGGCCGCCCAGCTGCAGGATGGCAATTTATTCATTCAAACCTAGATGTTGGTGGCACATCTTTTTTCAGAGTCCAGTGGCCTTTCTGTGAAGTGATGACAGCTTTCTAGCCTGGGTCATATTCTACCCTAGGTAAGTTCCTCACCCACTGTTGGATGCCACCCATCCTCGGGGACCTGCTGTGACACCTGGCACACAGCAGGTTCTCAGCAAGCACGGAACTCACCTCTGTCTCAGGTGTGGCACTTAGATGCGCCCTCTCCCTACCCCGCACACCCACGCCCTCATACCAGAGGCATCACCGCCCAGCCCCGGGACTCTCTCCTTGGCCCCCGGCACCATTTAGACCCCCAGGCAGTTCAGACGATCAGTACAGGTCATCTTCCTGTGCCAGCTGCCAAAGGGCACCTCACTGGCTGCCTCCGCCCAGCTCAAACCCAAGGAAGGGAACCTGAAGGAAATGCAGAGTCAGGGGTGAGAGCCGGCCCGTGGGAGAGAGAGACGAGACGATGCCGTGGGCGCGACCAGTGATCTGCCTTCTGGTCCTGGGTCTGCTGCTCCAGAAACGTACTTATTAGGCAAGTCACTGCCTCTCCTTATTAGTCAGCTATGGGCTCGATCAGGATGGCTCACAGCTGGTTTAGTGGTTCTGTGAATGTACGCTTGTCTTTTATTAAGCATTCCTATAACAAGCAATAATTAAGTGTTTATGGTGTGACAGGAAGTGTCCACATGTTGAGGCTGTAGAATGAAATAAGGCAGGAGAATTCTCAAGAAAGAGCAATTTGATGGAAGAACCAAGAATGAGAAGAATATGAGATGGAGGTGAAAACAGTTACTACCGTGTAGCAGCCCCAGGCTGCAGGGAACAGGTGCAAAGGGGCATGAGCATGCGCACTGCGCAACCTGGACCACTCCGCGTGCATCGCCCTCCGGCCCCGCACACAGCGCTGCCAGAAGCATGGCGGCTCTTGAAGCAAAATGTGGACAGTTTCAGGTCCTGGATTTAGGTATTACGATATAATAGAAAATCGCAATTTGAAACACAAATAGACTGAGCCTCTGTAGTCTGTTTTGCACAGGGAGTAAGATGCCTGCCTGCTTCAGAAGTTGCCAAATACAGGTCGCCAACTTTGTCAGTCCGGTCATGGCAAGAAAAGCCTACTCAGCCTGAAACTGGGGGCTAATTTATACATTTGGGATTGCGAAAACATCCTCATATGTACTTAGAATAATTCCTCTGTAAGACAACTTCACAACAGATGTTTCCAGAGGATAAAATTAAGACCAGGAGCCCAGTTCTTGCCCTCTTGATAGCTCATCAACTCCGGGGCTTTGTTACCGCAGGACTGACTCCAGGCTAGTTAATTAATGAGGAATATTTGGAGAAATTTAACACTCAAGTCTCGCGTGATGCAAGTGCTCTCTTCATTGATGCTTGTTACTTTATGTTCATTCAAATGGGAATGAAGATTGACCCAGTGTTAGGAGGAAGTGTTTCTCACGAGGCAGCCGGGCGCCCCTCCTGACACTGTGGGGCACGCCCCCAAGCTTGCCGGGGCCACCAGAAGAATCATCTGAGGCTCTGGGACCTGTTATTCAGATAATCACAGCTATTTTCATGGATCAGCCCCAGAGGGGCTTTTGAGAAAATGTTGGAGCAGAAAAGAGAAAGCAATGACTTCATAATGGATTAAACCCCGGAGCGGAGATGCTCTTTGGTGCGGCATGGCGACCCACGCCTCCATCCTCACGGTGCTCGGTGCTGCAAGTCCTGGTCCCTAATGAGGGGTGCGAGCTGGCTCTGCTTCCGCTGGCTCAGCCAGAGCCCCCCTGCCCCGGCCCCTAGCCCCCATGGTCTGCTGGTCACTGGGCGAGCTCAGGCGATAAGACAATAGGGCAAATCAGGGCTCTGCCCAGTGAAAGCCCAAACTTCAAGGCAGGGTTTGTTTGCCACTGAATGTATTGCACTGTGGTGCTGGACTGGTGACACTGCACAGCCGTGCACCCTGGCCTGGGAGGAGAAGCAGCGGGCATCTCTGCAAAGCAGTCCTAGAATCAATACGCATGAAATGAAAAGAGCAGAGGGATGGTTTTGCCCGAGGCTGGAACAGAATAGACACACTCTGGGTAGGTGTCTGCTTCTGCATCACACTTGTGTTTGTTCGGCAGCAAGTAAACACCTGAGGTTCTTATGCTGTGGTAACGTACGCCTTTGTGCAGGTCAAGTTTTCCTGAAAGAACAGTCAAAGACAGGAGGTGAGAGAAGTGGAAACAAGGGGCAGCGAAGATGGAAGGACCTCAGGAACCTACAGCAAGAACATCTAAGAACAAAAGGACTCTTTTGTCAAGTTGGGGGAAGTCATATTGAAGTAGGAGTTTTTTCCTTCGGCATCGCCCTGACCACAGAGCTCCCGGAGCCCTCTACATGCCCGCACACACGCACGCACACGCACTCACGCAGGCACGGAAGCATGCACGCACACACTCACACACAGCAAAACAACATGCCAGGTTATCCCCATTTAGTTGTCTGCAACATTCCTAGATTTTATTTTATTTTTATTAAAGCCTAGTTGATTTACAATGTTGTACCAGTTTCTGCTGCACAGCAAAGTGACCCAGCCATACATATACATTCCTTTTCTCATAGTATCTTCCATCATGTTCTATCCTAAGAGAGAGTATAGTTCCCTGTGCTGTACAGTAGGACCTCGTTGATTATCCACTCTAAATGTAATAGTTTGCATCTGCTAACCCCAAACTCCCAGTCTGTCTGTCTCCCTCTTCCCGCCCTGCTTGGCAACCACAAGTCTGTTCTCTGTGTGAGTCTGTCTTTATTTTAGAGAGATTCATTGTTGCCATATTTTAGATTCCACATATAAGAGATAGCATATGATATTTGTCTTTCTGTTTCTGAGTTAGTATGATGATCTCTATTTGCGTCCATGTAGCTGCAGATTATTTCATCTCTTTCATTTTTTTTCCATGACTGGGTCATATTCCATTGTGCATATGTACCACATCTTCTTAATCCATTCATCCGTCGATGGATATTTAGGTTGTTTCCGTGTCTTGGCTATTGTGAATAGTGCTGCTATGAACATAGGGGTGCATGTAGGTTTTCGAATTCGAGTTTTGTCCAACTACATGCCCATTAGTGGGATGGCTGAATCATATGGTAGTTCTAGTTTTCTGAGGAAACTCCATCCTGTTTTCCATAGTGGTTGTACTGATTTACATTCCCACCAACAGTGCAGGAGGGGTCCCTTTTTTCCTCACCCGCTCCAGCACGTGTTATATGTAGACTTATTGATGATGGTCATTTTGACAGGTGCGAAGTGGTGCCTGAACTGTTTACAACTCTGTAGGTTGTAGATGACTGATGGCAATGCAGTCTGTAAACATACAGATTCATTCTTCTTTCCTTCCTCATCATAAAAAGGCTTCTTTGTATCCTCTTATAAATTTATTTCAACATTCCTTTGCTCCATTTTCCCTTAGTCCTTATAATGCAACGTCTTCTCAATTCCCTCATTATTGAATTTAATAAAGTCTTTTATATAAGTTCATTTTATATGAGTCCTGACTTCTTTCTAAAAGTTATCCTTTATCTTTATTTTTTTTTTTAAATAAAATCTTGGACCTGATGTCCGAGTTCTCCACTTCTCACCACCCTGTATAATTTTTGTGTCCAAATGCAGCCTTATTTTGCTTCAAGTTCTAGCTCTTGGACTCTACTTTCTCCTTTGTCTTAAAGTTAATGCATTTGTGGCAATTATCTTTCTAGTTTGGAGAGGAGAACTTTTCAAATTTACTTTGGGATAAACAGTTGGACTTTGTTATGTTCTGTGTGTTTACCCATGACTACATTTAATTACTTATGTTTTGCATATTTAAAATTTCATACTGTTCCATGAGATAAGAGCCACATAGAATATTTAAAAGCCTTGGGGAGGGCTTCCCATCGTGGCTCAGCAGTAACGAGCCTTTCTAGCATCCATGAGGATGAGGGTGGGATCTCCGGCCTCGCTCAGTGGGTTGAGGGGATGCGGCGTTGCCGTGAGCTGTGGTGTAGATCACAGACATGGCTCAGATCCCGAGTTGCTATGGCTGTGGTGTAGGCTGGCAGCTGCAGCTCTGATTCGACCCTTAGCCTGGGAACTTCCATGTGCCTTGAGTGCGGCCATGAAAATAAACAAACAAACAAACAGATAAAAATAAATGGAATTCCAACCCCTCCCCCAACACCCATCGCATTCACATTTGGTAACAGCCAGGGAAGTGTCTTTACCGGTATTAGCAAGAACGGCAGCTTGTTTCTGACCAATTCCTGCTTCTCTTGGGGGCTGCCAGGGTCCCTCTGTCTGCTCCTTCTCTGTTGTGCGGCCAGCCCTTCCCTCCCCACTTTGTCCCCACCCTGTTAATGAAAAAGGTTACCCAGGATTTTTTTTTCAATGATGTCATAGAAAAGTTTCTTAATGAAGCAAGCACTCTTAACGGAAATAGACTTTAATACCTTGAGGCTTTAAGAGCCAAGAGGAAATGGTGAGATGATTTTCATGGCTGGTTAGTTTCAATTTTTTTTTTCTTGTCAACTGTGCCAGTAGGAAATTTAAAGTGTTCCTCTTGTTGTAAAAGCCTAGAGCATAAGAAGCTATTCTTACTTTTTACGCAGGCCATTTCTGTCTCTGAGAAGTCCATAAAATCAGGCTGATAATTTGCCAAATGCTCCGCTTAAATTGCAATCTTCTTCTGCTTTAAAGAACACCATGTCCTGGAGACCTGTCTTCCTTTCTCTGAGTTAAACGGCAGCCCCTCTTTTACCTCTGGTATTTGTCAAATAATGAAAATGCAACCAAGTTGCATTTTAAAGATCTAATTGGCTTTACCCCACAAGTCCTGACTCTGCCAGAAACCCACATGCCAAGCAGAGTGGAGCTTGTTCTGCCCACGGAGCTGTGGACCTGGAGGCTCGTACAGGCAGCAGGGGCCGGGGGTGGGGAGAAGAGAGGGGTACCTCCTCTTCCTCCGGGAGGTGGGAGGGCCCAGGTGGCGGGTCACTTCCTTGGTGCTAAACAGAACCTTCCAGGCTGATGGTTAGGACTGCTTTCCTGGGGGAGGTTGAAACCGCCATTAGGTTAGATATTGAGTTTCGGTTGTGACGTGGGCTTAGCACAAGTGACTCCATTTGGGGCTGTGGTCTCTTTTTAAAACAATTAAAAAAAAAAAAAGCCTCTAAAGTCAGCATCCAAAGTGTCCTCTAAAGTCAGCATCCAAAGTGTCCAGCCAGATATCAGAGTTTGACTTCTCTCCCATGGAGATGAGAAATGGCTCATCGATTGGGGTGCAGTAGGAGGGAGAAGTGGGGCTGGTTCGGTAAGAGGAAGGAAGGGTGCTTGAAGTAAATAAGCACATTTGCAGCTTCCAGGGCCAGAATAAACACAGCCAGGAGGTCAATCTCCATCTTCCCTTACTGAAAGCAATGGAAGGAGACATTTTTTTTCATTTCGGTGTCATCAAAAGCATCATGAGATTTAATTTTTCAAGGGAAAATTAAAGTGCTTAAAGCCTATGATATGACCATATTTCATGAGTATAATTTGATTTGTTCTATTTTGAAAATAATAATTTTTTTTAGGGCCGCGGGTGTGGCATGTGGAGGTTCCCAGGTTAGGGGTCTAATCAGAGCTATAGCTGCCAACCTATACCACAGCCACAGCAATGCCAGATCCAAGCCACATCTGTGGCCGACACCACAGCTCATGGCAATGCTAGATCTTTAACCCACTGAGCGTGGCCAGGCATCGAACCCACATCCTCATGGATACTTGTTGGGTTCTTTTCCACTGAGCCACAACAGGAATGTCAAAAATTATTTGTAATACACAAACTAGTTTTTGAAAAATGGAAAAAAAAATCACCTTGTGCTGTGAACAGGCTGTTTGAGTAAATCCATTACAGTACCTCACCGTAGACCACCATTCCCCTGGAAAAAACAGGTCATACCAATACGAAGAAGTTCTCCATTAGAAAATGACATGTTACGTAGATATGGATAAAATTCCAGAAGCAAAGAACAATATAGCAGATTAAGAGATGATGTTTATAATGCCCTGTGGGACCTGTTTATCACTGCCTCAATATTGGGCTTTAGTCCAGTTTATCACATTTACAGTTACTTGCTTTTTTGTTTTGCATTTGAACAGAAATTCAAGGAAAGTTAAAAAAAAAGTGAACACTTGTCACTGCACTTCAGGTGCTGTCCTCTGTAGAGGACCCAGCGGAGCGCAGAACTTTGCCTCTGTTTTCTCCCAAAGAAGGGTGAGAATTTTTCCCCTCGTCTCTGGAGCTCTTGAACCTAGTCTAAGGCTGTCTGCTTTGGAGAAGGGGAAATAAAACGATGTTTAAAATGGGAGATGTCCTGTTTTGTACCCAGCCACATCGTGCTAGACCAGCTCCTAATTGCTCTTGCTTGTGGATGATGACTGTGGGTTTCTCTAACCAGCTCTGGGGTCAGAGACCCAAATAAGCGGCTTGAAATTGGCCCTGCTAGAAGTGTTTATATAACAGACATCAACACTTGCTGCAAATCCGAGATTCCCCTCCGCACAGCAGCTGCAACCCACTTTCTCCTTAAACTCAAAATCTGCCTTAGGTGGAAAAAGTCTATTTTATGCAAATAGGTTTCTATAAACCACAATCATTTTTTGGGTATAAAGTTCTCTCATTCCGTTTATCAGAGACATTACTTCTTGATTTTTTTTTTTTGCCCTCCCTTCCCAATTTTGGTCCATTGGCTGCCTTTTCTCTTGATTTCCTTTCATCTTCAATATCTTGCCTTTTCCGACTTTAGCCCTTTGTTTCCATTTAAAAGAAAGTTAAAAACCAAGTTCCGCACAAGTAAGAAACCAAGATGTTATTCTCAGAAGCTGGAAGAGCAGTGGTCTCAACAGATTTGAAACGATTCTCTGTCATCTTACCTACTTCTATCCCAGTGGTGGGAGTGGTGGCTGTATTTGAATATATATATTATTAATAGCATATATAATTAACAACCTGTATGGTGCTACCTTGCCTTCCCTGATGAAGTGTACATATTAACGTGGTGTATACTGGTGGGTATTTGCTGACAATGTTGGTTTTGTGTTGATTTGGTTTTTTACAATCTTCTCTGTAGACCAGGAGGAGAAGAATGCTTGTATTTTTAGAAATGGTGATGCTTCTCTTGACCTGCCTAGTTCCTTTATGGCCTAGCTCTTTATATTTTTTTAAAACGGTGGTTTTATTAGAATATTGGAGTTCCCATCGCGGCTCAGCAGTAACTCGGGTTTGATCCCTGGCCTGGTCGGTGGGTTAAGGATCCAGTGTTGCCATGAACTGTGATGTAGACTGCACATGAGGCTCGGATCTGGCTTTGCGGTGGCTGTGGTGTAGGCCGGCAGCTGCAGCTCTGATTTGACTCCTAGCCTGGAAACTTCCATATGCCACGGATGAGGCCGTATAAAAAAAAAAATTATAAATATATGGCTGTATTAGTAATACATATAAAATTTATTTATGTGTGCAGAGAGAGAGCTCAAAAACTCACACATGCAGTCATGAGGGTTAGCAAACTCAAAATCCAAAAAAGACCTTCACAGGAACTTCTAGACTGATGTGTGAACAAATGCCCGGGTGCCATGGCCAAGCTGACTCTTGTAATTAACCAGCACATTAGCTACGGTTAGACTTTAAAGAAACATGCATATCTTAAAATGAGTTCATTCCTCTCTTAACTACGCAGAGAAGAATCTTATTGCGTGGGAGAGGAACGATAGACTGTTTCTTTAAGAGAAGGTGCTCTGTGACCTGGAGTCTTCCAGTTCAGGTCTTTCCTGACTTACTGTGGATTCTGTACAGGCCACTTAACTTTCCTGGGCCTGAGCTTGCTGATCACCCATGTGGACCTTGACGAATGTGGTTTGGGCAAAAACTGCTACTTAGGGTTAATGGAGTCCAGTTATGTCTCTTCACGCTTCTTTGAAGAAAGGGGCTATGAGAATACAAATGTGATTATTACGGAAGATTTAACACTGCCCTTAAGACAGAGACAGATAGTTCTGAATTTCTTCTTGGGGCATTCAAATTAAAATCATCTCTGAGCTACTTGAAGTGCCGTATTGGGAATAATTACTGAAGTTTTTCTTTAGCCAGGCACTTACACAGGCTTATAATTACTATCATTTTCCTGGCGAACATTCACAATCAGATACTGAAAAAAATACGGGACAAGATTTTTGATTAAGAAGGAATAAGCTTGGCAACGTTACAACCAAATGTCGCTTTTTGTTTCCTATCCAAACTTGTTTTCAGTGTGCTTTTTTTTTTCATATATAGAAGAATGGTTGGGGGAAAATGTTGAATCTTAAAATTTCACTTGTGTCACTGACCATACAAAATAAAATATTTCAGAGTTCCCTGGTGGGTCAGGCTTAAGGATCTGGTGTCATCAGTGCTGTGGCTCAGGCTGCCACTGTGGCATGGGTTCAATCCCTGGGCCAGAATTTCTGATGCTGTGGGCATGGCCCAAAATAATAGCATTTCAGCCATATTGCCATGGTTTGTCTAATTGGTGACATTATTCATTTTGTTTCATGAAAATCCTAAATTGCTTCATATCAGGAAAATGGCTAAAAGAATTATCTGAATCGTTCTATAAAAATAGATGACACTGTTTTTTTTTTTTTTTACACGTTTCCCCAAGTATCTAGAGTGTAGGGGAACTTGAATTTAGAACCCACATTTTCAATGTGATTAATTGTTTGTGTAGACACAATTTCGTTTCTTCTTATGGCTAAAAAATGCAGACATAGACTTTTATTTCCCTGTGGTGAGAGATTTTTAAATCTCATTCTTAAACGAGATCTCATAAGAGCTTATGTTTATCTGAAAGCCACTTGTATTTTGTTCTATGGAGAATGTTGCAGAAAGTTAATTTCTCACTGTCATTAAGCACCAAACATTCACTTGGTCTTAATTACACTTACTTCTGTACGGACCTTGGGAGCTTGGTGATCTGTTATAAAAGGATCCTTCCTATATTTGATGTGTCCTGAGATTTAGAAAATTATCCTTCCATTCTTACAGCAGAAAGTTATGTGCAAAGTCTCCTCACTAATAAAGTGCTAAGTACCTTGGGTAGTTTTGTTTAGTCCAGGCTCACATAACTGATGATGGAGACAATTGTTTTCATTCTTGGCAAACTAACTCTCCTTATAGACGATGAAATATATGTTAGACTGCAAGATCAATACACCTTGCCCCAGGGGCTTTTTATAACTTACTCTCCTACACTTATTATTTTCTAACTTATGCTAACATCCTATATTATTCTATTCCACAGACTTTTACAGGGGCTGACTTAAGACCTTTAACATTTTTTTTTCAGGATTTAGAAATCACTTTTATTGGAAATAAAAATTACCACGGAGAGTTCCTATTGTGGCTCAGCAGAAATGAAGCCGACCAGTATCCATGAGGTTGTGGGTTCGATCCCTGGCCTCGCTCAGTGGGTTAAGGATTCGGTGTTGCTGCAAGCTGTGGTGTAGGTCACAGACGTGGCTCGGATCTGGCAGCTGCGGCTCCGTTTTGACTCCTAATCCGGAAACTTCCATATGCTGGACCCGTGGCCCTAGGGGAAAAAAAAATACCACAAAATTCACTTAGAGTATGGAAATTAAAGCTGTGGAAAGGCTGTTACAGATTTTTAACTCCATTATTTTAGGTTGAAAGGAACTGAGATCAGGAAAGTTTGTTGACTACTTCCCCAAGGACACATATTTAGTTAAAGTTCCATTTATTTAGACCCACGCTTCAGTGCTCTTTTCACTACCCCACCAGGAATATAGGTAGATAGCTATTTATCTGTTACTGATCAATAGGAAACTATCACATTATAATCTACTTACTCTGCTCAACGATCTGTTCTGCAGCTCAGTCGGACAGTGAGTGTTCAAGGCAAAATGTTAGAGAGCATTTGGGGAAAAGGTTAGAGGAATGAGGTGTTTAGTGTAGAAATCTGAATCCTGGGATTGAATAAATATCTTTTAAAATAAATCAGACCAGGGATCAAATTCCAGCCTGACAGTGTGCTGTGCTATGAGGACCTACTCCCCAGTAAAACTGGTGAAAATTACTTATTAAAATGAATCATTAAACGCTCTGGGACTTGGTCTTGAAGGCACACCCAGAAAACGTGGAAATTTTTATTTGAAAATACCGGAGCTTCTGTTGTGGCGGGTTAAGAACCCAACACAGTGTCCGCGAGGATGCGGGATCCGGTGCTGGCCTCGCTCAGTGGGTTAAGGAGCCACACAGGGTCGCGGATGCAGCTCTGATCTGGTGTCGGCGTAGCTCTGGCTCAGTCCACAGCTGCAGCTCCGATTCAAGCCCTAGTCCAGGAACGTTCGTATGCTGCCAGTAGGACTGAAAAACAAAACAAAACAAAACAAAAAGGAGACAATATCTATGAAAATTTGTTAAGAAAGGCAAGGGCTTGTGGCCTTTTAATCAAGGTTGCCCCTCTCTCTCGCATCCCACCTCCGAGAGATGGAGCCGCTGCCCCGGCTGCTGTGGGCAGGAAGTCAGGCTTGGCTCCTCCCAGATCCAGTCTGAAGGGCTTTCTTCAGCTTTTCTCATCCTGCCCCCAGCTACCTGTCGCCGAGTCTCAATCCAGGGAGAGATGAAGGTCCCTTCTCCAGCCCTGTCCCTGTCGTTGGCTGGAGGCTCTCTCCTGGGTGCAGCTGAGATCCTGGGGCCCAGCTGCTCTTTCCCCGGCGTGTGAGGTGGTGGCTCCGTGTCAGGAAAGATGAGAGGACCTCGGGCTGCTGCTCCGCCTCACCCCCCCCCTCCCGCCCCTGAACATACTGTTCCTAAAACAGGGGTGTCACAACAGACAGCTTCGAAAGCAAGCGTGTCACTCAGAAGTTTGCCGGTGTCCCCACAGCAGATGCAGACCCTTGGTTCAGATTTTCCGCTGGGGGAGGGGGGAGGCTGGGGAGAATCAGCCTATAAAAGAGATAGAGTATTTTCCCGTTGGAATTGACCTCATTTACAAGAGACCGTGGAGTGGGAACCTAAGGGCACTCTCAAGCACACTGGAGGTCGTGGTGCAGATGCAGCTCGGATCTAGCGTTGCTATGGCTGTGGCGTAGACCAGCAGCTACAGCTCTGATTATACCCCTAGTCCAGAAGCCTCTGTACGCTGCCGGTGTGGCCCCAAAAAGAACAAAAGACAAATAAATAAAATAAAATAAAATAAAATGGTGTGGGATGATAGTGTTTCATAAAATAGCAAATATCAATGAAGAGGTATAAAAGAACAAACAGAAACGAAGGGGAAAAAACATGGACACAAAAATTCACCACAGGGGCTTCACAGCTGATTTAAACTGGCAGATGAAAGAAAGAGCCAACCTGAAGATAGACTGAATTTATCTTCTGAAAACCAAAGGGGAAAAAAAAAATCTGAGCCTAAGAGAAATGTGACACCATCAGATGTGTCAAAATGTACACAATGAGAATACAAGAAGGAAAAGAGAGACCAAAAAGGAGCAGAAAAACTAGTCAAGTAAATAATGACGGAAAACTCCCCCAATTTATTGAAAAATAATAGCCTTCAGAGGCAGGAGCTTTTTCATGCAGATTCAAGTTACTGTCTGGGGTTACTTGTCTTCAGCCTGAAGAAATTCTCTTAGCATTCTTGTACAGCGGGTCAAGAAGCAAGAGATTCACTGTTTATCTGAGAAAGTCTTTATTTCACCTTCAGTTTTGAAAAACAGATTTGCCGGGAATAGGGTTCTCGGTGATGGCTTGGTTTTGCTTGGGGCACCCTGAGTGAGCGTGTCACCCCTTTGCCTTCGGGGCCACACTGCTCACCGGTAAACAGGCGGCTCTACAGAAGAATTTTCGGTTCCTGAGTTCAGAATTGGGGATGACTGCTTTTGTCAGCAGCGGGAAAATGGAAATTTGTCATTAGCGATGCTGTGCTAACTGATGTGCTCTCACCCTTTCCAGAAGTATTTATATATATATTTTGCATATTCTGGCCTAAAAGAACTTATGTGACTCTTCACACAGCTCAGCATATCCAGGTCAGGTTTTAAGATAGTAAAACTAAGGTGCTAATGATAAATACTAAGTTCTGAGGAGTTAGTTTTTTATATTGATTGATTGATGCTTGATTGATTGTCTTTTTAGGGCCGCACCTATGGCATATGGAGGTTCCCAGGTTAGGAGTCGAAATGGAGTTGTAGCCTCCAGCCTATACCACAGCCACAGCAATGCTGGATCCTTAACCCACTGAGCGAGGCCAGGGATCGAACCTGCAACCTCATGGATGCTCATCAGATTCGTTTCCACTGAGCCACGACGGAAACTTCAAGGAGTTTGTTTTTTGAAAATCACTGACAAAATCCATCCCAGTCCCCACTTCATATTATGTCCAGTGGATATTGGGTCCAGAGAAATCTGAGAAAAAGACCTGAGACTATATTTAGAATTCCCTGCCTTGTCTTGGTCCATTGAGTGACCACTAATTTAAAAAACTGTTCTTAATCAGCTTTCTCTCCCTCTAACATGACCCTCTCCAGAGGGCTTCAGGCCCTGATACCAACAGACGTCAGTGATGGACAGTGTTCATATTGTTTCTGGAGGGATCCAAGCTGCGTCTGCGACCTACACCACAGCTCACGGCAACGCCAGATCCTTAACCCACTGAGCGAGGCCAGGGATCGAACCCACGTCTTCGTGGATACTAGTTGGGTTCGTAATCTGCTGAACCACAACAGGAACTCCGAAGCAAAAGTCTTTATTTCAGGAAAGCAAACAGCTCTCAGCACAGACACTGATGGGGGAGGAAGAGTCCCCCTTCTCTACTGTTCTACAGAGGCTTTTCTTTCTTAAGGACCAGGGTACCAATGTGGGGTCCAGACATCATTCCTCTTTCCCATTGGCCTTGTCCAGTCGTCTGTATCAGGCCTCATCCAATAGCGGTCTGAGAGATGGATGTGCCCCAGAAGCTCTATGGCTACTTTGCTCTTCTCTCCCCTGGACTGGGAGCTGCCACTCCTCTCGCTCCGTCCCCACCGGTCAAGGGCTGAGTTAGAGGTTAACGTCCAGCCAGACGTCAAGCAGATATACTTTCTATAGAAAACAAGGCCTGAGAATGTTATTTCCTGGAACTCCCAAATCATAGATCTTAACAGCTATATCAAAGAATACATCGAAGCCCACGATTCTGCACTAACTTCCTAAATCATTGTTCATTACTCTGCTTCGGTACGATCCACACTGAGGCACCTGGGGAAACGAGTGTTTTCATGGTCCTCTTTTACGGATGAGGGAACGTGAAACGTAAGGGTTCAAAGACTTCCTAAGTCGCTCTGTTCTAATGATCATTCCCTGTGTCGTTAATGCATTTTTGAGATAAAAATAATTTCTCACCGGTTTATAAACCAAAAATGTATTTCTAGTGTCAAGCCTCTTCTTTTTAGAAGGGCATTCTTTCCTTTGCAAAATTTTCGATTTTACCTCTGAGTGTTCAGGGCAGCTGAAGGTGCATTTTTTGCTAGTGGTATTTCTTCGCGCACTTTGTCTCTGTGAAAAGAAGCCCAAAATACAGAATACAAAGGGAGCAACATGAGTGACGGACGCCGAGCAATTCTTGTACAACATGGAAATAGTTTTTCCTGCTGACTTTAAAAATGGTACTTTCCCTGAGGTAAAATGAGGGGCATTCTTCCCGGGCACCGTAAACACCGCGGAAAAGACCAGAAGGAAGCAAATGCCATCACTTCACTTTAAGCTCAGTGGCCGAAGAGGACTGTCATTTTCAGATTCAGAGGCACCGGATCCGGGCCAGATTGCAAGTCACGGATGGTAAGTGAAGACCGTCTGAGGCACCCGCTGTGCATCAGGCGAGGTCCTAGGTCCCGGCGCGCCTGCCTCCTGGACCGCGCATCAAACAGCAAGTGCAGGAAGGTGCCGGCTCTGCGGATGGAAGGAGGAGGCTGAGAGTGGGCGCCCGACATTCTCCAGGGAGCACAGCCAGGAAGCACTGTTTCACTGAATTTTAATCGCAGTGAAAACCGCTCACCATAGCGTCTGTGTTTCATTTGACAGCTGAGGCGTCATGTCAGCGAATTCCGGCGGCCTCTCCACGGTCACGTCTGCAGCAGATGGCGGAGCGAACATATACTCGCATCCTCAGCTCGGTGACTACGGGGGCTCTGGGATGCTGGGCCCCTCCAGGGGTGTCCTGGAGGGCCTGCGTGGGCTCCATTACCACTGGGGAGCTGGTGAGGAAGGCTGAGTCTCAGGCCCTCCCCAGACCGGCTGGGTCCGGATCTGCCTTTTGGCAGTCCCCTCCCCCTCCTGCAGGGCTTCTCAGCCAGTACGTGACGCTGCTCCCCTCTCCTCCGGATACACAGCCTGGGAACACGGTGAATTTTCCAGTGTTTCTGAGGCGGCTGATGACTGTCTACAGCAGGAACCACCTGCGCTTTCCAGAAGCCCCCCTGAGTAGGACAGACCTTCCCTGACCCCAGTCACACCCTGCCTGCCCCGCGCCCAGCCCCTCACCCAGCCAGCCCCCCCATCCCTTACATAGACAGCCTGTCCCAGGCAGAGATAAACTGCTGGCTCAGGGCTCTCTGCTGCTGAGCCACACGAACCAGCCCCACGCGTTCCAGCTGTGAGGGTGGGCCACCCACTTGCTCCCTGAGCGCCCCCTAAAGAGTTGGGGGGGCACAGTTCCCTGATCCTCTGTGCTGTGCCCCTGGAGTTTTGCTGGATGCAGTGGCTAGAGGCTTTCTCCATATTTCAATCTCTGTATTTCTAAATGTGCTTGTTATCATACTTGAAAAGATGCGTGTACCCCAGTGTTCACTGCAGCACTATACACAATAGCCAAGACGTGGAAACGACCTCAATGTCCATCGACAGGAATGGATGAAGAAGATGTGGTACATATACACAATGGAATATCAGCCATTAAAAGGAAAGAAATAACGTCATTTGCAGCAACATGGATGGACCTAGAAATTATCATGCTAAGTGAAGTCAGACAATGAGACACCAACATCAAAAATGCTACCACTTACATGTGGAATCTAAAATAAGGACACAATGAACTTCTTTGCAGAACAGATACTGACTCACAGACTGTGAAAAACTTATGATTTCCAAAGGAGACAGGTTGGGGGGTGGGGGGGAATGCACTGAGGGTCTGGGATGGAAATGCTATAAAATTTGGTTGTGATGATTTTTGTACACCTATAATTGTAATAAAATTCATTGCGTAATAATAATAATAAAAAAAAGGAACTGATTGCAAGGCAGCCTTCTGCGTTGGCTCTCTTTGCCGTCATTTCCCGTAACGTGCATGATAGGACTTGTAAGTATGACTGGGCGTGCCGCCCGCCTCAGATCAAACTAGGGAGGAACGCACATGCTGCTGCGAGGACCCCCGGGGCCGGAGGGAGCGTGTAACACAGCCAGCCAGGGGAAGTTACACTTTAACTCTTGGCAGGATTCTTTTTAATATTTAAACCAGCATATTCTCATTCAGCACGTTGCACTACACAAAACATTTTCTCATTATCATTTATAACCCTCTTGTGGCCTAGTATGTGTACCTTCATTATTCTAAGGACAAAAAATAGTGCTTATTAGCGTAATTTCAGGTTTGCTTTTCTTAATGTGTCTAATCGTCAAAGAAGATTTCCTCGTGGAAAGAGGTGGCTGAAATATATATGATTCATACTTTCTTCCCTGGATTGGTTAAATCATAGTGGTTAGACCATAAAATCTGCTTTAATATGGTCTTGATTTATATTGCTGAAGAGGTATTTTGGTTCATTTTAGTGGCTTCATCTTTCATTGTTTTTTCAATTCAGTGTAAAAATATCATAGACACTTAGAGGCCATTAATTCCAAGTTCCTCATTAAACCTCCTGTCCAAATATTTTAAACAAATAGCTTAGGAGTTCCCATCGTGGCTCAGTGGTTACAAACCCGAACTAGGAACCTTGAGGACTTGGGTTTGATCCCTGGCCTGCCTCGCTCAGTGAGTTAAGGATCCGGCGTTGCCATGAGCTATGGTGTAGGTCGCAGACGTGGCTCAGATCCTGCGTTGCTGTGGCTGTGGTGTAGGCCGGTAGCTGCAGCTCTGATTCGACCCCTAGTGGTTTATAAGTTGCTCCAATTATTTAGAGATGGTTCTTAATCAAATTATTCAGCTTTGCCTTACTGAACAATTACTGCGGAACTCTGGTTCAATTATAATTCCGGGAATAAGAGAAGATTGTTATTCTTCTATCTTTAAGCCAAAGCTATTTCACTTACTATCATAAATAAATAGTACACTCCGAAAAGATAGGGCTGTAGCCTCAGTGTATGTGTACTGTCTAGCAAGTCGTGCTTGTTTATTAATTCATTCAATAATTATTCACTGATCACCAGGTGCTATGATAGGTTCTAGAGATACTTTGAAAACCAACATAGATGTTAATCATTGTCTCTCCCACTAAGACAGGAGCCATATGTGGTCAAGGACTTTTCTTCTTATTCTTTGCTTATTCATTCCTTGCACCAAGAAGGGTGCTTGGCGCCCTCAGTAGGTGTCTTTTGAATGAGTAGGTCAAGGGAAGGTGGCTTGCTGGAGATCTAGCGGAGGAGACAAGTGAACCCAATAAACAGCAAATATGATATCACTTCAAATCATGATAATTGCTCTGAAGAGGGAAAAAAAAGCTTTGTTCCTTTTTTTTTAAAAAAAAAAAACCATATGTCACAACTGCTTTTGGAAATGGCTGTGAAAAGACCAATTTCATCTGTAATTTCTTATGGAAGAGAACATTTCTTTTTATAACCCGAATCTGTGAAATAGCTAGTTGGAGCAGTTTATGTCCTTTAAGAAAAACGGAAGATTCGTTTATTCAAGCAGATTAGTTAGTACTTTGAGGCACCAAGCACTGTCCAAGAGTTTGGAGTTCCAGGAATGGACCGTACTCACAAGGGGACTCCCAGGCTGCTGTCTGCTCTGGGTGTCTGCCTCCAACCACAGACTCTTAGAGGACCCTCAAGGTCACTTTGAGCCTGTGTGTGAATCAGGACAAGTACAGGAATAGACCAGGTTCCCCTGAGGGTCAGGATGTCAGGCAGATACATGGTGAAAACTCCAATACACATTCAAGGTCCAAGTTACCCCTCAGTGTGATAATAATCATTCAGATGCTCACCTGTAGCTTAGAGACCTAGTCCAGACCTGAATTTACACCATCATTTAAAATCTCTGAGTTTTACATATGAAAAGAGCTAAGTATTAGAGAAATGCAAATCAAACTACATTGAGGTATCACCTCTTACCAGTCAAATGGCTCCCATCAAAAAGTCTACAAACAATAAATGCTAAAGAGGGTGTGGAGACAAGGGAACCCTCCTACAGTGTTGGTGGGAATGTTAACTGGTGCAACCACTATGAAAAATTATGAAAAACAATATGGAGGTTCCTCAAAAAACTGAAAATAGAACTTCTGTATGATCCAGCAATCCCACTCCTGGCCATCAATCCAGATAAAATCAAAAGATAGATGCACCCCAGTGTTCACTGCAGCACTATTTACAGTATCCAGGACATGGAAGCAACCTAAATGTCCACCAGCAGATGAATGGGTTAAGAAGATGTGGTACATATACCCAATGGAATATTACCCAGCTATAAGACAAATGAAATCATGCCATTTGTAGCAACATGCATGGACCTAGAGATGATCATACTGAGCAAAGTAGGTCGGACAGAGAAAAGCAAATATCATATGATATCGCTTATATGTGGGATCTAAAAAAGGATAGAAATGAAATTATTTACAAAATAGAAACAGACTCACAGGC
This sequence comes from Catagonus wagneri, assembly GCA_004024745.2. Taxonomy (NCBI): domain Eukaryota; kingdom Metazoa; phylum Chordata; class Mammalia; order Artiodactyla; family Tayassuidae; genus Catagonus; species Catagonus wagneri. The sequence goes on along the minus strand of PVHT020003144.1, from coordinate 7,894,268 downwards.
TTTGAAAACAAACCTATGGTTACCAAAGGGGAAAGGGGGAAGTGGGAGGGATGGACTGGGGTTGGGACTGGCACAAGCACACTATTGTTTGTGGGATGTTTGGTTAATGGGTCCTGCTGTATAGCACAGGGAACTCTACCCAATATTCTGTGATAACCTACATGGGAAGAGAATGTGAAAAAGAACAGATAGGTGTAGGTGTGTAACTGAATCACTTTGTTGTGTAGCAGAAATTATTGCAACACTGTAAATCCACTATACTTCAATAAAATTTTTTAAATGATAAATAAGTAAACAAACAGATGAATAACTATAATCTCTGAGTTTCAGTTTCCTAGAGGGTAAACAAGATTGTGTAACCTGTGGTCATTTAGAGACTCCTCGGTACCTAAGTGGTTCTTCTGAATGGGTTACCAGTATGACGCTCTAAACCTCCCTTCCTTGCCTGAAATACTCAGTATAAATATCTAAACTTATGAGCGAGGCATAGCTTAGATTCTGAGGAGGACTGGGAGAGTGCACAAAGGTTTCCTAACTTCCCATGGGTTCCTGAGCAACCGCTGCTTCCTTTTTATTTCCGTCCTTATTAACCTCTCTTCTAGCCTCCACTTCTTCTGCTCCCTTTCTCCGTCACAATCACACCTTCTGATAAGCACACATCCCCAGGATTCCATATCTTTTCTTCTTTCACATTATCTTTTCAGCACTCTCCAATTTGGATTCACTTTGTGCATCACACAAATGAATTTCTTTTATTTCTTTCTTTCTTTTTTTTTTTTTGGCCTTTTGTCATTTTAGGACCACACCTGCAGCATGTGGAGGTTCCCAGGCAAGGGGTCTAATCAGAGCTACAGCTGCTGGCCTATGCCATGACCACAGCAACACGGGATCCTAGTTGCTTCTGCAACCTACACCACAGTTCACGGCAACACCAGATCTTAACCCACTGAACGAGGCCAGGAATCGAACCCACAACCTCATGGTTCCTAGTCGGATTCGTTTCCACTGAGGCACAGTGAGAACTCCACAAATGAATTTCTTATATGCCTCTTCACAGTGCTAGGCAGATGAAAGTCCCCTCCCCAAAGTAACTCTAATTCTCTTCCTCTATAGAGCTATCATTTAATTCAACAATTGTTACCACGTTCCAGAGACAGAGTATAAACCGGTGGGCACGTCAGACACAGCCCCTCTCTGCCCAGAGTCGATCACCAGAGGAGGAGGGCATAGAGTAAAGGCTTAGGCAGACAGCAAATTCCCCGAGACGAGTGCCCTAGAGAACATGGACAGGTAGAGATTAGCGGACTGGTGTGGGGGCGGTCGAGGGAAACTGCTGAGCACGTGCGTGGCCTGTTTCCTCCCCCTGCAAAGTCTGCTTTGGACCCTCTGCCGATCCTCAGCGAGATTTCCCTTCTCCCTCATCAACACCTGTATTCTATTTTACTCTGTTTTATCAAATCACGTTTCTTGGCCTGGAGAGCAATGCCAATACACATCCGCCTTTGACACCAACACCTCGGGTGGTGCCTAATCTAAAATAAAAGCTCGTATGCATCGATTAGGTTAATAATACAGGATTGGGCTGTCTGGGGGACTGAGACGCATGAGAAAATTCCCTCTCACACGGTTATCCAGGCAGAAGTCAGCCTTTCCTTACGGCGTGACGAGCACTGCAAAGACGTGATGACCCTGGACTTGTGAAGAAACGGTAACTAAAAACAACCACCGTGACCTAGAGAAAGGATTTTGTCCCTGATGTCATCACCCCAGTAAAATGCTGAGACTCCCCGTGACTGGATACACTCACGGAGATGCATACGGGGAACGCAGAACGGAAGCAAAAAACGATGAAACGCAGCTGAATCCCTTCAACATGAGAGAAAGAGATTAATCCACACCGCGGTTACCTTTCTCAGATCTCGGGTCTTTCCTTCCCAGATACCCCCGCTTTGGTCTTCCACATACTCACTCCATTTCCACACATTTTAAATATTTATTCCATGGATTTCCCATCGTGGCTCAGTGGTTAACGAATCCGACCAAGAACCATGAGGTTGAGGGTTCGATCCCTGGCCTTGCTCAGTGGGTTAAGGATCCGGCGTTGCCGTGAGCTGTGGTGTAGGTTGCAGATGCGGCTCGGATCCCGTGTGGCTGTGGCTGTGGCGAAGGCCGGCAGCTACAGCTCCTGTTAGACCCCTAGCCTGGGAACCTCCATATGCCGCGGGTGCAGCTCTAGATAAAAGGCAAAAAGACTAAATAAATAAATATTTATTCCATTGAAACACCTGCCTCCTCTCTTTAGGTCTATTTGGTCTAGAACGATTTTGCCTTTTAATGCCTTGCGTCCATATCCATTTATACCATCATCTCCTGATCTAAATTACATGTAATCTTGGAACCGAACTAGCATCAACTTTCCATTACATGAGTGAGAACACACGAATAAACACATTTGCCCAAATCCTGTGTTTGTCAAGCACTGCAAATTAAGAAAGGTGTTTGCTTGGCAGAGTATAATTTAATTTTCTAAAATGGAATTTGACTGCAATTCCAGAGCAGGCAAGGGTAAAATTCAGAACACAGGTTGAATCTGATTCCTTTGTAAAGTGGAGACAATATTTTAAAAATGATTTGACCACTTATATGCTTTATCTTAGATTTATTTCATCTCACATAAACTCTTGGGTGCAAGTTTTCCAGCATCTTTGCCTAACAGGATGCTGCAAACCTGAATAGAAACTTCTTTGGACATTAATTTTCTCTTGCAGTAGGGGATGGATACACTCAATGAATGTGGCTTTTTTACTGGTCTTATTTATCTTTTATTGCTCTTTTTTGTTTTTTTTTGTAACCAGTGGGAAGCAAAACTCAGGCGCATTTAAAAAAGTTTTGGCACTTCCTGATCCTAAAATTCCTTTCATATAGCAGGTCATTTAAGAAAACAGAAGGCAGACATTTAAAATCAGTTGATAATTGCTTTCAGCTTATTGACTCACCCCTCCAGGAAGTGCTCTGTGTGTTTAGATTTTAATTTTTGATTTTTCAAGCTGCCCTCAGTGTTCAGGGTTGAATATAAGAAGCTGGCAGTATGTAGCATGTGTTTGAAGCCATCTGTTTGTGTGGAATAAAAGATTACTCTTCAGGTGTCACTTTCATCACTGCTGACAGGCAGGATAGCATTTATTCTTCCCAGGCATCTTCTCTCATTGCGTCTTCCATCAGTTCCCCCATTCAGCGGCTGCTCTCATTAATGTCAGGGACGGAGTGTTTGATAGCTTGCCAGCACAGGTGTGCTCCAACCTGCCTCCCTCATTATCTCTCCTTCTATTGAAGGAGAGAGGAAGAGTGCATTTGCAATCATAGAGAATAGAATCTGCCAGAATATTTCAGTTGTCTTTTTGGAAAAATAAAGCCCTGGAAACACAATAAAGGAAAGTATTCCATTTTGGAAGGCAAATATTTAATCACGGCTTTATTATCATTTCCGCAGTGATAAGTATTGGTTCACCCTGTTTAATGATTAACATGGACTATTTCTTTTCTCAGCCAACGTATGTTCTGCCAAGGATCAAAGATGACGAAGACCTGTCTTCTGCCACCAAAGGGCCCACTGGCCAGTGATGAAGACGGAACTCCTTAAAGAGCACATAAACGGACGTGGTTGGAACGTGTAACAAACATCACAGCATAAGCACTACAGCAAAAGCCGTGTGGTGTGCTAAGGAGGCAAAATGAGTTCTATCAACGGTCCTGGAGAAGGTTACACCTGGAAGAGAGGACGTTACACTTGTCTGCGGAGGAGGATATGTGTGCAGGTGGAGGAAGCCGGCACTGGGGGTATAAAAAGAGTTTGGGCAACATTCAGAGACACAGAAGGGTGTACAGACTCAGAGCATGAATTGTTTTATTGACTCTAGGGCTAGGAAGGTGTGGGAGTTATGACCAGGGAGTAATGTCAGTCAGTGGGGATTATTCTAAATCATGCTAAGCAATTTGCAACTTTTTTTTTAGGGCTGCACCCGCGGCATATGGAAGTTCCCAGGCTAGGGGTTGGATCAGAGCTGCAGCTGCCGGCCTACACCACAGCCACAGCCATGCGAGATCCGAGCCACATCTGCGACCTACACCACAGCTCTTGGCAACGCCCGATCCTTAACCACTGAGCAAGGCCAGGGATCAAACCTGTGTCTTTATGGATACTAGTCAGATTTGTAACGGCTGAGTCACAATGGGAACTCCCCAATTTGTAACTTCTATGGAAGGTAATGGAGAACCATCAAAAGTTTCTGAAACATGATCTGAAAAGTTCTAGTTGAATGGATGGATGCATGAATGCATGTGCTGTAAGTTGTAGTGATAGAGATGCGGGAACATGGAGCTGGGTGATGAACTACATCAAGAGAAGACCATAAGTTTATTCTACAGAATTTAATCAAGCAACTTTGTGGCAAAAGCTGGGGATAACCAATGACTTTAATGAGGTTACTTCCTTTGAGAAACTCACAGCCCAGTAGAGAAAGCTAGACTTATACAATGAATATAACAATATAGCTTGGGGATTCCTTGCTGGAGTTCTAAAAGTGTTGAATACAGAGTCACTGATTGCTATGAAGTGTCCTTCCCTGTCTATCGTGGAGGAGATCCTGTTGAAATGTCCCAGGTCAAACAGAAGTTTTCAAATATAAAGTCACGGGGGTGGGTGGTGGGATGGGCGATTACAGCTCAGCCAGAACGAACTAAATGAAAAACCGAGTCCAGAGAGTCCGTCTTGAGAAATAAGAGTCAGGCACCTATAACCAAGATGGGAAGAAGAGATTGGAAGGTGGGAGGAAAGGAAAATTGGAAGACTGAAATGGCATGAGACTGCCAAGCTGTTAGCAGCTGGGAGTGTCAGTCTGGAGTTCAGGAGAGAATCTGAAGGTAATGATTTAGGGTCAGGGTCATGTAAGTGGTCGAGTCATAGGAAAGCATGAGATCAAGTAAAGAAAATACGTAGAGTTAAAACAGGAGAGGACGCCAAGAGAAGGTCAAGGTTGTAGATGAGGGACAGTCAGAGAGGAGGGGAGACAAGAAAGACACACCACAACGGGCCAAGGAGAAGAAGTGGGGGAAGAGCTGGGCTATAGCTGGTCACAGACCACTCTGAAAAAGGCCTTGGCAGCAGATGATACTGGATTTTAGTGAGACTCTTTTTAAGAAGTTGGAAGCAAAATACACAGAAATGTTTCAAGAAGTTTGCTGGTGCAGGGAAGGTGAGTAAGAGTAATTACTTAAGGGGCTAGATTTTAAGGAAGAAAATTTAGATAGAGATATTAGACCAAATGCTTAGAAAGAGCAGGAGTGGATAGAAAGAGAAGAACTGAACCTTCTGCAGAGAGGATGTAATGAGAGTGGGGCCCTGAAGTCATGCCTGGACATTAATCCATCACAAGAGCGTCAGTCTCCAACTCTTTCCTGAGACAGGTGTGACATGAGAATAGGAGTCGCTTGTACCAAAGTCTTTAAGGAATGGGGAACTGTAGAAGGGAGATATCTGTTCACAGCTAAAAGTTCTGTTTTCCATGTAACTAATGAAAGAATGTAATGGGAGTGAAAGAGTTTGATGAATAGGGTTGGATAAAGAGGATGATATTTCAAAATGTTCACTGGGGACTGGGCTCAGAGCAGTATAGAATGGTAAGAGCAAACTAGCCAACCAGCCAGAGAGCCAGCCAGATAGACAGACAACCAACCAACCAGCCAGGCAGACAACCAACCAACCAACCAACCAACCAACCAACAGCCTTGGTGAGAGATCTCCATAGGTGCTGATTAAGAGCACAGTCTCTGACATCAAGCAACTGGGTTCCAATCCCTGTTCTGGCCCTGACTCTTAGCTCTGGGTGTTGGGCAAGTAGCCTAGTCTCTCCAAAACTTTTTATATACAAAATAAGCATTATAACATGAGACAGCATATGTAACTCTTCTGGAGCATAATGAATCTTTTAGAATCATCTCCTAGTTATTTTGAAACTTACAAAATAGATGGAGACTTTGAAAAGCAGAAGACAAGAGTAAGAAAGAGAAATTGAGATGATTGAGAAGAGCGAGGGGTTATCTTAGTGGAAAAAAATCACACAGACCTGTATTCAATGAATTTTATCCTGTTCCAAAGAAAGGATGCAAAAGCGATGAACATTTTCATTGTTAGTTAAAAAGAATAAGAAAATGAGAGAGTTCCCTTTGTACCTCAGTGGTTAAAGAGCCCACTGTATCCATGAGGATGCAGGTTCAATCCCTGGCCTCACTCAGTGGGTTAAGGATATGATGTTGCTGTGAGCTGTGGTTTAGGACACAGACGCAGCTGGGATGCAATGTTGCTGTGGCTGTGGTGTAGGCTGGTAGCTGTAGCTCCAAGTGGACCCCTAGCCTGGGAACTTCCACATGCCATGGGTGCAGCCCTAAAAAGCAAAAAAAGAAAAAAAGGAAAAAGAAGAAAAGAAAAAAATCAAAAAAGAAAAGAAAAGGAAAACCTTTAAGCAGGAAACGTTAGTGATACATACATATCTATCTATATCTCACTAATACATGAGCTTCCTGAGAGTGAAAATACATCCCATAAAACTTATCATACCAGTAGTGTACATGTTGGGAGGTGAGTCTTGGCACAGGGGTAAATGGGCCACAATTTTTACGTGTGTCCTTGAAGAGTTAACTGAATAATGAAGACAGAAACAGAAGCCACACAAGTGAAAGAAGAATGATGCTCTGAAGAGGAATCCCTGGGTTCTGCTCATCTTTTCTGGGTCTTGACATTAACTTTTATGACGTATGTTTGTAAATCCCTTAATAGGCAAAGTTCTCAGGATGCCTCATAATACATCGTTTGCATCACTCACTGCGATACCACTTTATCAAAAATTATGATTAGGGGTTTATATGCCAGTCACCAGCTAGACTAAATTCTTAAAGACAAAGAATTCCTCCCTAACCTCACAGATGCCACTGTAACTATCTGCTCAAAACAATGTCTCAGTAAATATTTGTTGGATGCATGAATGTGTTCGTGAATTAACTACTTAAGCCCTAAGAATATTATCACGCTGGATGACTATGTGTTTATTCTCCACACTAGGTGTGTAAATGCACAGTGTAAAATCAGGATTTCAGAATCTAAGTTTTTATCATATTATGATTCATTTCGACTGGTTTGCACCGTCTCCCATCTTGGGTAGAAAAATCAAAATCCTTTTGTTGTTCTCAAGAGTAGATTTGGGAGATGGACTTTTCAAGGTCTTGTTGTGCAAGAAAACAAAGTCACCCGTTTTTGCCACATGCCCCCTAAACAATGTCATTACTTAGACTAAACTAAAAAACTGAATCTCCCACTTGATGCATCTTCCACTTGTCTCCCTTGAGTCTTTCCTGGTGCACTTTTGATGGGAGAGTTCCATTTTGTCAACAAAGAGTGTCTATTACCCCGAGAAGGCATTAATGATGCACAGGCCAGTTTTAAGCAATCTTCTCGGAAAAGGATGGGAATTTTTTTCAGAAGAGTCTGTGCCTAGAAATTTTAATATTGAGAAACACACTGTCAGATCGAAACTGGAACTTGCGCGTGATAACTCCCACCAGAGGAAGGATCAGTAAGGCTGTTCTAGTTGTGCAAATTCGGGGTGAAAAACAACCAGAGAACATCACTTCAAAATTCCCATAATATCCTTTCTTAATGAGTGGATTCTGCCATTAAGGGTTTGCATCGGGTGGAGAAGCAAAGACAATAATTGCATCTCATGTGAATAGCCAACCAGCATCAGAACAGCGGAGTCATTATCTAAATGTATTTTGCATCCACTTGCCAGAAGGTACGCCATGACTCAAAGGATCATGAATTCTCTAACTCAGTTAAAACCCAAGGTAACAAACACAGGCTCCGTAGATGGTCCCAAGACACTGCCACAGGATGTAGTCATGTCTATTCTTTTTTTTGGCCAGTAATGGAAGTTCCCAGGCCACGGATTGACTCTGAGCTGCAGATACCACTTCCACCACAGCTCCGGCCACGCTGGATCTTCTACCCCACTGCGCCGTTCAGGGTTCAGAACCTGCGACTCTGCAGGGACCTGAGCTGCTGCAGGCAGATTCTTAACCGGTTGTGCCACAGCAGGCACTCTCTGTAGTCTTGGACTGGAGATTTTTGGGGTACAGATGAAGAAGCAACCCCAAAGCAAAAGTATTAAAATCCTGACACCTTGGTGAAATGTTATTTTCAAGCCAGTGGTGCTCTCACAGTTTGGGTGTTGTTAGATTTATAAAAGGGAAGAGCGGGCAGAAGAATTTTTGCCTTCAGCATCACTGAATATGTATCGTCAGTCTCTCCAGGATGAGAGACATTTTCTGCATGAAAAAACTTACTCGTTTTCAGAAAGAATTGGTCATGTAGAAGACACTGAAAACTGTGCTTGTCCCCCCCCCGCAAATTGCCAGGATGGGGACATGCCTTCTCATCTTGAGGTCACTCAGTTTAGGTAAATTTCTCATTATAATCAGTAACACGGGCCATTTTCTGAACACTTCACATTACAAAATATTACCTCTTGTATGATCATGGTGAATTCTAACACCAGCCCCAGCTATTTGGAACGTATGAGGAAAAGGACTAGAACCGACTTACATGGTGTCCTAGGAGAATGGAACCTCGGCAGAAACACGCGGGGACCCACAGAATCGATGACAGGACCTTTTCCTTCCTCGGTGAAACGGACCTGTTAATAGATGTGCCACTCGAAGACCAAGCGGCCCCACCGTAAGCGAACGGGAGAGACAGACTGAGCTTGCCTTTCAAACCTCCCTCCCGGTCGCTCCGCTTCGACAGCCCATGAATCCAGCCAAAACATGGATGTTGAGAGCTCACAAGTGTGCCAGACCCTGAGTTAGACCCCCTGCCTTCTCTTCTGGACGCTTCCCACCAACAGCTCCCATCAGCAGGTGGCGGGGATGATCAAATACCGGGACCTCCCGCGTCAGCTGTGCGCTGGACCCCGTGGTGAGGAGTTCCAGGCCCCCGTGACCAAGTTTCATAAATCAAAGAGGAAAAAACTTGCCACCATTCATTTGTGGTTTATTTATTTATTCGTTTTTGCTTTATTTTTATTTATTTTTTTTTTTAGGGCCGCACCCACGGCATATGGAAGTTCCTCAGGTTAGGGGTCAAATCGGAGCTACCGCTGCAGGCCTACGCCACAGCCACAGCAACACCAGACCCGAGCCGCATCTGTGACCTACACCACAGCTCACGGCAATGCCGGATCCTTAACCCACTGAGCGAGGCCAGGGATTGAACCCGCATCTTCATGGATACTAGTTGGATTCATTTCCGCAGAGCCACAATGGGAACTGCTTTTTGCAGTTTAGTGTACTAGCTAATCCAGTATTCCTGAAATGCTCGAGTCGGCTTGTCTGCTCTAATTTGCCTTTTTCCACTGTTGCTTATAGCTCACCTTGAACCTGGGCTCACCACTGCCAGGCCACCAAAAAGTCTCATGGGACATTAGTGATGGATGGATGAGGTACACACGGATCTCGCGTCCAACATCACGCTTTTCTCTATTCATTTTTCACTGTTACGTTCTTTTGATATTAACCCAACCAGAGAAAGGTCAAGTTAGAAACACACAGGACTTGAAGGTAGGTAGTCAAAGACTGAACACATTTAAAGGAACAGGATGAATTTGTTTTTTTCTATGTTGACTCACATTCTTAGGACAATTTGTGTGAAAATGTATCTGTTACATTTGAATTTCAGGTGAGAGATAATTATAGGACCATAGAGGAAACCATCTGAAATCTAGGTTAGTGGGAAGGTGAAGGAGCTTCAAAAGAAAATTATCCTCTGATTGCAAATTAGATTAGGGTTTAGTCTAGAAAAGCAATAGCATTTAGCACTGGGTATTAAGCTGATCAGATAAAATACAGGTTGTCACATAAAATACAGAATGCCAAGTCAAATTTGAGTTTTAGAAAATTGTCTAGTGTCACCATGTCACAAATATTGCCTGAGGGACATGTATACTTTATTTTGATTTGAAAAAGTAATTTATCTGGACATCTTCATATTTTATTTGCTAAACCTGGCAGCCTTAATTAACATATTGAGATTTAGGCAATAAAAGGAAACGGAGCTAAAACCTGAATTCAAGGACCTAAAACTTTTGGGTGGTCACTCAGTAAAGAAGTGATGAATGAATTGACACATTTAAAATGTGCGGGAGATGCCCAGAATTTGAGAGAAAAGATCAATAGCATTTAAAGCTCTTAGGACCGAGGCCAGAGAAGACGTCCTTTCTCAAGAGAAAACTCCATCTTTTGAAAGGTTACTCAGATAGGCTTTATTTTAAGGATTTCTAAAGTTGCAATCCTGCTGCTCTCCATCAGGGAGGACTGAAGAGTCACTTTGCCAAAGAGAAAAATGGAGGCTAAACATTATAAGAACATAAATAACAGAAATATGCCTGAAGGTGGTGAGGGGTGAAATCCCCATGCCTTGTGCTAAGTGGAAAAAAATAAAGAAGGAGTTCCCCTTGTGGCTCAGCAGGTTAAGAACCTGACTAGTATTCAGCTTCCATCCCTGGTCTCACTCAGTGGGCTAAGGATCCCGCGTTGCTGTGGCTGTGGTGTAGACCAGCAACTGCAGCTCCGATTCGACCCCTAGCCTGGGAACCTCTATATGCCTCGGGGGCAGCCCTCAGAAGCCCCCCAAAAAATAAAGAAAGAAGAAGATTCTGCTAAAATACTTCCAGCTCGGTGAAGCCGATGAGATACACAGTCGGTCGTGAACAGCCTTTACCAAAAGCCACTGACATCTGAGACACCGTCAGCCTCCACTTTCTCACTGAGACTTGGGGAGCCGTGCGGGGGTCACGCAGACCCAGCGGTAACCAGAGATGCGGGAGGCACAAGGTACCAGGCTGTAGACAAAACCACATCAAAGAGGCAGAGCAGGTTTCCAGGTCATCGCGCGTGGGTGACATGGACAAGACAGTGAGGGGAGGAGGAGGACTTAACTGGCATCACGCTGGCCCTGGAGCATCTATCTGAAAACAAAGAGCCGAACTGAAAAGCCCACGGCAGTCTGCATTACGGTGTAAGCGCAGCAGGGTCAGGTTGCCCTAAGTGCCAACAGGCGCTGCCGTCCGGGTCTGGGGCCAGCCATCCTGTCCTACCTGCACTGCCAGGCAGCGAGCGTCCAGTAGAGCAGCTTGTTTGCCTCTGTCCTCCTTCCCTCGGCTAGAGCCTCAGAGGCATCATGGGCTTTGCCAAAAGTGACAGGTGTAGATTGGCCAGCCGAGTCAGGAGCCTAGGAAAATCACATATCTGGGTTTCCATTTCCAGTCTTAACATTAGAGGATTTTGCCCGTATGGGTTCTAGCAAGGAAACACTGAACAAAATGCCACAGGATAGTGAATTCACGTTCTTAGCAGACTCTTTTATCATGAAAAATTAAAAATCTCAGGGACCAATATCAGCGCTTAGGTACTGCCTGGTGGAGAGAGGGGATCGAACATTCTGCAGTGGTAAAGTGTCGGTGTGAAGGGTTCTGAAGAAAGTGGGATATTTCATTCAGCCTCTTGTGCCCTGTCGCTACCCGCTTAACAAGCACGGGCACCTATAAATCATGCTGGAAATCTCTAGTCATCCACACCTGAAAGGCACTGCGCCGAGAACAGAGCTCCACGGAGTGCTACAAAGCAGTAGGTGAGGCGGGCTTCACAGGGGAAATTTTGGGGACTGGGACGAATCAGAGCAATAAGGACCACATAAATGATAAGGACAGCTGGCATCTATTTAGTGCTGTTCATTGGAGTCTATCAATTCATACTAACAATTACTCCTTAAGGCAGTTGCCTGTATTCTTCCCATTAACCCAAGAGAATACAGGCTTAACACATAGCAAGGAAATGCTTCATGTGCGTGCAGCTTGCATGCGTCTTCACCTGTGACGCTGGACTGGAAGGTGGCCACCATTCCCCTAGTCCCCAAAGATGAGAGTAATGCCAGAGGAACACTCCAGAGTGCTTATGGTTTGTTCTACACTGATGCCTAATTAGGAAATATTTGCCAAGGGTTTTACAGTCAATAACCAGTTCATTAAAAAAAGAAGCCTTATTTTGACTTACACGTTATTAGTAGTAGTAGTAGTAGTAGTAGCAGTAATAGTAGTAGTAGTAGTAGTAGTAGTAGTGGTAGTAGTAGTAGTAGTAGTGGTAGTAGTAGTAGTAGTAGTAGTAGTAGTAGTAGTCTTTTTTAGGGCCACACCTGCAGCACATGGAAGTCCCTAGGCTAGGAGTCGAATCAAAGATGCAGCTGCCAGCCTACATTGCAGCCAGAGCAATGTGGGATCTGAGCCGCATCCGCGTCCTACACCGAAGCTCACGGCAACACTGGAGCCCTAACCCACTGATCGGGGCCAGGGATCGAACCCACGTCCTCATGGATCCTAGTCCGGTTTGTTAATGCTGAACCACGACGGGAACTCTCTATAGCCCATTATATATGCAATGAAAAGCTGGAACAAAATCTAACCCTGTGGATAGGGAGGCTGCTTTCTGCTTAAAAGCAAAACAAAATGAAAGCTGTCAGAACCATCAGTGAATTGCGGCCAGGCTGCAGTGGGAGTGTCTCAAAAGGAAGGGAACAGCTAAAACGCTCGCTTTGACAGTCAGAAACCTGGAGTCAGCTTGAAAGCGCAGCGCGGGGGGAATTGGTGATGAGCCAGCGGTTCCTCCCCTGAACACACGTCCTCATCCCGGTGCCCTGTGCCTTTGCCAAGCTCATCCGTTTCCCTTCTCATCTGCACTGGGCTCGGCCAGCAAAGCAGACCTCTTAAGTGCAAGGACACAGATGAGAGGGACCTTCCCTAGAGACTGGAGCAGAGATGCCATCGTCCCCAACATGGTGACTTCAATGATAAAATGCTTTCCTGTGAACCCCCACACTTCCCAACGCGGCATGCATTCCAATGCAAAATACTCTTGTTTATTAAAAATTGCAGGCAAATTCTTCGTCTCCAAAAAGCTCTCATTCTAATGGCCTCACACAACCTTTGCAAAGAGAATTCCCTGACAACCACGTCCAGGAGCTTTCTCTTTTCTGCCACCGCGGCCAGAGGAAAAACTCTTTGAACTACCTGGTGGCTCTTTTTTTCTTTTCCTTTTTCATTGCTCATCACCACATCACAGCCCTGGGCTTAACTGAGACCTGCCTAAATTTAGATCTAACTTGGGTCACCAGAGTCTATAACCTATGTTCCAACTACAGTTGGTTGAGCCATTGGAAATTGCAATTACGTGACTGTTGTTTTACCTAAATGGTCATTTCTGATGGTTCAATGGCAATACTTTAAAATTCAGCTTTCCGCTTTTTTCACTTGCTAATTTGGAGCCCTGGCAAGCTGCAGTTACGTATGTCTGTGCCATAGTCTCTGTCATCTCCCAAATCAGTCCCTAAACTTCCCTCACATCCTCCCACAGTCTTCAAGGACAAACTGCCTCACCCACACTCCTTATGTTCGGGTCTTAGGCAATACATTATATTTATTTTCGGTCATTCGGGGCAACTGTAATCCATGAGGTCACTGTGCCTGCGGCACAAGCCGTCCATTCTGTGCGCCAAGCGTCTGCAAAGAAGCTCAGGTGAGCCGTGCACGCCTCGGGGATGTCCCTCAAATCTAGAGATGAGGGAGTTCTGCTGTGGTGCAGCAGTAATGAAACCAATTAGTATCCATGAGGACACAAGTTTGATCCCTGGCCTCGCTCAGTGGGTTAAGGATCCGGCGTGGCCGTGAGCTGTGGTGTAGGTCGCAGATGTGGCTCGGATCCCATGTTGCTGTGGCTGTGGTGTAGGCCGGCAGCTGTAGCTCTGATTCAGCCCCTAGCCTGGGAATTTCCATATGCCCAGCGTGTGGCCCTGAAAACAAAGCAATCTGGAGAGGAGACACAGGCTCTCTCTACCAAGCCAGCTGCTGCCTCTGGCGCAGCCTCCGCTAAGGAAGAAGCAAGGCGGTTCTGTTCTTGCAGATTACGCCTGCAAGCCTGTCTTGTTTTCCTCTCAGCAGCAGGGGCTCCAGGAGGATTTTAAAGGCGGCACTGGGACTGGGAATCAGACGCCCAAGACCGCGTTGTCCGTTCAAGGGGAGTCGGGGTGGGGTGGCAGCGGGACAGATCTTCCGAAAGCTGCATGTCATCACCATTCCGTTCCTTGGCATCGTCCTGTGGCACTGCGGGGACATCCCACCCATGCTTTCTCTTACCCACATGCCTCCTCTGAGCCAGTCTGGCTGCAGCAGCTTTTGAAGAGAAGCTCGTCTAGCATCGTAGGACCAGACAAAGTAGCCCCCCTGTTAGCAGCACCAGCGGGGCTGTCTCAGGTCTGTGTTCAGAGATGAGAGGAGCCCAGCTAGACTTGCAAACCCACATACGTGTCCTAAAGCTCTGCAGTCGTTTGAATGAACATATTCGGGTCATGTGAGTAGAAGAGATTTTAAAACATTCACAAGAGCCCTTGAATATGCTCTCTCTGTGTCAGAGAACACAGGCTGCCTTTGATCCAGTTCAGACCCTATGTGAACTTCAGTAGCCTCTCCAAGGAGGACTTTAATTATCAATGACAGAACCCTCTAGAAACGAAACAGCTTTAATGCAGGACTAGAAACATTCCAAATTTGTTTTCTCTTAAAAAAATTAGGGAGTTCCCGTCGTGGTTCAGTGGTTAACAAATCTGACTAGGAACCATAAGGTTGCAGGTTCGATCCCTGGCCTTGCTCAGTGGGTTAAGAATCCGGTGTTGCCGTGAGCTGTGGTGTAGGTTGCAGACGCGGCTCGGATCCCGCGTTGCTGTGGCTGTGGCGAAGGCCGGCGGCTACAGCTCCTGTTAGACCCCTAGTCTGGGAATCTCCACATGCCGCAGGTGCGGCCCTAGATAAGGCAAAAAGACAAAAAATAAAATAAAATAATAAAAATAAATAAAAATTAGGACATGTTTTTCTGAGGAACGTATCTTAAAATCTCACAAGATATAAAATCCTTGCAGTTATTTGTGCCAATGGCTTTTAAATGGTTAGGCTTTGTATTTATTTTTGATTCAATCTTGACAGGTTGTATATTTCTAGGAATTTATCCACTTTTCCCTAGGTTGACCAGTTTGTTGTTGTATAATTTTTCACAACTGTCCTTTATGAGCTTCCGCCTTTCTGTGGCATTTTTCCAGGTACCTTCCACATTTCTGATGCAGTTATTTGAAAAACCTCTCTTTTTCTCTGTTAGTCTGGCTAAAACTTTAATAATTCTGTTGCTCTTTTCAAAAAGTCAACTCAGTTTTGTCGATTTGTTGTCTTTTTTTAAACTTCTCTATTTACTTCTGCTCTAGTCTTTATAATTTACTTTATTCTACTAACTTTAGGCTTAGTTTTTTTTCCCTTCGTTTCGGATGTGTAAAATTAGATTTTTATGTGAGATCTTTCTTTTTTAATTTAGATATGTATCACTATAAACATTCCTCTTAGAACTATTTTGGCTGCATCCTATAAGTCTGGTACATTTATTTGTCTCAAGATATTTTCTTATTGTCCTTTTCAATTTTTTTTTGTTTGCAATGGTTGTTGAAAAGGGCTTTGTTTAATTTCCATATGTTTGTGGGTTTTCTTATTTTCCTTTTGAATTTGATTCCTAGTTTGATACCACTGTAGTTGGAAAAGATACTTGAAATGATTTTAGTCTTCTTAAATGCGATAAGACTTGCTTTGTGACTTAGCGTGTGATCCTTCCTGGGGAATGTTCTATGTGTCCTTCAGAGGAACGTGTATACTTCTGCTGTTCGGTGGAACGTTCTGTGTATGCCTGGAGAGTTTAAGTGATGTTCAAGTCTGCTGTTTCCTTTTTTGATTTTAGTTCTGGATAAGTTACCCAATATTTAAAGTAGTGTATTGAAGTCTCTTAATACAATTGCATTGCTGTCAGGTCTCCCCTCAAATCTGTTATTGTTTGCTTTAAATATTTAGACATTCTGATGTGGGGTCTAGATGTATTTATAATCGTTATATTTCCCTTTGAGGTTGATCTTTTTATCCTTAAGTAATAACCTTCTTTGTCTCGTGACGGTTTTTGACCTTATACTCTTCCTGGAACTTAATGCCAATCTCCAAGAGCCTTTCACCAGTCATTTCCGCTGCCTCCCATTACCTCACCTTCCCTGCAACTTCACGTGCCATTGATATACTAGTGAATCCTAAAGCTGTATCTCTAGCTCTAATTTCCTGTATTAAATTTATTGTTCTAGAACACATTGGCATACAATTTAACTCATTATATTTCACCACTTCTATCTCCAGGAACCAAAATATTTTGCTTCCTATCTTGATTAATGATACACCGTCTATCCCATTCTTCTCTTTATAAAGCTCTTTATATACATCTAGACAGTCATCAGCCCTGTCCATTCACCATCCTAAACGTCATGGAGATCTTTCTTCATCTTCATCTGCCTGCTTGGTTCCCTGTCTAGTCTTGCCTAGGCCACGGCATATCAGCCTCCTGATGGACCTCCGGGCCCTAGTATTCTGCATGGCCTTTGGACACACTCCACCAGTGGGCTCTGTCTACAACACATATCTGCTCGTGCCACTCTTCACCTCGATGGCTTGGAGGAACATGTTTGAAGAAATTTTTTTGAGTAGAAAAAATCCTTTTTTTTTTTTGTCTTTTTGCCTTTATGTAGAGCCGCACCCGCGGCATATGGAGGTTCCCAGGCTAGGGGTCTAACAGGAGCTGTAGCCGCCGGCCTTCGCCACAGCCACAGCAACACGGGATCCGAGCCGCGTCTTCGACCTATACCACAGCTCACGGCAACGCTGGATCCTTAACCCACTGAGCAAGGCCAGGGATCAAACCCGCAACCTCATGGTTCTTAGTCGGATTTGTTAACCACTAAGCCACGAAGGGAACTCCAAAAATCCTTTTTTTTTTTGTCTTTATCTTTAAAACACATCTAGTCTCTTTAGTTGAAGACTTGGTGTCAGCCATTGATGTTGGATTCCCCCTCCCCAAGGCCTACAATCAGGGTCCCTTGTCACACAACCCACCCCCTTTTCCCCAACTGGGGTCTTTTTATCAGCACCTCATGATACTGCCTCCCAGATTGTAGTCTAAACCTGTTACCCAATATAGCAGGTCCCAGTGCATGCTAGAAGAAAGATATTATTGCTGAAAATTGCCAATAAGCCTGAAAATCACTCCATAGTCACTAATATTGCAACTATTTTCTTCTCATCTGGAATAAATTAAGAGTATTTTATGGAAGTTATAAAAAATAAAGCCAATTAAAGCCTTGGATACATGCAAACTTTCTAAAGAAGACTAGTACTTTGATAAGTGCTAGCCTTCAAAGACTAACGCTTTGATAAGTAAAAACAAGCTAATTACAAACGCTGGAAAATATAATTCTAATTTCGTAAAATGGAAGACCATAGAGGGTGTATCTGTGAGCCACTGACTAAAATAATATAAACAAATTGTTGAGAGTAATTATTTCTGGGTTATAGGGTTATTATGGTGACTTTATTTTCTCTTTATTGTTTTGCTGACTTCTCTAAATGTTCTACAAAGCTGTGGTAACTGCATAATCTGGGGGGAAAAAAAACCCAGTTAATGTAAAAGAATAATACGTGAACACGTTATTGATAAGAGCGGTAGTTTATAAGTGCTGGGTTGTGGATGATTTACACTTTCATTTTTGTAATTTTGGTAGTGGCCTAATTTTAACTGTGTATGTAACAAACTCTATGTAATTCATTAAATGTATTTCTTTATAAAGCCATGCTGCAGCATCTGGAAGTTCCCAGGTCAAGGGTCCAATCAGAGCTACAACTGCAGGCCTAACCACAGCCACAGCAACACTGGATGCAAGCTGCAACTGCAACCTATGCCGCAGCTTGCAGCAACGCTGAATCATTAAGCCACTGAGCCAGGGACTACCATCCTCCTCACAGAGACAACATCAGGTCCTTAACCACTGAGCCACAACGGGAACTCTAGGCATGCCTTTTAACACCAGCCACCATGAGAGCACTTTAAAGACCGCTGTAAAATAAATAATATATAGCTGAAGTGTCAGCTCATCCACTCCCAACTGGCCCTACACACACACACACACACACACACACACAGACTTATTCACCACTGCCACTGCAATCAGCTTCTGTCGTTGGCCAACACCACAATAAATGCCAATATTCATCTATACTCAGGCTGCTGGGCTCCTGCACACGACCCTCGGCCTCCCCGCTGCACCTCCAGCCCGCAGTACCCACACCTGCTGTACAACCTCGATGTGAGGGTCCGGGGCAGACAGGCAGCCACTCAGGGTAATGGAGCACATTGTGAGGTGAGAGTTGGGGATGGGAGATGTGAAAGGAGGTGTTAAATTAATCCAGAAAGCCCACCCCTTGATTTTTGTGGGTTTGTTGGAAAGCGACAGTTAGGACACATTTTGGAAGCTGACTTCAGAGACAGATTCGGGAAACCGAAGGCCACTCGACCAAAGTGTAGAATCCTGGATGAAGCTAGCACAGCGGCTCTCCTCCCCGGCTCCTCGCTGAGCCTTGCCTCCTGGCTCCAGGGTCCCGGCAACACCTGGATTCTGGTCCAGAGGCTGCTTCTGCCCTGGGTTCCACCAGGCCGGCCAGTGGGCTTTATGCCGGAGCCCAGGCTCTGCAGCGTGCCACGAGCTACCAGCACCTGAGCCAGCTGGCGTCCGTGCTGAGTAAGCTGCTCTGCTTCTCCTCTCACCTCTTCCGTCCATCTGGCTCCTGGCACTGACCTCTTGAGCCAGCCGTCTTCTAACCAAGAGGCACCCACCCATCAAGTCAGGTGCCTGCCTGGTTCTCAGAGCTGGGTGTTCAGCACGAGGAGGGCGTGGCTTCCTCCATCGTGACACCCACCTTGTCCACCGAGAAGGTAAGCAAACCCGTCACAAGCCTGCCTCAGCTGTGACCTGCTGGGGACGACGAGACACCCCAAGCAACCTCTAATTTGGAGTCAAGGTCCTGAAAAGCAAAGGTGGACAGTGAAGTACGAATTCATTGCTGTTACTGAAAATACAACCCAAAGTCTATCTCTTCTGGGCATGTGTCCTACTGAGAGCTCACCTTGGCGATGGTTAAAAATCATGGGGACTTCCTAACATCCCAGCAGGTGAACTTCATCCTCATACCAAAATCAGACAAAGGCCTCATACCTTTCATGAAAATGGATGCAAAAAAACCTCAACCAAATACTAGGAAAACAAATCTAACAATGATTTGGGAGACGGATTCGCCACAACCGAGTTGGATGTACTCCCGATATGCAAGGCTGGTTCAGCATCCTGCAATCAGCTATTGTAATCTGTCACCTCAACAGACTAAAGAAGAAAAATCACACGGTTATCAATAGACACAAGCTGTTAATAACAGGGAAAATGCTGACGGAGGATGCAGAAGTGCTTTAAAATACAGGTTTCGCTATCGTTTAGATAAAGCAAGGCCAGCAGACCAGGAGATAATTGCCATTGAACCACGGTTTCTTACAGCTCCCAAGGGCAGAGGACACCTCTTCACAGAAACTGCAGGAGGCCCTGGGGTCTGTCAGGAGGCAGACCTTATTATAATTTCCGTACGTAGGAACAGGCGAGGTGGGGCCAGCAAGCTTAGGGTCAGCTAGTTTCCGTGATTCCGGTGGCTTCTGGGTCATGTGGCTGCTCCCATTGCCCAGGGAACCCCATGGTGTGAAGAGTCCTTAAGGTCAGAGCATCGGAATCAGAAAATAAGAGGAAATTCCATGTACTTTCCACTCTTTTTTCTGTAGACCTCGAATTAGGCTTTTGTAAAAAGTCTATTAAAAGAAAAAACTAATGGACCAATTCGTTTGGCATTTCCTACGTGTCTTGGAGCTGGAAGAGGCATATCGCCCCGGGCTTGGGGCTTGCTTCCCCACCCTCGTCTCTGCAAACGGTGCTCAGGGCACCGAGAATCCATGGGAGCCTCCCTCCAGACCACAGGGTAGGACCGAAGGGCTTCTGACCCTTTGAAGGATGTAAACCCACAAAAGCATGGCCTGAGGACGGGGGGACGGCTCGGCAGCACCCAGCCTGCATCCGTAAGGCGTCTTCACTGTGACCCTTACAGGATGGGGCAAAGTGAGTCAGGGAGGGCACGACACCGACCTGCCCCCGGGGTCCTGGAAACGAGTGAGTGTCCAGCCTCCTCCTGGAAGTCCTGCTAATTCACATTTGGTGAAACGAGCCGGTTCTACAGGCCTTGTGTCTTCAGTACTAACCGCACCCCCCCACCCCCCAGAGACAGAGACAGATGGAGAATGGATTCCTTCCCTGGGCTTTTGCTCCCCCACGTCCCAGAGTTCTTCCCGTCTCCTCATCCCTTGACATGAACTTGAAAACTCTCCTGCTCACAGATATCTCTTTCCCCACGCCTCTCTCATGGGTCTGCACGGCAGGCCGACTGGCAGCTTCTGTTCTGCTGCGGTGGAACTTTTTTCCATTCGCTTGCTTTGTGTTTCGAGAACAGCATGGAAACCCGTGAATAAGACAGCTTTAATTCCTTCTTGGGAAAATGGGTCTTGCCAGGGAAAATGACTGGATCTGCACCAGCCGCCCTCCTTTCCACACAGAGAAGCCAGTGGAGGGAGACACGCTGAGCGGAGGGAGGCAGAACGAACGAGGAGATACCGTGAGCTGCAGAGCATCTTGATCAGGCTGTCTTCCTGCCCGAGACTGCCGGGTCCCGAGGGTCTTTGGGGTTGTCCCCGGAAATACTGACAGCTTCCAGCTTTGGGGTGGGGAGTGGTGAAGAGGAAAACTGAACTAGATGGGGAAGGAGAGATAGGGAAAGCGTAGGTCTTTTGTTAAAAACATCTTTTTGGAAAATCAAGAAAAGAAAGGAGTTCCCTGGTGGCTCAGTGGGTCAAGGATCCGGCTCAGGTCACTGCTATGTGAGGGTTCCATCCCTGGCCTGGGGCAAGGGACTAAAAGAAGGATGGCTCTGGTCTCTTGCTGGGGAGGGGAAGGCTCTGAGTGGGCCCTGGCTACGTACAGTGGGGCAGGGCCGTCTGCTCCCCTCCCCTACCCTACCCTCTTTCGCAGGATGTAGAGATGCATCTTTTTTTTTTAATCTTTTTTGTCTTTTTAGGGCCACACCCGCGGCATATGGAGGTTCCCAGGCTAGGGGTCAAATCAGAGCTGCAGCCATAGTAACGCAGGATCTGAGCCACGTCTGTGACCTACACCACAGTTCATGGCAATGCCAAATCCTTAACCCACTGAGGGAGGCCAGGGATAGAACCTGAATCCGCATGGATGCTAGTCGGGTTCATTAATCGCTGAGCCATGATGGGAACCCCCATGGGGATGTATCTTTGAGAGCCCTGCAAACTGCCTGGAAGGTGGGCTCCTTTCTCCTTAGTGCCTCTCATTCTCTGTAAAGGGCGCATTCTCTGTATAGGATCATTCTCTGTGCAGGATCATTCTCTGTGTAGGATCATTCTCTGTATAGGATCATTCTCTGTGTAGGATCATTCTCTGTGTAGGATCATTCTCTGTGTAGGATCATTCTCTGTGTAGGATCATTCTCTGCGTAGGATCATTCTCTGTGTAGGATGCATTCTCTATAAAGTTGCTAGCTGTGCTCAGAGCCCTGTCAGACGGCAGCAGATCCTAATCCGTGACTGAGGCTGCAGATGAATAATATTACAGACGTGAATACAGCCCCCCTCGCTTTCCCTGTGTTTGCTTGTCATGCAGAGACCTTGTGAAGAGCCTTCCCTCCCCAGTGTCCAAGACCCCAGTGCCCAAGGCTGGGTGGTCCTGCTGCCCAGGAACAGGTGAGGGGCCCCCCTCATGCCCCCAGGGACCTATCCCTTCCTTCCATGAGGCTCTTCTGTGTCCCAGTGTCGCCTTCATAGGCTTAGAGACATCCTGTGTCCGTCATCCATGAAGCTGGGCTTCGCGGCTTGGGCTGCCCCCGGAAGCACGATGTTCTGTTGCTGGGAGACCGGGGATGCGGTTCCTTGCTCCAGGGATGAAAGGGGATGTGAATGGAAATCAACCCTTAAAGACATCAGAGCTCTGGAGGAGGGGCCTCGGCCACACAAGAGCCAGTGAAAGGATCCGAGACCCCCTCCAGCATTTGCAGCAGGATCCAGGGGCTCTCATCCAGCCCTTAATTTTGTTTTGTTTTGTTTCCACTTTTGGGGGAAGGGAGGGTTGGAGAGAAGAGTAGCTCCAGGAAGCAGATTTAACAACCTCAAATCCAGACCCACTGCCAGGGAGTTGCAAGATACTTCGGGGCTTCCTGCTTTCACTTTATTTTTGCTTTTTGACATTTAGTCTCGTTTCAAACATGTTCAATTACATTCTCTGCAAAGGCATTCTGTTCATACCTCCTGTCCCCTCTGATGTTGGGTCCCAGCTTCAAACCTGAAAGCTCAATGTTTCAGAAACCATTTTGTCTCCTAACAGAATTTAGTTGCTTTTATCTCCTTACTTTTAGATATTAAAAAAAAGTTTTCTCTCCTTCCATGTGAAATTTCATTTTACAAAAGAGACTGATGGCAGGTGTTGAGTCTGGAATCTCATCCCTCCAGGAAGACAAAAATAAAGAGTGATGCTGAAAGCCACACAGTGTGAAATTCTCTCTGCCACCCATTTCCCAAAGCTCTCAGGGGCTCTAAAAAGATATTCTGGGGACAGAAATTATGCACTGCATGAACAGGCTTTTAAGCAAAGTTAAGCCATGCCTCATCTTCTGTGTTTTCCAAGTAGACTGCATGACTGTTTACTCAAAGGTGGAGGAAAAGGCAACAATCTCATATTATCTGGTATTTCCACATTCGCCCACAGCCGTATTGCTTAATGCTTCCTGGTAGCCTATGGGATGAGGCCAGGGGGCAGGAAAATATCCTTTAGTTTTAGTCAATAAAGGCATCTTGCTGGACTTGGTGAGGGCAGAGACAGGCAACCACAGACCTCTTCCATGTTGCAAATAAGAGACAGTTGGTAGCTGATGGTGGCATAGACAGCAGAATGGAAATTCTGGCACAGAACAAACACGATGGCCATTTTCAATGTCATTGTCCAGTTAGGGAGTCCACAAACTGAGAGAAATGAGACCTCATGCATAGCAATGAACTTCGAGGTTGAGTGTAGCGTTCAGTCTAGAGAGTTCACCACCCATTAACACAGGTGGCCAGATATGCCAAAGAGCCCCAAAAGGTCACAGAGTAAGTGAGCCAGACAAGTTCAGGCTGTTCACGGACACCAGACAGTGGTGAAGGCAGAAGGCTCCTTCAGCAATGCTCCCACCCCGTGTGTCACTATCTGAGATGGCATGAAGGACAGGTCAGAACCCTTGTGTTGTCACTATCTGAGATGGCACGAAGGACAAGTCAGAACCCCTGTGTG
Source organism: Catagonus wagneri (assembly GCA_004024745.2). Classification (NCBI taxonomy): domain Eukaryota; kingdom Metazoa; phylum Chordata; class Mammalia; order Artiodactyla; family Tayassuidae; genus Catagonus; species Catagonus wagneri. The sequence continues at coordinate 7,870,783 of PVHT020003144.1, read as the reverse complement.
TGACTATCTGAGATGGTACAAGGGACAAGTCAGAGCCCCTGTGGGTCACTATCTAGAGACTATGAAGGACAAGTCAAAACTTGCCCTTGTCTTTGCTCTGGTGATTCTCCGGGCCCACGAGGCTGGATGGGCCCATGGGAAACCTGAAGGGTGTGGGAGATGCCTCCCGAACAACAGGGATGAGGATTTCACACACAGAGGTCCTGAAGTGTTCCCTTACAGCTGAAGATTCCACTGAAGTCTGTTGTCTAGGATCACAGAGCCGTCCTACTTGGTCTGTAGCCTCAGGGTGACATCAAGGTGCAGAGTCTGACAGCCGCAGGGGCATATGCGGGATAACCTGCTTCCAAAATAACCAGGGACTGCCCATTAAATTTTTAATTCAAAATAATCATGGCCAGCACTCAAACACTCACTAAGTACCAGGAGCTGTAATGAATACCTTATCTATATCTATATCTAGATAGATAGGTAGATAGATAGATAGATAGATAGATAGATAGATAGATAGATAGATAAACTAATATCACAAAGTGACCATGAAGAGTTACTATTTCCATCTTCATTTTACAGGATAGGAAATTGAGGTCTGGGACCCTAAATAAACCACACAGCTAGCAAGCAGTGGGGTAGCATCTCAAACCCAAGCAATTTCACTTTAAAACTCGTGCTCTTAATCGCTACATCAAAATTTCCTATCATCCCAACTTTACAAACATCCATAAATAAATCTAAAATTACAAAAATTTGAAATGCTTTGATTTTTCAGCATTATGGTCTGATTTAAGAAGCCCCCAGATTATCTATATAGCTTAGTTTGGCTATGTCAGATTAGACTTTCATGAAATTTGCATGGCCCTCATCAAATTTTCTCCAGATTCTTGTGTTTGTTAAAAGAAACCAGTGAATACCTTCACTGACATCATCATGCCCATCCCTGCCTATTGGCAGAGCTGAAATTATCTGAGGGCTGGTCACTGAAGCTGTGTAGACTCCTTGCTGATGGAGTTTATCCACTTCGGATGCCACTTCAGGTGTGAAAATGCTGAAAGTGTGTGGCGAACAAATAGAGGTAAGTTGCTGGAGACCAATGCTATTTCATCAGGTGTAATTATGCCCGTGGCCTGAGCCTTTTAAAGATGGTGAGCTGTTTTTCTCTAGCATTTCCCAGACCTACTACCTGTATGTGCTCTCCACGGGCACTACACGCTTAATGGCCCAGGGGCCGTATTGAATATTTGTCCTTCCTTGACAGAGGACATCGGTCTAGTCCACGGCGGGCTTATGGATGGCTTCGTTCATCCTGACCTTGTACACTGTTGATGCAACATGGACACGGTGCTGGGGGACTCTGCATAACCAAATGCACATGGAGCAACTAGGGAAAGGCAGCTCTTGCCACCAAGATGGGAAATGATTTAAGCTTTGATGTGATCCGTGCAGCTGGAAAGAAAGTGAAACAGAGAGGAGAGCACAATGATCTTGAAACGGGGACAGTCAGTGACTTTGAGCGGGAATGAAGAGTGGTTGACTTTTTCAGTGATGGTGGAACTGCTGTTGTGCCATTCGATTTTCCACTCTGAGTAAATCAGCTTAAAACGCTTTTGTATCAGATATCAGGCACAGATAGTCACAGACAAACTGAGCTTGCCTTTGTGATGTTGTCTTTTTCTTGCTATTTTAGAAGAAAGAGCAATATTTCAAATATTTAATATTTAAAAGAATGTTACTGGGAGTTCTCCTTGTGTCTCAGCAGTTAACGAACCCTACTAGTATCCATGAGGATGCCGGTTCGATCCCTGGCCTTGCTCAGTGGGTTAAGGATCTGGCATTGCCATGAGCTGTGGTATAGGTTGCAGACACAGCTCAGATCCCAAGTGGCCGTGGCTGTGGTATAGGCTGGCAGCTACAGCTCCGATTTGACCCCTAGCCTGGGAACTTCCATATGCTATGGGTGCGGCCCTAAAAAAACAAAAAGAAAAAAAAATGGAATGTTACTAATATAAACCTACCCAGTGATTTCCGTAGCCAGTAAAAAGGGGATGGGGGGAAGTTACTAGCTCATGCAAGTCCTTTAGTAAATCATCTTATTTCACCCTCGTGATGACTCTAAGAGTAGATAGTCATCAAGTACAGGTGAGGAAACCGAGGCTCCCAGAGTGAGAGACTTGCCCAAATCCCATAAATAAAAAATAGCATAATCAACCTGTTTTACTGGCTTCAGAGTCCATTTACTGCTACAAGCTCTGTGGCCCTGTCTCTAGGAAACAAGGAATTGCCCAGGCTGTGGATAAGACTCATTGAAGAATTTTTCCAGGCTAAAAAATTCTATATATTTATTTATAAATAAATTATATTTCTGTATATAAATTTATGTATATTCTATTTATATAACTTATATAAAGTATATTTATTTATATAAATTATAATCATATTTATTATAAATTCTATTTATTTATATAAATTTATATATATTCTATTTATTTATAAAAGTTGTATTTATGTATTAAGTTTTTAAAATCTATCTAGATGTTGTCACATGCAGGTCATGTTCTGTGTACTGAAGGCACACAGTCATAACAGTAATAGTAGCTAAGAGTCACTGAGCACTTACTGTGGTCCAGACACTGTAATCCGCTATCTCATTTAAACCTTCCCACAGTCCTATGTGGAAGTTACTATTCTACCTCAAACTCTTTTGCTTGAAAAAAATTGAAGATTAGACAGTTTGGCCACTTGCTCAAGACCAGAAGGCCAGAACCCAAGGTCGTCAGCTTCGAATTAAGGAAATGAAAACTCAAGAAGGGGCATGAGGGAGTTCCCTGTGTGGCTCAACGATAATGAACCCAACTAGGATCCATGAATGTGTGGGTTCCATCCCTGGCCTCACTCAGTGGGTTAAGGATCCGGCGTTGCCGTGAGCTGTGGTGTAGGTTGCAGACGCAGCTCGGATCCGGTGTTGCTGTGGCTGTGGTGTAGGCCGGCAGCTGCAGCTCTAATTGGACCCCTAGCCTGGGAACCTGCGAATGTCGCAGGTGCAGCCCTAAAAAAGACCAAAAAAGAGGTGGCATGAAAGCAGATGAGCACTTGGAGAAGGGGCGGTCCTTCCCATTAGGAGCACAACTCGCCAAGCAGGACGACAGACGAGGGAGAATTTGGTTGAAAGCACCCTGGCTTCTCTCAGTGGCCTTCCTTTCCCTAATGCAGTGCTGCTTAAGTGATTTATAGAGGCTGAGAATTCTGTGGGTTGAAAACAAGGTGGATTAAATGGAGAAAAGAATCAAAACCACACAAACAACCCAAAAAACCTTGTTACAACAGCCAAGGAACCTAATACAAGAGAAGCACAAGGAAACAGACTCTCTCCAAGACTGCCGGGGAGAATAATAAATTGGTGCAATTTCTCTGGAAGGAAATTTGGCAATAGTTACCAAAGCATGAAATCACTTGTCGATTGACTTCATTTCACAAATCAGTTCTACTTGTGGGAATTCATCCTACTGCTACTCGTGTATTTCTCCAAAGATTCATTTTCAAGAATGTTCACTTTCAGGACCGTGTCGTGGCTCAGCAGTAGCAAACCCAACTAGCTGCGGCCCTAAAAAGCAAAAAATAAAATAAATAAAAGTAAATAGGATGAAATAAAATCCATTAAGTTAAAAAAAAGAAGAGAGAACAAACTGAGCAGCTAATCAAAAAAAAAAAAAAAAGTAAATAGGATGAAAAAAGCATGTTGATTTCAGTGCTGGGTTGCATCATAAAATCTAAAATAACCCAATTTCCCATCCACAGGAAAGTGGATAATAACCACGATCCTGGTCTCCCGAGCCTCGGCAGCACTTCGACATCCAAAAGCTTTGGACATTGAAGATTTAAAGAGTTTGCAGTGAAAGTATTTGTTGGTGAACCTATTCCGTACTGTTGCTGGTTTTCATTCATTCCAGTCAGTGTAGCTATCCACCTGCCATATTGCAGAATTAACAGTACAGTTGAATAAGAAGGGCCCTTCCACATCCTTCTGGGAGGCCATTATGAAGAGTATTTTCTTTCCAAAATTTGAAAAATTGTGAATAGTGAAATAATCTGATGCTAAGGATGTGGAATAAAGACTGTGAACCTGTATTCACAGCCGTTAAAATGTGATAAACGCACGTGCAGACTGACTATTATTACCTGAAGAAAAGCAAAGACAGAGAATGCTCGGTGTAAATGTCTTTTGGGTAAATGCTTCTATGTGCATAAATACAATTGGAAAAACATATTAAATTTGTATATATTTTAATAATATTTTTAATCTTTCATATTTCAATAACATAAAATGCTTTATATTTTTAGTAATATAAAAACCTAATTATAATGTTTTACTGGGGGAATCGGCAATTCACCGCCAAAGCTGCCCTAGTTAAGGGTACTAGTAAAGGAGCTGCTTGGGTTCTGGCCCCTGCCAGGGGCTCTTAGTGGCCTAGAACCTTGTGCTCTTTGCTTGACCCTGGGTGACCTTCACCTGAGCTGTCCGATAATACATAAGTTCTAAACGAAGGCCTGTCAGGTATTAATCCTTTGCCTTCTTTGGGGATTAACGTACATTAAATAAGCATCTCTAAAGAAGCTGATAGGAGTTCCCTTCATAGCTCAGAGGAAACAAACCTGACTAGCATCCATGTGGAAGCAGGTTTGATCCCTGGCTTCACTCAGTGGGTTAAGGATCCGGCATTGCCGTGAGCTGTGGTGTAGGTTGCAGATGCAGCTCGGATCCCGCCTTGTTGTGGCTTTGATTTAGGCTGTAGCTTTGATTTGACCCCTAGCCTGGGAACTTCCATAGTCCGTGGGTGCAGCCCTAAAAAGCAAAATATATATATGTATGTGTGTGTGTGTGTGTGTGTGTGTGTGTGTGTGTGTATATATATATAGTAAGCTGATATATAGCAGCATTAATTAATTTTGCAGCATCTCAAATGTCAAGCTTAGAAGCTCTCTAGCGCAACGTGAGCCCTCATTTTGCTGGACCCTCAGGGCCCCTCTCAGAGACTCTCTGGACGGAGCAGAAGCCCCTTCTGCCCCTGGACCACCTTACACGTGCCGCTGGGGGCGGACACACCGGTGCCATCGTTGTTAGGTTGTCTCGCTACTTAGCCTCTTATTGGTCAGAATGTTGTATTGCCGTCATCTAATGCAGTGCCTGGCCCATGTGATGCCTCCGAAGACAGTGCTTCCTGAATAAGAAACACTTATACAGTGGGTGTGTCTCCATGCAAGGTAACACCAGCCCAGATCCTTTAGGATTTTGGGGCCCACAAGCGAGTTGGTTCCTGGTGCAGCAGCTGTTTCATTCCTGGGGCTTTGACGGAGGTTCTGTTTCTCTGGTCCAGGTGACATGATGTGAAGGTGGGGGAGGTCAGAACCAAAAAAAGGAGCCGTGGCTCAGCAGAAACAAATCTGACTAGGATCCATGAGAATGCAGGTTCGATCCCTCACCTCGCTCAGTGGGTTAAGGATCCGGTGCTGCCATGAGCTGTGGTGTAGGTCGCAGACGGGGCTCAGATCTGACATTGCTGGGGCTGTGGGGTAGGGCAGTGGCTACAGCTCCATTACACCTAGTGAGCCTGGGAATTTCCATATGCCGCAGGTGCGGCTCCAAAAAGACCAAAAAAAAAAAAAAAAAAGGAAAAAAGAAAAAAAGGTAACTACACTACTGGTGTACAAAAATGGATTTCATAACTGGTTGTTGTGAGAATTAAATTTCATGAAGTTTGTGAATATTCCTAACATACTGTCAGACATTTGTTCAGCAAACATACCCAAGCAGAATCTGAACCTGAAATGTTGTGCCTGGGGAATTTATCTTTTCTTTACAGCAACACAACTTTGCGTCAGGAAGGTCAATAAGAAAATACGATGTGTTTTGAGGAAATGCGCATTATAAATAACTTAATGGAAGACACCTCTTCTATAAAAAGCATCTTTTAATGATTATCTGGCTTCACTCAAGAGGTACGTGTTTCTCAAAACACCTGCATTTAGGAAATGAAAGAAAGCTTTGCAAGGTCACACAGTCAGTGGGTGACCAAGTCAGGAAAATAATTCGAGTGCCTGAATCCACAGACATCTGCTCAGCGATTTGATTTATCCTGGAGGCGAAGGTGGAACCAGCTGTGCTTGGATGATTGATTCCTTTTTCTTAGCCCCAGGGGTGGAGGCCACAGCCCCGAAACACCCCACGCCTGGGCTTTTCTTTCTTTTGCTCCCTTTGAAATATTAAATCTGTAATTTTTTTTAATTGTCATAATAACACAGATGACATATATTCTCTCTTCTCCATCTTTCGTTTGCTTGAAACCACATATAAGCAAGTGAATGAGATACGAGTAAAGCCTGGCCATGGGTACAGGGCCGTGATTCCAAGTTGCTATTAAAGAAATAATTAAACCGTGATTTTGTTGTCAATTTCATTTGTCTGCTGTATGTGAAGGACATTTATTTGTGTGAGTAAAAAATTGCTTAATTAATTTCTAGGCTGTTATGTAAAATGAGGTCTATCTAATTAAAAAAATAATAGATTGGCTAATCTAACTAAATACTCTGGATTTAAGGAAAAAAGCAGCCACCAAATTCCTTATCAGTAAATAATTCCTTTCAAGCTGATGAGTTCTAAAAAGTCAGACCATTGCCGTGTTTTTTTCTCTTTTTTTAAAAAAAAATAATTTCAGCCTTTACATGTCTTCCTTCTTTTGCCCTTTCGTTCTTATTGGAGTGTGTTTCTTATCACAGGGGCAGCAAATATTTATTTTTAATATTCCAGCCTCAGAAAAAGAAATGACAGTCAGCACCAGGGCTATATACTTACTTAGCATAACAGTGTGTTCTATTTTAAAAGCAAATGCTTGGGAGACAGCAGTGCAGAGCTAGGACGGTTATACTGGGGAAGCCTGACTATAGGAGCAAACGCCGAGCGCTGAATTACCGCAGTAATCCTGAGACCGGGACAGTGTTTCTTACACTTGCCTCTGTCTTCTTCTGCCAAGGTCAAGTTATAGCCATATTTTCATGGCTTGGAATTTTCAGCATCTTGTGTATTTTCGTTTTCCCTGTTTCAGGGCAGAAATCATGCTGTGTTATAAAGATGTTATAACGGTAAGTTCAGGGTACAGGAAACCCCGTTTTTTAGATCCTGACGACGTTTTTGTCTTTCAAGTGTGGGGTGAGATAATATAGATGGATTTAACTCCCTTTTTTTAAATAGTGGAGAACGTGTTTTATAAAAGGCATTTAGAGCTGCAAATTAGCGTCTATATCTACCAGTTGATTTTTTTTTTTTTTGGCTTTTTAAGGCCACACCCACAGCCTATGGAGGTTCCCAGGTTACCAGCTGCAAGTCTACACCACAGCCACAGCAACTTGGATCCAAACCCCATCTGCCACCTACACCACAGCTCGCGGCAATGCCGGATCCTAAAACCACTGAGGGAGGCCAGGGATCCAACCTGTCTCCTCACGGGTGCTAGTTAGTTTTGTTACCACTGCGCCACAACAGGAATTTTTGGGCCTCCTGATTTTTTTTTTAAATGTGTTCAAACTAGGATTTGGGAGAGAGTGAGAAAACCTAAAATATGGATCATTTCATTTTCTAAATACTGAGTTAAAGGGTTCAGTGCCATTTCAAGCTGTAAAGCAAAAACATGATTACTGGAGCTCTCTTGCAGCTCAGCGGGTTAAGGATCTGGTTTGTCACTGCCGTGGCTCAGGTTCAAGCCTTGGCCCAGGAACTTCTACTTGCCTCGGGCATGGCCAAAAAAAAAAAAAAAAAAAGAAAAGAGAGAGAGAGAGAGAGAGAGAAAAGCATTATAACTGTTTCCAGGAAAGGTGATGTCATTTTCTTAAGACCCCATTCCGTTCTTGGCTACAGTTTTCCTCTAAGAAATGATTCCTCAGACTTTCTATTGGAGGATAATTTTCCTAACACCCACAAGCATGTCTGTGTCACCAGCGCCCAGGTCAAGGCACAGGACTCATTGTATCCTAGGAGCCCCTGTGGCCCTGGCCGTCACTGCCCTTCCCAAAGTAATCACCACCCACGTCTATCAGCAGACTGGTCCCACGCGCCCTCGTACTTAACACACAAAGACGCCCATAGTATCTGCTCGCTGTTGACTTTAAAAACTGAAATATAGCTGATACATATATATTTGCTTTTTAGAGCCACACCTGCAGCTTATGGAGGTTCCCAGCCTAGGGGTCAAATGGGAGCTACAGCTGCTGGCCTACACCACAGCCATAGCAACACGGGATCCGAGCCACATCTGCAACCTGGGCCACAGCTCATGGCAACACTGGATCCCTAACCCACTGAGTGAGGCCAGGGATCAAACCTGCATCCTCATGGATGCTAGTTGAGTCTGTTACCCATGAGCCATGACAGGAACTCCTGCTTTATGTTATGCTAGTTTCAGGTGTACAGCATAGTGATTCTTTCAACATTTTGTAGATACCCATTAAGTGTTACTACAAAGTGATGGCTAGAATTCCCTGTGCTGTACCATATATCCTATTGCTTATTTATTTAGTACATACCGTTTGATCTCTTTATCCAATACACCTATTTTTCTGCCCCCACCTCAGCCCTCTCTCCACTAGCTTGTTCTCTATCTGGGAGTCTGTATCAGTTTTGTGTATACATTCCTTTGTTTTACTTTTTAGAGTCCACATATAAGTGATAACATAGAGTATTTGTCTTTCTCTTTCTGACTTCCTTCACTCAGTGTGGTATACTCTAGTTCCATCCATGTTGCTGCAAATGGCATTACTTCATTCTTTTTTATGACTGAGTAATATTCTAGTGTGTGCGTGTATGTGTGTGTGTGTGTATCACATATTCTTTATCCATTCATCTCTTGATGGACACTTGAATTGCTTTCGTATCTTTGCCATTGCAAATAATGCTGCAGTGAACATGCGGGTACACATATCTTTTGGAATTATTGTTTTTATTTTCTTCTATCATGGATACACACCTAGGAATAGAACTGCTGGATCATATGGTAGTTCTATTTTCAGTTTTTTTTTTTTTTTTTTTTAAGGGACCTCCATCCTGTTCTCCATAGAGGCTGCACCAACTTGCATTCCCACCAGCAGCACAGGGGGCTCCCTTTCTCCACAGCCTCACCAGCATTTGTTACCTGTGCCCTTTTTGATGGGCAGCCGTCCTGACAGGTATGAGGCAGCATCTCACTGAAGTTTTGATCTGCATTTTCCTGATGATCAGCGATGCTGAGCATCTTGTTAGTCGGTGGTCTGTTTGTCGTCTTTGGGAAGATGTCTGTTCAGGTCCCCCGCCCCCTAGGCAAGCAGCAGCCTCTGAAGCCCCCTCCCCCAGAAGCAGGCAGGGATTCAGGACAATATCGGCTGTGAGCCGAGACTCCCCTCGCCCAGCAGGGGGGAGACCACATCTGGAGGAGGCTCCATCTGTTCTCCGGGAGGGAGAATCTGCTCCCCTGCTGGACATGAGCAAGGAGCCAGGTGTGAGCCCTGGGGCAGCAGGCTCTGACACTCCCATTCCCCCCCCCCACCCCGGCCCGGGGAGGACCTGAGCTTCTGCCTCAATCCCCTGCCTAAAAAGAGGACGTTTTGAGCCAGTCGGCAGCTTCCCGGCCCTGGAGTCAGTGAGGACCCAGCGGGAAGCTGAGGACGTACACCCACCGGGAGAAACAAGTGCTCACTTTCACGGGAATACAGCACCGGCGGGGCCCAAATACACGAATTTGGGCGAAATACTGTACATCCCAAGTTAGATGACTGACTTACAAATTGTAACAGATTTAATGTGCTATTCCAATAAAGTGCTGTGTGTTCAAGCGGTGTGACAGTTCTTAGAAATTATATAATTCATTTAAACTAGATATCATAGTTAGCCAATGATTATTCCAATGTATTCACTACTTACCCCAGTCTTGGGGCTATTAGGTTGGTGATTTAATCCATGAGAATAGATTGAGGTTGATTGAGGAAAAGAGAAGGAAGCGGACCCTTCTGTAATAGAGGTGGAAGAGGTGCACTCACATCGCCGATCATACACGCTGATCACACGCCTCTGCAGTATCAGCTTTTATGAAACATTTATATATATTTGACTTGTGGTGTTTTCTTCGGGGCAGAACAATTGTTGCCTCTAGGAATTTTCACCTCGTCCACGTTTCAATTTGAGTTGAAACGATTTACTTTTGGAGAAAATTCAAAGTAGAAAATAGAGAAAACTATACCATTCAATATGAAATATTGAATAGAACCTTCACAAAGGAAGGTACACCAATGTCCATAAAATCCCCAATCTTGGTTTCTAAGTACCATTCTCCAATAAAGTGAAATGGATTTCCTAAGCAAATGGCTGTTGCCACAGCTGGGACAGGGGAATTCTGAGATGACCCTGGAACATCCTGCACCAGAAAATGGAGAAATGCTGAAAGAATAATGGGACAAGGTCACAGGTCACAGATCACCATGTCACAAGGTCATAAGGTCACAGGTACTACCGTGAACGGGCTTGCCCTGGTCAATTCTCGGCCAATGTGAACATAAAACTAAGAAATTATAGTAATGGATTAGCACCCACTGAGTAATTTTAAAAAGTCATCAACACAGGAGTTCCTGTTGTGGCTCGGTGGTAATAAACCCGACTAGGATCCATGAGGACGCTGGTTCGATCCCTGGCCTCACTCAGTGCGTTGCGTTGCTGTGAGCTGTGGTGCAGGTCGCAGGCGTGGCTCAGGTCCTGCAGTGCTGTGGCTGTGGTGCATTTTGGCAGCTGCAGCTCCTAGTGGACCCCTGGCCTGGGAATTTCCATATGCCACAGGTGCGGCCCTAAAAAGACCAAAAAAAAATCATCAATACTTAAAGATATAAATAAGCAAAACAAACAAAAATATAATTAACAATGAAAAACAGCCCCTCACGATAGTGTTAATTAATATAAATCGAAAGGTGGCGTTGGAAAACTATCAGTGTGCTTTAAAACTAGCAGGTTATTTAATGTGGCACTTGACATTCACCTGTCTAAACTTATTTCCCCATAAGCCATCACCACACAAATTACCCAAACGGGAAGAGAGGAACTTCACTGGAGGGCAGCCTGGCAAACATCCTCCTAAACGACATCTCGTGCCTCCTCATAGGATGTTCCGGGCAGGATGGGCCATTACGCCGGTGCTGTTCCTGCCAACGAGGCATCATCGAGCTGCCAGGAGACATCAGACAAATTCAAGTTGAAGTACCTTTCGAAAAATAATTGACCCCTTCTCTTACCAAAATATGGAGGTCGGGAAAGATACAGAAGGGCTGAGACTACTCCAGGTCAGAAGAGACAGGATAACTAATTGAGACATACGATGCTGCCTTTCGTCCCAGACGAGGGAAACAGTAACCGTAAAAGACATTCTGGGGACCAGTGAAAACTGCCACTGACATCATCCTACACTAATCTTTCTTAAATGTGTCCGTTTTGCCAACTCTATTGCCATTATATAAGAGAATGTCCTTGTTCTTAAGAAATATTTACTCACCTTTTTTAGGAGTAAAGGGACATGATGTTTTCAAAAAATAGCTGAGAAAAAGGCATATCTATATATTCATGTGTCAATATATAGAGTGAAATTTATAAGACCGGTTGGGCAAAATATAAACACTTGATGAATGTGGATAAAGACATTCCTAGGAAAGGGACTTATTTTGTTCTAGCGACTTTTCTGTGTTTTAAATTACATCAATCGAGGAATCCCCGGGTGACACGGAGGTTCAGGACCCGGTGTTGCGACTGCAGCGGCTCGGGTCACTGCTATGGCTCAGGTTCAGCGTCTGGTCCGGGAACGTCCACGTGCCTCGGGTAGCGCCCCCAAAATTATATCAGTAGAAAATGTTACCAGAAATAAAGGAATACAACTAAAAGCCGGAAAACATTCAAAGGAACTTTTAGTCTTCATCTCACCTCATCGGTCCCCTGCATTTGACGTTCTTATCAGTCGCAACCTTGAAACCCTTCCGTGGGCTCCACGGACCCATATTCACCTGCCGTCTCTTCTTTCTTCCCCTGCTCCTTCTTCATCTACTCTGTCCCTTTTCCTCATCACTCCCACCTCTCAAATTGGGTGCCCCCTGCCCTCCGCTGTCCCCTAGCATCACTTCCTGCAGGACCTCACCCACGCTTGTGTCTCTGTGCTGACCACAATGAATTCACGTCTGTGGGCCTCTCCCTGAATAGCCACAGCCTCCCCACCCATCCGACTTCTCCAGGGGCTCCTCAAACCACCATCCCGAGTTGTGTTTCTCATGTTCACCTTTCCTGCACCCCCATCTCGGCCTCTTTCTACTCTGTCCCCTTCCAGTGTTTAGAACCTTAATGTCGGCATTGATTTCATTTTTTCCTTTCATATCATGTCACAAAATCCCCTTGGTCTGACTTTAATGCACCCAGAATCTTACTACCTTCTGTCCCTTCCACTATAATATATTGCCATTCACGCTACCATCCTACTTGCTTACTACCTCAGCACAATCAAGCCGTATATGACCAACCCACAGCTAACATCATTCTCAATGGTTAAAAGCTGGAAGAATTTCCACAAAGATTAGGATCAAGACAAGGATGTCCATTCTCTCCACTTTCATTCAACTTAGGTTGGAAGTCCTAGCCATGGCAATCAGAGAAGAAAAAGAAATAAAAGGAATCCAAATTGGAAAAGAGGAAGTAAACCTATCACTCTCTGCAACTGACATGATTCTACAAATAGAAAATTCTAAAGACGCTATCAGAAAACTACTAGAGCTTATCACTGAATTTTGTAAAGTTGCAGCATACAAAATTAATAGAGAGAAACTCTTGTTTCTATACACTAACAATGAAAGATTAGAAAGAGAAATTAAGGAAACACTCCCATTCACCATGGCATCAAAAAGAATAAAATGTCTAGGAGTAAATCTACCTATGTAAGCAAAAGACCTGTACTCTGAAAACTATAAGATGCTGTTGAAGGAAATCAAAGACAATAAAAACAAATGGAAAGATATACCATACGCTTGGCTTGGAATACTCAGTATTGTCAAAATCACTATACTTCCCAAGGCAGTCTACAGATTCGATGCAATCCCTATCAAATTACCAACGGTATTTTTCAAAGAACTAGAACAAAAAAAATTTTTAATTTGTATGGAAACACAAAAGACCTCGAATCACCAAAGCAATCCTGAAAAAGAAAAACAGAGGTGGAGGAATCAGGCTTCATGATTCCAGACTATACTGCAAAGCTACAGTCATCAAAACAGTGTGGTACTGACACAAAAACATAAATAAAAACATCAGAACAGAATCGAAAGCCTAGACTCTTTCAACAATATATATATTTTTAAATTTGGTATCCTTTCTTCTGACCTTGACAACTTACTCTCAACATAGCAGCTGGAGTGACCCTGTTGAAATACAATTACATCATGAGTTAAAGCCCTCACTACAGCCTGAGAAGTCCTTTGGATCAATGACCTCAACCCCTCACCTCCTCTTTCATTCTTCTCTGGCATATGGGCCCTCCTTGCTATTTCTAGAACATCTATGCATGCTTCCCCCAAAGGGCCCGTACACCAGAGCATCCTTCCCTCAGATACACGCATGGTCACCTGAGCCTCCCTTGGGTGCTTGCTCAGAGGTGCCCATGTGAGGCTTCCCCTGGTCACTTCCACTAAAACGTTGATGCCTCACAGCTCCCCCCCCCACCCGCCCACCTCACACTCCCCAGCCCTCTTCCAGCATCATCTGTTTTCCTTAGAATTAAGTAACGTGTGTATGTGTATCTCTTGCCCTGCTGTCCAAATCTCCTGCTGTAACTACACATGGGGGCGTTTTCATGTCTTTCCTTAATGCCTCTGAGTTCTAGCACATCGTAGACATCAAACAGGTGTTGAATAAATGAATAACATAGCCACATTTGTTTTTACCTTTTAATACCACGAACCTGGACAACTGGAGTAAACTTGACCTCCAGCTTCTCACCTCCTCCAATTGTCCTATTACCAGGTAAATAAGCAGACGAAGGAAGATCCACACTCTTCACAAGCTCTTCCATGATGACCTATTAAAATAATCCAACAGTGGAGTTCCCATTGTGGCTCAGTAGTAGCGAACTGACTAGCAACCATGAGGACATGGGTTTGATCCCTGGCCTCGATCACTGGGTTAAGGATCCAGCATTGCCGTGAGCTGCGGTGTAGGTCGCAGATGCAGCTCAGAACTGGCATTGCTACTGCTGTGTCGTAGGCCAGCAGCTGTAACTCCAATTTGACCCCCAGCCTAGGAAATTCCATATGCCATGGATATGGCCCTAATAAGACAAAATAAAATAAAATAAAGTAAAATAATCCAACAGCAAAAATAGAAAATAAAAAAGGAGTTTCCCAGTGGCCTAGTGGTTGAGGGTTTGGCATTGTTGCTGCTGTGGCTTGAGTTTGATCTCTGGCCCAAGAATTTTTGCATGCCATAGGCGTGCCCCCGCCCCCCGCCAAAAATCCAACAGCTATTTTATGTGTCTCACGTGCCAGACCCTTGCTAGACACTAGAAACAAAATATGACCAAGACTCAGTCTTTGTCCCCACAGACTCACAGGGGGGCAGTAGCTGATGAGACTGATAAGTAACACAGAGCCAAGAGTCATTTTCAAAAACCCTTGCACAGTGGAAGGATCAGATGCTGTATTCTTCAGCATCAACGTATGTCTTGTCCAAGCTTCCACCACCACTGGTCATAAACACAGTAACAGTAAATGTCAGTTCAAGTTATTTCCCGCAATGATGAAGGTGTAAAGTGTGAGATGATGAAAGAGGAGCTGGGAACCCGTGCTTCGGGAGCTAAAAGCAGGCAGACTGTCTGCAGGAGGAGGACGTAAACAAAGGGGGTAGGACATCCTTGAACCTGTGCTTGAGATTCAGCCAAGGCCTTTGGCGTAATTGAATGGGAGGATTTGCTGCTGTGTTACATGAGCACGTCATTCTTGGTCCTTAAAATCGCAGCTATCTGCAGGAGCCTCAGAGGCAAATTAGCGAGATTTCTTGGTCTGCTGCTACCTTCGCAGGCTGTTTCCTGGCAGAAATTCCCCTGAAGGTCACAGGCGACTCGACTCTGCAGTGGCAGATGGAGATCATTCGAAATAAACTGTGGCTTTGGTGTGTCTTCTTTGGGTTTTGCTTTATTAGTTTTCCACACGGTGCAGAGTTGAAATGATCATGCCAGAGGATTCTATAACGCAACCGCTGTTATGGAAATAAACACATGAATATATGTATATATAGGCACCGAAAAGTCTTCCTGCTCCACTGGGAAACGCAGGAGCAGCGAGAAGCTGTCTCCATGGAAATCCTGATGTTTCATACTGTGGACACAGCCACGTGCTCCACCTGCCAGGTAAGCCAGTATCAACCAGAAATGCAGGCGGCCTGAAAATGCGCAAAGAGGAACCCCTGGAGACGGTTGGAGAAACACAGACCTCGGTAATGAGTGCTGAATTCTCGGGGGTGGATGAGCCTGCAGCGTGCTCACGCTGACAGCCCAGCACTGTGTTAATTTAACCCCGGCTGCTCTCCAGGCCTGACTTTTCCCGATCCTGAGTTTTGGTAGCTTCTGTGCGCTGTTTTCCGACCCACAGAAACCTTCCACACCTCAGGGAGCTGCTTTCTAAGAGGTGCAGGTCAAAGAACTTTGGAGACGAAAGGTGTGCCATCAGGTGCCCCCAGAGCCCTGTCCCAGGGCCACCTCGGCTGTGTGCCTCAGGCGAGGTTGTTGAAACTGCACAGTTGGCTCCAGGACCAAGAAGGGAGTTCGGTCTCATCCTGGGATACGTCTAAAGTCTTCTCATCTTCCTTCCGCTTCCCTGACTTTCACCACCTGGGGCACATGCGTTAACTCCCGCACTGCACTGACCAGGGGGCCGTCCTGTGCTCAACGGCCGGACGACGCTGGGCTGTGCTTAACGCGGGTCCCGCTGCTCACTGGCACGGGGCACAGACACCCCTCTAGAATCTGGACATCGCCTCTGAGAGCAGCCAACCAGCCGTCCCTCTGTTTTAGGTTGGAGAATGTCAGCAGCTGGGGAAGGCTGGAAATGGAAATCACGCTGAGAAGGGAGCCACCGGTGCCTTAACTGGGGTAGAGTCACTTATTCGCAGGCAAGAGAAGTCACGGGCCCGTGTCCTGGTTTGCAGGCTGGTTTGGGGGCTTCCCGTTCATCTCACGTGCAGAAGCAGAGCCAAGGGGTCAGGGGTTTGTGTGCATGGGCCCATCTGCCCGGCGCTGGACTCGAGGCTGGAAGAGCTGGAGACCAAGAGCCGGACTGTCACCCTGCAGCCATTTCAGACGCGTCCCCCTCGGGTGTCCCAGTCCTGCTGGAAATGTCCACCTGGGTCTTCCTCTCCCGTGTTCATGCTCGTGGGAGCTCTGATGACTCTTCCTCAGGAAGTCCCTGTCCCCGTCCCCTTTCTGGGGGTGATGTCCTGCCCCAAGCAGTTAGTCCCCATCAAAGCTCTCCCTGCGTGTGAAACTTCCCTTGTGTCGGTGTGGGCGCAAGTCCTAACCACTGTCCCCTCTGACCAATTCAGCTACTGTATGTAGGTGGGAAATATTCCAGTTCTGAGGCTGGGGACAAAGGAAGGGACGTGGGTTTCTTCCACTTGGAACTGAAATTTGCCCGTGTGTGTGCGCGCACGGGCGGCCGTGCATGCATGTGACTCATTTGCACATATCGCTAAGTCAGCATTTCTGTTTAGCCTCGTAAACACATATGGACGATCCGGTGAAGCAAACACGAAATCTGGCGATGTATTAGGGGTTCGATGAGGACAGGCAGAGCTGGGAAAATTCAAATTATACTATAGGTAGTTAAGGCAGATCTCGCTGTAACAGTCCATTTGCTCTAAAACCCGGATGACTGAAGGAGGCAGGTAAAGAGTGTCCACACAGAGAAACGCACTTGGGCCTTTAGCCCTGCCTGACGCAGTCACGAGACTGCTGCGTCCAGGAAACAGTGAGGCCGGTGAGACTGGGCACCGCTGTGATGGACTTTCAGACAGCGGCTGACGACGCAGGTAGAAGCCAGATCATGTAGGACTGTGTGCCTGTATTAAGGATTTTAATTTTATTTTATTTATTTATTTGTTTATTTTACTCATTTATTTATTTATTTTTGCTTTTTAGGGCCGCATGTGCAGCATATGGAAGTTCCCAGGCTAGGGGTTGAATCAGAGCTACAGCTGCCGGCCTACACCACAGCCACAGCAATGCCAGATCTGAGCCATGTCTGCAACATACACCACAGATCACGGCAACACCTATCCTTAACCCACTGAATGAGGCCAGGGATCAAACCCGCATCCTTATGGATCCTAGTCGGGCTCATAACCACTGAGCCATGAAGGGAACTACCTTACGGATATTTTATTTTATTTATTTTATTTTAGTCTTTAGGGCTGCACCCAAGGCATATGGAAGTTCCCAGGCTAGGGATCAAATTGGAGCTGAAGCTGCCAGCCTATGCCACAGCCACAGCAATGCTGAGCGAAGCCAGGGATCGAACCCACATCCTCATGGATACTAGCGGGATTCGTTTCCACTAAGCCACACCAGGAATTCCTGATTTTCTTTCTTTCCTTTTTTTTAATCCAAGTATGGAGTCAGCAAGTGAAATATTTAAGCAGCTTGGGATGCACTCTGATGTGCAATTAAAAAATCTCAGCAGCGTCTCTGTGGAGCAAGACGAGAAGAAAGTTCAGTTGGAGGGCTGGTCACAAAAGGCCGTGTCGGCTTAGATTGGAGAGAGCCCTGGACACGGAGAGACGTTGTCCCACGTAAGACGTGTTTTCTGGGTGGAGTGAACCCAGGGGGCTGGATGGGGAGGAGAAGCCTGGCTTCTGGGTTTGGGACTGAACGCCTGGATAAATGGCAGGAGTATTTAGCGGGACAGATGAGACTCTTAAGTGTTCAGATGTGAAATTAAGGGACTCCCTTCGCTGTGTTAAGTCTGTTAGCCGCTCGGACGCTCTCAAGTAGTCAGGCTGGAGGCATGAGCTGGTGATTCATACTGAAGCCAGAAATGCTGTTAAGCGTTGGCCTTGGCCTTCCATTCTGTTAAGCGTTCTGTACACAGCAGGGGTTTTCTAAACACATCGGTAAAATTCAACAGCCCTTGGCCAGCCCCAGCTTTAAGTAACTTCCGTTGGTCCCACGGGTCTGTGGAACCACCTCTAGTACATCTTCCTCAGGAAGTGGGGCCGTGAGAGGCTGGCATATTGAGTTTATTCAGTCACGCTCCTTTTCATTGCCTGCATGTGCCGTCACGCCACAAGGGTCTAAGGTCATAACACGAGACAGCACCTGTTTCGCAAAAGCCCCCAGTGACAAGGCTACATAGTGGCAGCGGTAATACTGTGTGCGAATGGTCATGATCATAAAGATAAGCGCAGACAGGAGTGGGAGGCAGAGTGAGGGCACTGACAGAGAGGGGGTGGCCCGCGGCGGGAGGAGAAGCAGGCACCTGACATGGTTTGAGGCACCTGACATGGTTCGAGTAATGAGTGGGAGGGAGTCGGCCAGGTCGGGGGAGGTGGCTGCTCCACACACACCAGGGACTGCCTCCTGACATACTTGGGAAGGTCTGGGCGCCTAGCAGAGGTGGGCACGCGGTCAGCTCCCTGCACCTTGAGTGCGCAGGGATGTAGTGACAAGCAGTGTGGCTGGGACCGGGCTTGGCGCTCACCCAGGAGGCTGGTCAGCACCAGGACTCCTGGGAGCCGGGCAAGGTGCTAAGCAGGCTGTTTTCCAGGTCTGAAGGCCATAAGGAGAACCAGGAGGGGACAGATTTGCGCTTTGGGGTACGGTTTGGTCTTCAAGGAAGGCCATCAGTCAGGGCTAAATTTTCATCTAGTTACTCGGATTTTGAAGACGAACACAGAACCTGTGCGTCCAGCTTGGTTAAAGCTGTATTCCACCCGAAGCTCTCTGAGATCATTTCAGAAGAAAAAGAAGACTCCAGGGACTGCTGTGCTGAAATCACTGCCAGACTGATCGGTTTAGGATGGCACTTAACGTGTCACACGCGGATGAGCTAAGTAAGATTAAGCGAACATCCTTGGGAAATATTTGCATATTTTAACACGCAGCTACAATAAAGCCTCTGAGGAAAACCACTGGGTTTTTCCACTTCAGGTTTCTGAGCGTGATCTACAGCGTCCTGGGGAGCTTGGAGCTCCATTTCTGCACAACTACTGCCTCTGCCTCGCTGTCCTCGCCCGCGAGGACCCAGGATGGGCACGCGCAAAACGCCTCTGGGCTGCGGTGCTGGTTGCTGCTACAATTAAGGGTAGTTTTTCTATTTAGCCTGACTTGTTTCTTGTCATGGTCCACAACCCCCTGCCAAACACACACACACACACACACCACTGCCATCTTTCAATTCAGGCTACAAACACACACACATGCACGCACACGCACACACACTGCTGCCATCTTTCAGTTCAGGCTACAAACACACACACATGCACACACACACAC
>PVHT020003144.1:7828063-7850215 GCA_004024745.2 Catagonus wagneri | reverse complement strand
CACACTGCTGCCATCTTTCAGTTCAGGCTACAAACACACACACATGCACACACACACACTGCTGCCATCTTTCAAGCTGTAAACGCACACATGCACACACTGCTGCCGTCTTTCAGTTCAAGCTGCAAACACACACACACTTGCACACACAGGCACACATGCGCGCACGCATGCACACACACACACACACAAACACACTGCTGCCATCTTTCAGTTCAAGCTAACCTGTGGATCCGCTGTCCGAGGGCAGATGCTATGAACAGCCTTAGCAAAAGATTACCAAGCCTTAGCCAGTTTTCTGCATGACAAAATGCTCTCTTCGCTCTCTAAAGCATCCCTCACACGTAACATCTCCTCTTGCAGTGAGTTTACGGTGCGGAGGGACCCCCTTTGGTGGGCACCCCCTCTTCCAGGTGTGCTGCCCGCCCCACCTCCCCAGGAGCTGGGAAAAATCGGGAGTCACTTCTGAGAGCATTTGGAGAATTATGTAAATAAACAGCAACAGCATCTTGCATTGTGTTTCTGAGAGGAGGGCTTGTGGAGCCCAGTTTCTAAGACAAAGAGCTCAAATCGACTTCATCAACTTCATCCGGTGAGTCTGGGTCTGCCCTCGCCTCGGGCTGTGGTCGGCTTTCTGCGGTTCTCTCCTCCGAATACGTCTTCCTGGGACTAGTCAGAGACCAGCCCCGGCTCAGTCCCAGAGGAGCAAGAGAGGGGACAGGACTGAGTTCACGAACGAGGCACAGACTGCTCTGTGGACACCTGCAGGGCTCATCCTTTGGGTCGGGGTCCCGCTGGGTGGCCCTAACTTCTGTTACCTGTGGAAGGAGCCTTGTCGCCTGTCTGCCCCACCCGCTTTTATGGCCACACTTCTGATACCAGATGTAAGGGGCCCGTTTTTCCCCACACCAGCCAGTTTCCCGACGCTCCAGACACCAACCGCGGAGGTCCTGTAACTCAGTGCCCTTCTGACACTGCCTCTGCCGAGCGGCCGCAGACCCCCCCCACCCCCGATCAAGGGCTCGGCCCCCCGAGACGCCCACTGCAGCACCAGGGCCGAGTCCCAGCTGCCACCCGCACTTCTGACCAAGAGCGCTGGGTCATCCGTGCCCCACCCCCTCTCCTCAGTTTTGAAAATTTGCTAGGATGACTCTCAAGACTCAACGGTTTTCATCACCGTTGTGTTACAAAGGACACAGCTCAGGAACAGACAAAAGGAAAAGATTCGAGGGCAAGGCCGGGGGGAAAGGTGGGACCGGCACCCCCTCTTCCAGGTGTGCTGCCATGCAGCTCCTCCAGTTCACTCACCTGAAGCTTCTAGATCATCTGTTTAAGAAGGTTTACACGGCTCCGCCTCCAGCCCCCTCCTCT
Organism: Catagonus wagneri; assembly: GCA_004024745.2. NCBI lineage: Eukaryota > Metazoa > Chordata > Mammalia > Artiodactyla > Tayassuidae > Catagonus > Catagonus wagneri. The sequence continues at coordinate 7,848,844 of PVHT020003144.1, read as the reverse complement.
TTCCTGAGGACTGCGGATGGGTCAGCAAAGCCCCAACCCTCTCATCACTCAGTCTTTCCAGGAGCCACCCCACCCTGAGGCCGCCAAGGGGCTCCACCCTAAGTCACCTCCTGAGCATAAACCAAGGTGATGGACAGGCACTCGCCTTGAAGGAGAAAGACGCCCCTACCGCTCAGGAAATAGCAAAGGTTTTAGGAATTCTGTGCAGGAACCAGGGACCAAGGCCCTTTAGTTTCAACATTACGCCTCCTCGCTTGCAGGACGGTAGAGAATATTAAACAGGCGTCTGTTGCAGCGTGTTGTATAAATCTACAACGGCAGGTGACATGATTATTTAGACCATTTTCAATAACGAAAATGTATACGCTGCCCACTTTCAGCAGCTCCGCTTCATTAGCGAGTTTGCCGATTCCAACAGTTTTATTCATTCTAATTATTCAGATCTGACATTTATCTCCCCTACTTTTCCTTCGTCACTGGGGAGAAAACAGTCTCAAATATTACCCTTGAACTTGAACGTATTGCTGTTTGAGGTAGTCACGACAGCTGAGCTAATATATTACAGCCAGAGAGATGACTTTCGTTGGCTGGCCAAGGGCCACCTGACAGAGATGGAGTAGGCACGGGGAGCTGTGGAAGTCCCAGTGAGGGACCCTAGCTAGACAGGGAAACCTAGGGGACGCCGGGAGATCACTGTAAGTTAATAAATGGCTCAAAAAAGCCATCAGAACAAGGCAGGCTTGCTTGACTACTGGCGGGCTTGCGAGAATTGCTTCAGGTTGTCGGGTGGAGGGTGGGGTGAGGTCTGCATGCAGGTTCAGACCAAGGGAGGGAGTTTGAGGACCGCCCTTCTGCCGATGTGAATATGCACCTTACCAGATTCCGAGGAGGAGCTACTACTCCCAGAAAGGAGGAGGTGGGCTTTCCCACCGCCACTCCCCTCGGAGGATAAAATTGTAGCCGCAGGATCCTCGGAGCCAAGGCTCCTTGCCTGCCCGCTTGCATCTCTTACAAGCGTCCTGTCTTCATAAATCTATTTCTTGCCCATCACTTTGTCTCTTGCTGATTCCTTCTGCGTGGAGGCAAGAAGAACCCGGACCTCACTGAGTCCAGACTCCTGGGTGAGTGACTCTAATTTAAAACTGTGGGTTCAAGTCCCAATCTGGGTTTAGGCTGCGTTCAGGCCGTGAGTGCTGTCGGTTTCACGACCAACTTCACGACTTTGACACCAGGATTGGCGACCCAGTCCTGGCAGGTGGATTAAAACGTTTGGTTCTTAGAAGATATGAAAACCGTGTCCTTTCTGCACGTGGACCTTCCATTTCACTGTGATGCACTCATTCCCTCACAGCCTGACGTCCAGACATCTTATCAAGTGTTCAGCTATTTAGGAACATTTAGAAAAATACCCCAGTTATATATAATGATACGATTTTTGGTTATTTATTTGGGTGAACAGCTTCTTTAAGCTCCCACACGGGACACACAGCATTTTGAAAGCCCGATATAAAGTCCTTTTGAAATTGACAGCACTTAGGACTCGAATTCAGCCTACACCCGGATTGGGACTTGAACCCACAGTTTTAAATTAGAATCACTCACCCGGTGTCTGGACTCAGTGAGGTTCAGGTTCTTCATGTCTCCGCGCAGAAGGGATCAGCGAGAGGCAAAGTGATGGGTAAGAACTAGATTTATGAAGACAGGATGCTTGTGAGAGATGAGAGCGGGCAGGCAAGGAGCCTCTGCCCCAGGATCAGGTGGGCAATGGGTTTATCCTCCAAGGGCAGTGGGGGTGGGAAAAGACCAGCTCTTCCTCTTTAGAACATTTGACCCTACAAGGTCAGACTAGGACGGTCCAGGTGCTCATTCAAATCAGCAGAAAAGCGGTCCTTAAATTCCTGCCCTTGGTCTAAATCAGAATGAGGCCTCACCCCACTCTCCACCCAATGACCTGAGGCCTCTCTCGGCTCCACTAGTGAAGCAAGCTTGCCGGGAGATTTTTTGCTTTGTTTTGTTTTGTTTTCTTTTGCTTTTTGGGCCACACTTGCAGCCCATGGAAGTTCCCAGGCTAGGGGTCCAATCAGAGCTACATCTGCCGGCCTACACACCCTTTAACACACTGAGCAAAGCTGGGGATCAAACCTGCATCTTCATGATACTAGTCGGGTTCTTAACCTGCTGAGCCACAACAGGAACCCCTGTTTTCCATTTTAAATCCCCCTCCTTTTTTTTTTTTTTCTGTGCTGGCTGGCCAGAAGGAAGACGAAAAAGGGCTTGGGATCAGGGGCCCAGCGGCCACCTGACTTCATCCATAGGCTTGCTAACATTTTTTCATGTAATATTAGCATATGATAGGGCATTATAACTGTAATATTAGCATATGATAGGGCATTATAACGTAACGTAACATAACATAACATAAACATAACATAACAACATAACATAACACATTGTGATGGACTTCAGGTTAAGCGTATATCTGAAAGCAGTAGTGAAACCCCCAGCTCATCCGTGCTTGGCCCGTTCTGGACTTCTGTTCAGAGACTGCAGACTGTGAGTGGACCACAGACCCCCAAGACTGTCTCCCACGCCCTCCGTAGTAGACAGATGTGGGCTGGGAGTCAGACATACAGACAGCGCAGGGTCTGACCGTTGCCGCCACCAGCCAATGGGGGACTTTGAGTTGTCATTTACCCTACCTGAGCTTCAGCTAGCTCGGATTTAAAATGAAAGGTGGATTCTTAGGGCCTCTTAGACTCTTCCCTCGTAAGGGCTCAAGGCCTGGAAAAATAAAGTCTTCCAGATGGGTGTTCACTAAAGGTCGTGCTGAGATCACTGGCCTCTGTCTCTGCTTGTCACACCAGGAGTGTCTGAGTCATGAGTCCACAAAGTTAATCTTCTGATATAATTGAGCCTCAAGCTGAACTAATTTTCATCGACTGATGACCCTTTAGACCAAGAAGAACTGTTCCGTAATCCACAGTGCTGTCAAATTCAGCCTCGATCAAATTCTGTAAAAATATTTCAGCCACGTAGTTCCCCTCTTGGCTCAGCAGAAACGAGTCCGAACTCATCTTTAACATAATATAGATATGGATGGATTATTTAAAATTAATTACAGATAGGTGTGTACACAGGGGTCAGTAAACCTATGTCTATTTTATTTATTTATTTATTTATTTATTTTCGCTGTGCCCATGGCATGTGGAAGTTCCTAGGCCAGAGACGGAACTCATGCCACAGTCAATGACCCAAACCACCCCAGTGACAACATCAGATCCTTAACCTACCGTGCCACAAAAGAACTCCAGACATACATTTTTTGTCCACTGAGGGAACTCAACACAGTGACGCTCGTTAGGAATGAGCACATACAGTGCCCAGTTCTTGGCTTCTAATGTCCTTCTCCAATAAAGGAACCAGGGCTCCTCGGAGAAACATGCTTCTATGGCTGGGGAAGCGTAATCCAAGAAAAATGGGTCTTAGGTTTGTCACAAATATTGTTTTACCCACAGTAGGAAGATTCTAAACAGGATTTGTTAGTTTTAATTAAAATTCAGGTAAACATTCCATCATTTCTCAACCAACAATAACTTGATGAGCATGAAATACATGTCAAAAGATAAAACAAGTAGTAGTTTTGAACACATTTTGATATTTAAATTTGTAATTATCTGTCTATGAACAGATGAGGGCAGATTTTAAGATGCTGGCTTGACCATCAGGTATAATTCCCTCTCCTGAGAGGGTCTGGTCCACATTCGTAGTGATGGTGGGAATCAGACAGAGGCTGATTCTGCTGTCTTGACATGCCTACCCCTTTGCTCGTAAGCAAGCAAGGAAGGTCATTATCTTCCTAGCCTTTTAGATGCTTAAAGAAAGAAAGGCTCATAGCCCACATCCTTTCCCGTCTAAGAGAGACCTTGGACATTTGGCCGTATTTACCAGCAAGGGCAGGGGGTGCAGGAATGCTGGGGAAACAGTCCCTGGCTGGAAAAAGCTGAGAATGAGAATGGATTTGGGTCGCCACCACAATGCCTCTATCACATGATGCGTCAAGAACATGCCTTGGGTTAAAATGTTGAGGTGAGGAGTCCCTTTCGTGGCTCACTGGAAGAGAATCTGACTAGGATCCACGAGGGCATAGGTTCGATCCCTGGCCTCACTCAGTGGGGTTAAGGATCCAGTGTTACCGTGAGCTGTGGTGTAGGTCGTAGAAACAGACTGGAACTGGCATTGTTGTGGCTGTGGTGTTGAGGTAAGTATGTTAACTTCTCTACCTTCTGGGTACATTCTTTGAGCAAATTACCCTTCTAAGTCGGTTTCTTTGGTAGCTAGCTAGCCTGTCTACCTACCTACCTATCCATCCATCCATCTCTTTCTGTCTATATACCTTTCTCCCTATTCCTTAATATGTATTTATTCTGTTTAATATTTAACATATAATTCTATAGAAAAATATCTAATATTTAAAATGTATTACTTAATGTACATTAAACCTTCACATTAGGCACCTTAAAAGCCACACGGCACAACCTAGGTATATACAATTTTTATTTGTCAATCACACCTCAACAAAAGTGGAATTAAAACCATTCAAAATGATAAACAGAAAATAAGAATAAAATGGGATTAATGGCATTCCTGCTGTGCCAGTTTCAAGTACGGCCCTCGGCTGGTAAGCCACCCTGCAGCACCTGCTCTGAGACCCCGGGTTTTCTTTTGCTATTCACACAATGTGAAGCTCTGTGTGGAGAGAGCTGGAGAGACACAGCAGAGGAAGGGGGTCCTTTTTCTGGTTCTGGTGCAGATTCTGCTCTTCCCTGTGCCTGCTGCACCAGCGGTCAGCTCTGCACGTCTGTGGAGACCCCCTGTTACACTCTGCCCCACTCGCTTCCTCAAGCACGTAGTCTCTAGGGGCCCATACAGCCCTGAGCTGGGCTTGGCCGTCACTCAGTGCGGCTCACAGGACGTGCGCACACCCCTGCCATCCAGTCTTCGTCCCAGTTCCATCTGCCCATCTCCTACTTGCCTCAGTTCACCTGGTCCCCAAAGGTGCTACCTGTGGCCCTCACAAGACAGCCACTGTGCACCTCAGGTCGAAGGCACTGCTGCTGTGACAGTGAGCATGACTCCGCCTGCGCACCTGCCCACCGCCTGGCCGCCCCTGGGCCCCGGATCACGGCTTCCATCTGCCCTGTGACTCTGGTCCAGCTCTGGCCTGGAAATCCAGCGAATGCCTCCTCTACGCAGTGGGCTAACCCACGTGGTCAAGTGAGGTCTGCGCCACAATCTTGTCGTATGGAGCCCTTCCAAGTTTTTCCTTTAGTAGATACCCCAGCTGTACATTACCCTTTAAAGTCCCTTTTAGAGCTTTATCCTCCAATGGTTGTTTAACAATTCTTTACATTCAACTTCTGTTTAAATGACTGTGGTTTCAGAGTTCCCTTCGTGGCTCAGCAGTTAACGAACCCGACTAAGGATCCATGAGATTGCGGATTTGATCCCTGGCCCTGCTCAGTTGGTTAAGGATCTGGTGTTGCCATGAGCTGTGGTGTAGGCTGCAGATGCGGCTTGGATCTGATGTTGCTGTGGCTGTGCTGTAGGCTGGCAGCTGTAGCTCCAATTCAACCCTTAGCCTGGGAAATTCTATATGCTATGGGTGCGGCCCTAAAAAGGAAAATAATAATAATAATGATAAAATTTTTTTAATAACTACAGTTTCTGCCTCCTGATTGGACCCAGACCATTGCACTTACCTTTTAATGATTCTATGAGGATTTAATTCATTAATCAATCTAAGCCTTTGGATAGTTAATGATAAATATCAATACCAGCATCATTATCATTAACATCATCAGCATTATCTTTATCATCATTAAGGGCTGTAACGGTGGCATGGATTCCTTTACTCAGAGGTTATTACTCACGGTTTTAACAGGGATTTGTTGAGAGCTACCTAAACTTGCCTTTCCCACACACCCCTGCCTTAGCCACTGTTGATACTGTAAAAATCACCTCTAATACCTCTATCAGAGGAATTCAGTTCTGGTCATTGGTGTGACCAAGGAAAATCAAATTGCTCTATATTTCTGTCTTCATTAAAAAAAAAAAAGATTATAAATCATGCCCTAACTAAAATGAGTTAATTTTTTATGTAACAAAGCTTGGATTGTAAAGTGCTATCCTCATATGAGACCTTATTACTATGGAAGGACAGTCCATTTAAAAACAAGTGTCCCCTGTAGCCAAAAGGGTTCTCATCTTATCTGCTTTTTGATTAAAAGTCACTATAATGGATTTCAGATGATTCACTTTTGAATACAAATCAGTGGCACCACAAATCTTTTTTCTTTCCCCTTGAAAATTTTGCCGTATTTTTTTTTGTCTTTTTGCATTATTTAGGGCCGTACCCGCAGCATATGGAGGTTCCCAGGCTAGGGGTCTAACAGGAGCTATAGCCACCAGCCTTCGCCACAGCCACAGCAACGCAGGATCCGAGCCACATCTGCAACCTACACCACAGCTCACGGCAACGCCAGATCCTTAACCCACTTAGCGATGCCAGGGATCGAACCCGCAATCTCATGGTTCCTAGTCAGATTCGTTAACCACTGAGCCACAAAGGGAACCCCCCACCGTATTTTTCTATGTATGAAAAATTCCTCAAGCCTGAATAAAAGTAGAAGATATTCAGTCTAGATGTGGTCTATGGGGCTGACATTCCTCTAAGTACTATGGAATGATTAACAGCTAAGGTCATGAAACATGCTCTTCACAGGCATACAAAAAGCAAGGTCACATTTGGCCCTTCCAGGTGAATGAAAACGGTCCTTAGGGACCAGGGTGGGTCAAAATGAAATATTTGCTTACACAATGTCCAGTGGAATAGAACATAATGTTCAAGCTGATTGGGTCCTTAACAACATCCTATCATTTTCTTATTTACTTCCTTTGTAAATATTACTCACACTACATGCAAAGGCTTCCCACATCATTCAGCCCCACCAATAAATTGTGGTGTGTGCTTATTTTGTTTAATATATGAATTAAAAATAATCTAGTTTGCTATCATTAAAAAAATTTTCTCATCATCTTCTACATGCTGAATAACTTTAACTTGCTCTTAAGAAACTCAGCGTATAGCCAGAGGAATGATAGAAGTGACTCTATCAAATAAATCATACTTCATGGTATAAAAACATGTTATAGGAAATTATACATAAGCAGGAAGAACTTTGTAGAACATTGAACTTAATTTGATGGTAATCTAAACAAGATTAGTATATATATAAAGATGTTAACAGTAATCCTCAAAGGAAGCATTAAAAACTTAACTCAAAAATATATAATAAAATATATACCAAGGGAATTAAATTCTTCACTAGAAATGTATCTAGTTAACAAAAAGGGAAGCAATACTGGAGAAACTGAGGAATAAAAAAAGACATGGGATATATGAGAAACACAAAGTAAAATGAAATATAGAAATCCTGCCTTAGTAATTACACCAAATGTAAATGGGTTAAACTCTCCAGTGAAAAGGTAGGTTGGCAGAATGGATAAAAAGACAAAGCCAACTATATGCTGTGTAGAGAAGACACAGTTTAGATTCAAAGACACAAATGATTTTACTAATAACTGGAATCTAATATACTGCACAAATGAACCTTTATGCAGAAAAGAAAATCAAGGACTTGGAGAACAGACTTGTGGTTGCCAAAAGGGTGGGGGAGGAGAGGGGATGGTAGAGGGGTCTGTGGTTAATAGTTGCCGGGCTGGAAAACAAGGAGATCCTACTGTATAGCATTGGGAGCTATGTATAACCACTTGTGATGATGTGTAACCCTGTCACCACACTGTACAGCTGGGTATAATGAAAAAAAAAAAAAAAAGACACAAATGATTTGAAAATAAAAGGGTGAGGGCATTCCCATCGTGGCTCAACAGTAATGAACCTGACTAGTATCCATGAGGATGCTGGTTTGATCCCTGGCCTCACTCAGTGGGTGGAGGATCGGTGTTACTGTGAGCTGGGGTGTAGTTCACAGACTTGGCTTGCAGACTGTGTTGTTGTGGCTGTTGCTGTGGCTGTGGCAGAGGCCAGCAGCTGCAGCTCTGATTTGATCCCTAGCCTGGGAACTTCCATATGCCATGGGTGCAGCCCTAAAAATAAATAAATAAATAAACAAACAAACAAATAAAGAAAGAAAAGGGTGGGAAAAGATATACCATAAAACAGTAACCAAAAGAAAGCTGAAGGGGCCATTTTAATATCAGGCAAAACAGACTGTCACTAAAGACATGCGCATACTCTATTGATAAAATAACCAATATTCTCAAAAATTTAACCATTATTAACATATATATGCCAGAAAACAGAGTCCCAAAACATATGAAACAAAACCAGACAGAATTATAGGGAGAAGTAGACTATGCAGCAATTATAATTAGAGACTCCAATACACCACTTTCAATAATAGACAGAACAACTAGGCAAATGATTGACAAAAAAAGAGAAAACTCAAACAGGTCTATAAACAGAGACCTGTGAGATGTCCATAGACTACCCACTGAAAACAGAACCCACATTCTAGCCAAGTGCACACAGAATGTTCTTCAGAATAGATCATATGTTATGCCACAAAGCAAATCTCAATAAATTTAAAAGGACTGAAATCATAAAAAGTATGTTCTCTGATCACAAGTGAATAAAATTAGAAATCAACAGCAGTCGGAAATTTGAGAAACTTACAAATTTGTGAAAATTAAGCAACACACATTCAAAGTAAATAACGAGTCAAGGAAGAAATCACAAGAAAATTTAGAAAATAATTTGATTCATTAAAATAAAAATAAATCACACTAAAATGTACAAGATGCAGCAAAAGCAATGCTGAGGGAAATTTGTAGCTCTAAATGACTAAATTAAACAAGAAGAAAGATCTCAAATAAATTACCTACATTTTCTAAGAAATTAGAAAAAGGGAAGGAAAATCAAATCCAAAGCAAGAAGGAAGGAAATAATGAAGACTAGAGTGGAGGTAAATAAAATAGGAAATTTAAAACTAATAAAGAAGATCAATAAAACCAAAAGTTTGTATGATTTCAATTTCTTAGTGAAGCCTTCAGCAAAACCAGCTGTACTTACTGCTTTGGGTTTCAAGCATATCCCCACTTTCTTTTGTTTTTTCCTTTTTTTTTTTTTACAGCCACACCCATGGCATGTGGAAATCCCTGGCCAGGGATCGAATCCAAGCCACATCTGAGACCTATGCAGCAGCTGCAGCAATGCCACATCCTTTTAACCCACTGTGCTGGGCCGGGGCTCAAACCCATACCCCAGCAGCAACCTGAGCTGCTGCAGTCGTATTCTTAACCCAGTGTGCCATAGCAGGGATTCCCAAGCATACCCCCATTTTAATTAATTTATTTATTTTTAAAAATTTTTTTTGCTTTTTAGGGCCGCACCCACAGCAAATGGAAGTTCCCAGGCTAGGGGTCAAATGGGAGCTGCAGCTGTCGGCCTCCACCACAGCCACAACAATGCCAGATCCTTAACCCACTGAGCAAGGCCAGTGATCATACCTGAATCCTCATGGATGCTAGTCAGATTTGTTTCCACTGAGCCAGGACAAGGAACTCCTAAAACCCACTTTTATTTCCTCTTTATTTTCAGCCTTCAGTGATTCTGAATAATTTACCTTCAGCTTTAATATACTTTTGCTCTTTGAATAAATTTCATCTTTTTTTGTAGATTTTACTCTTTGAAGTTAGACACCTTAAACTTTACTCATTTATTATTTAATTCTTCATCCTGTTTAGAATAATATTTGTACTTGCAGTTACTGCTCAGTGAATGTGAATTAATGAGTGAATGGATATGATTCAAGTCCCCGGATATAATTCAAGAAAGCGTAATTTCAGTGCCTAGACTCATACCTTAATTTCCTGAAAGGTCTCCTGGGTGTCGTATGGATTCGTGAGACACGGGAGAAGATGACGGCTTTCGGTTATGACAAGGGAAGTTCTGAGATTAAATGTGCATGGACAGTAACTGGACAAGGTCAACCAAGTTTCATGGTACAGCATGGCAGTTTCTCGGTTCTTCCATGCACAACGGTGTGTCATGGAACTCCAAAGGTCAGAGGCTGAATTTTGGCTTCTTTTCATGGAAGAATCTCTCAAAGTCATGCTTTATGCAACATGTATTTGGAAATGCTTATCTCCTTTTCACTTTATCTTTGTTTCCAGATAACCTCTCTTTGTTAGGGATGGTGGCAGCAGATATGTCTGCTAGTCCCCTGGGAACCTAGTCATAAAACTACCCAGCAATTTTTGGATAAGATTTCATCTCTCAAGAAAAAAACTTATATAAATGAAATTAGAATATATACTGTACTTCTCATAAAGCTAAAAAGAAAGGAAGGAAGAAAGAAAAAAGGAAAGAAGGAAAGGACCCACATCTGAGGTTAAGTCTGGAACATTCTAGCTTACATGTCTCTTCAATCATGTCAATTGAATATGCTTTAAGAAATTCACTTTAAAATTCAGTCGGTCGGACTGAAATTTAATACCGTGACTTTTATTTTTAAAATATTAAATTGTTCATAAGGCCACAGACTCAAACAGGAAAGTACATCCTCAGACATGAGCGGCCGTGGTGGTTTCCAGCATGGAGGAGTCAGACCAGAAACACCTTGAAAAATCTTTCAAGGGAATCGAACCAAATTATCAACTTTTGATTTTAAGAAAAAAAAATTTAGGACACCAAACCACGAGAAAGCCTTCCGTAAGTTCTCAACAGCAACTTAAAAAATAAAGAACATGGTCTCAGAATAAGAATTCTCTGAGTTAAATGAGTTTGTCTCTACCATTTTCCCACGCTGGAAAAGGATCAGACCTCAAGCCATCTTAACTTTTACCCCAAACTTACCTCATCTCTTCAGATTCTGAGCCTCAGTAAGTTTGTGTCAGAAAGAAGGATACTGTCGATAGGGTTTATCGTGATTTTTGTCACCCTACCAGCATTCTATCTTTGTAAATCTGCAGCCATGTGCTCCCCGGCGACAGTGAGCGATGACACTCTGCTAAGAGAAATGCTCGACATGGCAACGAGGCTGTAACGCGCTAGGAAAAAAATGAACCACCACAAAGGGGTTCTAAACATCTTGTTCCAACACTGCACTGTGATAGGGGACAAAAAGCGGGTTGCGAAGGTGAAGAAAGAATTCAATTCCTTAGCACCACCTAGAGCAAGCATGTTTGGGTACAAAGATCGGTAGCGTTAGGATATTTTTATTTTGGCTGCCCCCATGGTAGGTGGATGTTCCCAGACTAGGGATTGAACCTGTACCACAGTGATGATCAGAGCGGATGCAGTGACAATGCCGGGTCCTTAACCTGCTGTGCCGCAAGGGAACTCCATGACTTTCATGTTTCTAAATATCATGCTTTCTTCCTTTCTTTCTTGCTTTCTGTCTTTTTTTTTTCTTTTTTTCTTTTCCTTTTTTTTTTTTTTTTTTTTTTTGCCTTTTTAGGGCCATACCTGTGGCATATAAAAATTTCCAGGCTGGGGGTTGAATGGGAGCTATAGCTGTTGGCCTATGCCACAGCCACAGCAACATGGGATCTGAACTTCCTCTGCGACCTACACCACAGCTCACGGCAATGCTGGATGCTTAACCTACTGAGCGAGGCCAGGGATCGAACCCGTGTCCTCATGGATACTAGTTGGGTTTGTTACCTCTGAGCCACAATAGGAACTCCCTCTCTGTTGCTTCTTGATTTCTGTTTCAGATATCATCAGGTTCTGCAGAAATATTGCGTGAGTGGCCCTAGGCTAGAGGTTAAACTTGCCCACACATCCATTCATTGTCTCTGAAAGGGGTAATAGCAATTTCTATATACTTGGTGAGATTATTACAGAATGTAACCCATAAATCGTGTTTGGAACAAGCCTGGCACGTGATAAGCACTTAGTAGGTGAAAGCTGTTGATACTGTCATTAATTACAATTTCATAATTTTTCCAGTCGATTCACTTGATAGCAGAGGAGGTTGTGTTGCCCTAACACCGCACCCAGGACGGGCCAGCTATCAGGCACTACAGACAAATGCTTAGGACCTATAGGGTTTTCTAGTGCTTTTGTTTAAATCTGGGGAAAAAAGTATGTTCCGGGATAAAAGAAAATTATGAAAGTAATGTTCATATCTGCTCAGTGGATGTAAAAGAGAAAATTTTTTTTTGCCTTTTTAGGGCCACGCCAACAGCTTGTGGAGGTTCCCAGGCTTGGGTCGAATCAGAGCTACAGCTGCCGGCCTACACCACAGCCACAGCAAGGTGGGATCTGAGCCACGTCTGCAACCTACACCACAGCTCATGGCAACGCCAGATCCTTAACCCACTGAGCAAGGTCAGGGGTCGAACCCGCAACCTCATGGTTCCTAGTCGGATTCGTTTCCACTGCGCCAAGACAGGAACTCCAAGCAGCAGTGAATCTTTATAGGTTACTGATCTTTGCAGGCAGTTGTTTCCCATAGACTCTTGCATCTTGCTGTCCGGTTCCTACGGCCACATTCCCAGGAAGGGGCTTCTTCCATTCTCCTGGGAACCTCTCAGGAAGGAAGGAGGGAGAGAGGGAGGGGGAAAGAAAGGCAAAGAGCGAAGGAAAGACAGACAAGGATGGAAGGAGGAGGGATGGCTGGAGGAGGGGGATGTGTGTTCCCAGGTTTCACGCAAACACCCACCGTGAAGCCGTCTCAGTGGATTGGTGGCCATCAGCCGGAGAATATAATGACACAAGAACAAATCGCAAATAAAAAGTCTCTTTTTCAAAAAGAAAATCTTTCTGTGGAAGACATTTGATAATTTCTCTTTCCTTTTTTTTTTTAAACCAAGTCACTATTAATCATTGAAATAGTTTTTGTTCTCAAACTTGAAGAGTATTGTTTGCATTTAAAAAAGGCAAGCTTTTTTTTCATTTATGTACATATTTTAAAATAAAAGTGGTAGGGAGTTCCCAGCGTGGCGCAGCTGGGATCCACGAGGATGCGGTTTGATCCCTGGCCTCACTCAGTGGGTTAAGGATCCAGCGTCACCATGAGCTGTAGTGTAGGCTGTGGACGCGACTTGGATCCAGCGTTGCTATGGTGTAGGCCGGCAGCTGCAGCTCCGATGCAACCCCTAGCCTGGGAACCTCCATATGCTGCAGGTGCGGCCCTAAAAAGACAAAGAAATTAATTAATTAACTAATTAAAAGTTGCATATATTCAAGTTGTGCAGCACAATGATTTGCTATACATCTGACTAGGGAAATGATCACTGCGGCCAAGCTCATCGATTCATCCTCACGCAGTTGTCATCTGTGTGTGTGAGAGCGCTTACTCCTCAGCCTGCTGTCAGCGTTCAGCGCAGTGTTATTACGAGCAGTCACCGCACTAGGGTTCGATCTCTAGAATTCGCCATCCTGTGACTACAACCGTGTACCCTTGGACCCACATCGCCCGTTCCGCCCACCGCCCTGTACCACCGGGAGCCCCTCTGCTTCTCTGAGTTTGACTGCTTCGTGGGTTTGTTCTATTCCACGTATAGGGGGGATCGTGCAGTATCTGTCTCCCTGTGTCAGGCTTCCCTCACTTAGCACGACATCCTACGGTCCATCCGTGCTGGAACTGAGGTCAGGATTTCCTTATTTCTCACGGATGGGGGATGTTTGATTGGATGTAAAGAGCGCAGAGCGCCTCTCCTGTACTCAGTCACCTGCTGAGGGAGTTGCTTCCTATCTCCACTACTGTGAATGATGCCGGCCGGATTTTGAAATGGGCATTTTCCTCATAAACACGAAATAGAGTGGGAGGTGACGAAAAGACAAGGTCCGCGTACCCAAGGGGACGGTCGGACAGGAGGGGCAGTGCAGTGAAGCACTCTCTCTCCTTAGTTCCTGGAAGTTAGCGATCGTTATTTCTTCATCTGTTTCCTTCAACTTATTTTTTTTCTATTCCTCTTGCAGGAAGACTGTTCCATCGATGACAAGACTTTTCCTTCTCTCCTCTGATCATGCTACATTTTCTGCCTTTTTCTTCCTTCCTAGTGCCTTCAGGGCGGGGCCACTAATTTGTCCTTAGCACCTCAGCCTGTTCACCAGAGTCTTTATTTCAGTTGTTATATTTGTGAAACCAAACTCTTGACCTTTCTTCCTCATAACTGCTTGTTTTGGCTTCACATTACCCTTACCCACTCTTAAGTCTCTGAGACTATTTGTTCCCGAAGGTTAGGCTCCTGTCTCGTCGCGGAAAGAATTCAGAAACAAGGTGGAAATTGGGGAAGAAAAGTGAGGATTGATTTAAGTGAGAAACACACCTCTTAAGGACAGGCGGGCAGAGAGGCGGGCAGCTGCTCTGTGTTTTTTTGGCACAGAGGTTTTTATGGGGCATCTAATTGTACGGGTGGGATATTCATTGGGAAGGTGGGGTTTGGGGATGGTCTCCCTTAATTTTCATCCCAGCTTCACCTTCCCCATGGGGGGGCGGGGTTTTCCTTATTTAGTTTTATCAGAAGTGTCATGGCATCGATGAATGATGGGTACTTCTTATCTGCATAGCTAATTTTATTATAATTTTATTATAATGAGGGCATGATGAGCAACAGGTTACATCTGGACTCTGGAGATTCACACCCTTTTCCACCTTTCCTTGTCTCCCCCCAGGGTCCTTATCACCCCAAAAGTTGTGATTTCCTATCAGCCTGGAGGTCCCGGCTCCTCTTTATCCACCCACAGACCCCGTTTGCAGGATGTGGGGTTTGCTGCCATCTGGCCCCCTTGTCTGCTCATAGGTAACTATCTGCCTGCTTTAACTTACTCTTTTTGCTCATTTGTATTCAGTGTTTGAGTTGGTTCCTCGAGTCAGCTTTGTCTCTGCAAGATGGTTCCCTGTGAGTCAGTTTATTCCACTGGGCCCTTCAAATGCCTGAGCTCATTACCCCTGGGGGCACTGTGCCCTCCTGTCTGCAATGCATGCATTGTCTCTGGCTGTCCACTTCTGCTTTGGATGGGCAGGCAGAGGTGTGGCCGTGAAGGAGGCTTGACCAGTCCTGGGGCTGTGAGCCCTGGCGCCCGCATCCTCCGCTGGACACTCACTGAGTGCCTCGTCCTCACCGTCCCTGGATCCAGGACCTCAGGGTCCCTGGCAATGCCCATCTTCCGGAATTGCCCCTGGCTTGCAGTGCCCACTGTTGGGGTGGGAGATGGACAGAGGATGCCATGGGGCTCTGGGGTGTGCTGCCCGCTGCTTGCCCCAGCTGTTTGGGCTGGTGGGCTGAGCACCCATGTGTCCTGTGTGGTGGTGCAGTTGCAGTTAAGCTTACCCCGCCAGGAGGGGGTGGAGCACCTCACGGCCCCGCCCCTTCCAGTCTGAGCCACAGATGCTCTCTCTCCAGCCACAGCTGTTTCTGCAGTCTTTACCTGGGCTTCTCAATGTGTATCCTTAGAAAAAAGTCCTGGGGTTCCCATCCTAGCTCAGCAGAAATGAACCCAACCAGTATCCATGAGGATGTGGGTTGGATCCCTGACCTCACTCAGTGAGTTAAGGATTCGGCGATGCCCGGAGCTGTGGTGTAGGTCACAGAGGCAGCTCAGATCCCGTGTGGCTGTGGCGGTGGCGTAGGCTGGAGGCTACAGCTCTGATTAGACCCCTAGCCTGGGAATCTCCATATGCCGCAAGTGTGGCCCTAGAAAAGGCAAAAAGACAAAAAAAAAAAAAAAAAAGATTAATAAGTTCAAAGCTCCCTGTAGAACCTGTTTTTTAGCTCTGTCCATTTCCCAGGCTCCTTTTCCCGCCAGGAACACTGCTCAGCTTTTCCATCTGGTCAACACATCGTGGGGAACCCAGCCCAGGGCACCTTTTCTGCGAGCCTATACTGGTGCTCCCAGTGGGGCCACAGGAATTGCCTCTGACCTTCCCTACGGCCTGGACTAACGTCCCTACCTTCACTGCATGGGCTGGAAGCCACCTGTCTGTCAGCCCCTCCAGGAGAAGGACCGTGGGTGTCTCATCTTTGCATGACGCACACGCGGCTCACACAGTGTGGGTCTCATCGCTGGTGCTCCGTGAGTGGCTGTTGACTGAACGCAAAGTCACAGTGGGGACAGGGTGCAGTAGGACGTCTCATCAACCTCAGTCTCGAGTTCACCTTCTCGAGGACCATCAGACACGCCAGCATCAGCACCATCCACGCTGCCACCTTCGCCCGCATCGGTCCCTCCATTTCCCACAGGTGAGCCCCTTTCTCCTCCTTAGGAAGGAGACCTCCCGTGTGACACAGAGGACAAAGGGAATCCTGCAAATCTCTACCCAGCTGGGTCCAAGAGGCGCATCTGCCCCAGGAGAGCCGGTTCTTGGAAAGTCTGAACGGCGCTAACCTTTGCAGACACTCCTCTGAGGCTAAGCTGACGTTTTGCTAGAATGCGCTTCTCCATATTTATACATCTCCATATTTATACATTTATTTAATGTAATAAATAGAGAAAGGACAGGTCATGGAGGGAGTTCTCTTGTAATGTCAAATTTGTCTCGACCACTCCACCAAGAACAGGGAAGAGCCAGCTTCGAGTGAGCTGGGGTCTGGGATCGGCTTCCACATTTTCCCCTTCCTTATTGGCTCAGTTTCCCTATCACAAAACAGAAACGATGGCACTGCTTTTACACACAGATCTGTGGTGCGTCTGATTGTTTGAGCTCCTCTGCTGACCACTAACAGCCCTGTGATTTTACAACAAGCGAAACACTGGCTGCTGTTCTTAGGGTGAGATCGTTTCATGCTTAAGGGCATAGTCAACACCTGCTGAGATTCGAGGATTAAATGATTCACAAATGAGAGATTTCCAGTCGTTAGGCTCTATCAGGTTCATTTTTGACAGTGCATTAAAGTGCATGTCCTCATCAGGCTTTTACAGAAAAAAAACTGATGATGTTAACAAAGCCTTGGCTAACGCACAGAATACTCCAGGGAGAGTCACGATCAAGCATTTCCAGCCAACTGAGAGCAGAAATGCCGACTCTCCCGGAAATCGCCAAGGATATGATACACGTCTATTTCTTTCCTCCTGGATATTTAGATTTTAAGATAAACATTACGCTGAGATGAAATACCAGCCTTCTCTCCAGCTTGACAGGATCCCTTTCTTTTTCTTTTTTCTTTTTAGGGCCACACCCACAGCATATGGAAGTTCCCAGGCTAGAGGCTGAATCAGACCTACAGCTGCTGGCCTACACCACAGCCATAGCAACGTGGGATCCAAACCGTGTCTGTGACCTACACCACAACTCATGACAACACCAGATCCTTAACCCACTGCGCGAGGCCAGGGATCGAACCTACATCCTCATGGTTCCTAATCGGATTGTTTCCGCTGCACCATGACAGGAACTCTGACAGGATACTTTCTTGCCTGCACAAACCTCCTCTGACTCTCCTTGAGGCATTTTAATAGCATTTGGGGTCCACACGCTAGTTAGACAAAACCGAACAAAGGTAGGAAAAAGCCATTTAGGCCTTTTTGGCGCCCGTCCGCTATTTTCCCCGAAGCACTGGCAAGCTCTTTGCTACATTTTTCAATCATCTGAAGCAAAATTTTCTTTCCCTTCTTTTTTAGGAACAAACTCTCAGAATGTGCAGCAAACTGACAGCCAGAGTCCACTGTTCTCTGGACATAAAGCCAAGACCTTATGAACACCTTCTCCAAATGGTGCATGGCCATGTCACAGCCCCTTCCTGCTGGTACACACATCTGTACCTCCTATATTACATGTGGGGTCCCTCTTTCCTGCAATTATTTTAACAGAATGAATCATGCAGAGTAAAAAAACAAAAAAAAACAAAACAAGGAGTTCTCGTTATGGCTCAGTGATAACGAACCCAAATAGTATCCGTGAGGAGGCGGATTCAATCCCTGGCCTCACTCAGTGGGTTAAGGACCCAGGGTTGCCGTGGGCTGTGGTGTAGGTTGCAGACGTGGCTCAGATCTGGTGTTGCTGTGGATGTGATGTAGGCCGGTAGCTGCAGCTCTGATTTGACCCCTAGCCTGGGAACTTCCATATGCTGCAGGTGCAGCCCTAAAAAGATAATACTAATACTAATACTAATACTAATACTAATACTAATACTAATACTAATACTAATACTAATAATAATAATAATAATGCAGACTATGTAAACTTAAAAGTTCTTAGCTAGAACTGGAACTATAGTAATAATGAAGAAATATGGGAGTGTGTGTGTAACTTTCTGTGAAATAAGACAATGAAGTAATACCTGGTTATCACATTCAAATACTTTAGCTGAGTACCCATGAGTACCCATGCGAAGAGTGTTTCTATTGTGATGCATCTCCCGTGCGCACTTGAAGAAAAGGTGCATTCTGCCATTACTGGCTGTAGTTTTCTGCAAAAGTTGATTAGGGCAAGCTAACGTGTTCAGATCTTCTATTTCCTGACAGAGATTTTTCTTTGGTCTGACTCCTCTCTGGGTGCTTATTTTGAATTCATCTGTTCTGCCCTTTAAGTGATGACTTTTAGCTTGGCACTTTTCAAGAATACATACGAGGCTGTATCTCTCCAGATGCAGAATGTGTATCTGTGTTAGGCGATATTTACGAAGTTAACATTGCTGTCTTCCTGCCGAATCACCTGTTAGTCATTGATCAGGGGTCCACTTTATCTTTGACATACTTGTTATCTGATAGATTTTATCAGTTATATCAATAACGCCAGTATTTTCTGATAGGGGTTTTCTTTTTCTTCTTCTTTTTTTTTTCTTTTTGGGGCCACACCTGCGGCATATGGAAATTCCCAGGCTAGGGGTTCAGTCGGAGCTGCAGCTGCCGGCCTACGCCACAGCCACAGCCACAGCCACAGCCACAGCAACATGGATTTGATCTGCGTCTGCAACCTACACCACAGCTCATGGCAACACCAGATCCTTAACCCACTGAGTGAGGCCAGGGATCAAACCCACGTCCTCATGTATACTAGTTGGATTCGTTTCCTCTGCACCACAACGGTAACTCCAATTTTTCTTTTTTTGTTGAAGAGTAATTGGTTTGCAATATGATATGAGTTTCCAGTGTACAATACCATTATTAAATGTTTTTATAGGATTTTACTCCATTTAAAGTTATTACAAGACAATGGCTCTGTATCCCTATGCTGTACAACATCTCTTTGCTGCTTATCTATTTTATACGTAGTAGTTTGTGTCTCTTAACCCCAATCCATATCTCACCTCTTCCCCCTTCTTTTCTCCCCACTGGTAACCACTGGTTTGTTCTCTACATCTATGAGTATGTTTCTGTTCTGTTCTATTTGCTTGTTTGATGTACTTTTTAGGTCCCGCATATAAGTGATAACATAGGGTATTTGTCTTTCTCTGTCTGACTTACTTTACTAAGCATAATACTCTCCAGTTCTATCCGCATTGCTGCAAATGGCAAAACGTTTGCTCTTTTTTTATGGCTGAGTAGTATTCTGTTGTGTGTGTATTCTGTATATATGTAGACGTCTTCTTTATCTATTCATTAGTCGATGGGCACTTAGACTGCTTCCATAGCTTAAGCATTGTAAATATGCTACTCTGAACACAGAGGTGCATGTATCTTTTCAAATTAATGTTTTCATTTTCTTCGATGCGTAACCTGGAATGGGATTGCTGGGTCTCGTGGCAGTTCTGTCTTTAGGGTTTTGAAGAACCTCTATTCTGTGCTTCCCAGTGGCCGCACCGTGTACATTCCCAGCAACAGTCCCTAAGTGTCCCCTTTTCTCTGCATCCTCACCAACCTTTGTTACCTGCAGTTTTTTTGATGACCACCACCTTGACAGGCGTGAAGTGCCGTCTCAGTGTGGTTTGATTTGCCTTTCCCTGATGATGTGTGACGCCGAGCATCTTTTCACATGTCTGTTGGCCGTGTGTGAGTCTTCTACTGAGAAATGTCTACAGAGAACGTCTGCCTGCTTTTGAGTGGGGTTCTTTGACTTTTTGATATTGAGTTGTATGAGCTGCTTATATAGTTTAGAAATTAACCCCTTATTGGCCATATCGTTGGCAAATATTTACTCTCATTCGGGAGGTTGTCTTTTCATTTTGTCAGTGGTTTCCTTCGGTTTGCAGAAGCTTTTGAGTTCACTTAGGTCCTGTTACTTTATAGTTTTGAATGATGTACCAGCATTCTTTCACTTAAATGTACATGATTTGTTCTTTCTCCGTCTTTCACTTTCAACCTGTGCGTGTCTTCATGTCTATTTTACATATCTTGTAGATAGCCTAGAGTTAAATACTACTTTTTTATCCAATCAGATAATATGTATATTTTCATTAGAAGTTTTAACTCATTTACATTTCAAGTAATGATTGATATGGTCTAGGTCTGGAGTTCCCATTGTGGCGCAGCAGTTAACGAATCTGACGGTGTAGGTCACAGATGTGGCTCGGAACCCGCATTGCTGTGGCTGTGGCGAAGGCCGGCAGCTGTAGCTCCGATTCGACCCCTAGCCTGGGAACCTCCACATGCCGCGGGTACGGCCCTAAAAAGCAAAAAAAAAAAAAAAAAAGATATGGTCTAGGTCTATCACCTTATTGTTTATTTTTCATCTGTACCTTCTGTTTTTCTCTCTCTCTTTTTTTGGTTTCTATTCCTCTTAGGCTTCTTTATAGTTAGCCAAATTTTCTGTCTTTTTTTTTTTTGAGAATTACTTTCGTTAAATGTAACAGCTATGCTTTACAACTCCG